>CM032232.1:41015000-41252500 GCA_019009955.1 Riptortus pedestris | reverse complement strand
TGGAGGAAGATGTTATGTCTGTATTTGTCTCTTCTGAGTTTATCAGATCAACCAAGGTACCACATAGTTTTCTGACTGTTGAAACATTTTCGAAAACACATTTGCAATCAACAAGTTAATATCTTTGATTTAAAAACTTACAAAAATCGTGCTTCATTTATATGAAAGCTGAGCTATTAAATATAACGAATTCAGATATTATCTCAACGTGTCATGACATTTCTAAATATCTGAAACACTCTGTTTTCTACAGTAAATTGAGCGAGCACTTCTGACCAACCAAAATAAATGTTTACTGAGAAGTAGAACGTTATGCATTGGCCATTTGAAGAACTACTAATGTAAAAAAAAAAAAAAAATGGTTAGTCTTATTTTAATAAATAAATTGGATAAATTGGATTTTAATCCAATTTGGGTTCTTTACCTTAATCACGGAAACTAAAAACGAATGATAGTTAGATTATATTCGATACTAGTTTGTCTTATTCCAATTTTCTCCATAATTCGTACTAATTAAAAAATGATATGTTCATAAACTTTTCATAGAAATAGTTTACAAAGAACTCTTAGGTAACGATTTATTCCTCAGTACAAGGTCTACAATCCCGAGAAATTAATTATAATTCTAGAATGGGGCATAATTCTTGATATTCAATTTGTTTGAACATGGCTTAGAGTTAATATTTAACGTAACTATTCTCAACCGAATTCCAAACTTACTAATTCCCATTAACTGAAATAAATAACGATAGTAAAATATTTTGTGAAAAGGTGTTTACATCATAAGTGCAAATAATAGTTCTTAGTAATCTGATGTGGACAATGGGTAACTTGTTTGTAGTTCAATTAAATTGAAATTCAAAAAGGTTTGATGTATTTCATATAAAGTTTATTTTTAATATAAAGAAATATTCAATATTCCCGTTCTTAAACACAAGGTAAAAATATTACTTAGCTCAAATATGTCCGGAAAATTTTACCATTATTTTATATTTCCCGATTTATTTTCTTCTTTTTAATCAATTATAATCAATAGGGAAAATCCATAATTGTAGGCTACAATATATCTAAATATGAAACCACAAAACTGTTGCTAATCGTATAGCGTTCTGCGTTACGTACATTTATACAAGCATCATTTCAACGGACAATTCCGTTAAAATATGAAAACCGAGAATGATAGAGATATAAAAAAAAATATGTCTTATATTAAAAAAAATAAGGAATGAAAAAATGCGTACTTCCATGCATCCACTACGTTAGCGTTCAAATTAGTTCCCGACTTGCTCAACAAGAGGTCTTCGTTGTTGTAGAGGCCTCGTTAAACTAGGATTATTCCAGCTCCTCTACTTTTAGATCACCAAAACTACACACACACACGTACATATATATATATATATATATATATATATATATATATATATATATATATATATATATATATATATATATATATATATAAGTGTCTGTTAACGCTCTAGTGGTCTTAATTTTTGTTTGATAGTTGCAAAACTCGATATTTAAATGTTTCATGTAAAAAAAAATTAAGTTTGTCAATGGTTGAAATCGGACCGGTGGGAGGGCGAGTTTAGAGGGAGGAATTTCGACAATTCCAAATATCTCCGTTATTATACGTCGGATTGAAAAAATTGTTAAACCAATCTAACTAAAAATGTAAGTTTCTATAAATTTTATTATGTTTGTTTTTTCACTACCTTCATTATTGTCAGAGTTTTTTTGTTTATTTTTTTAGGTTTCATCCTTTTGTAAACCCCCGCCCCTAATGACGCCATTAAGCTGTTATATTATGAACCACTTTATTCGAAGTTTAAATATCAAATATTGTCTGCATTAAACATCAACTACGTGAGATACTTGTAAATATGTAGTGTAATGAAGTCACAAAGTTTTTCCGATCTTGACTGAATAATCTTTATTTGATCTATACTATATATACTCAATATTTCTATTCAACTGTTTGTATTCGTTAATGGCCGAAACCTGACCAGGAATAGGGGAGGTTTATGGCGGGGTGGGAGAAAAAGTATCGGTAATTTGGGTGGAAGTTTTTTTTATTGTGATCATATGATTTCATAATGACAAAGTTCACAATTGAGGTAAAATAAGGAGTCTTTGCTTGCAAAGTTAGGACTCTTCAAACGAAATGCCATTTTATTCTGCGCTAAAAAAAAATTGTCATGGGCGATGATATTCTGAGCTTTTAAGTGAAGGCATGAATAAACAGGCTTCTAAAAACTATGTTCATTGTGGTCTGATAAACTGTGCTGGATTTAGCTTTAGCTTAGATCATAAATGTCAGACAGTTAAAAATTACCTTATCTCTGGTGTACAGTGGTTGAGAGATAAGGGCTTAGCGCTGGGGGTGATAAGGAGTGAGAGCGGATAAATTCCAGGGTGGCAAATACAGCCAGGCAATAAAGGAGATATGGTCCGAAGTTGTCGTTCCAGTATAGAAACAACTTCCACAACAATGCTGTTTTAGAGTGTACACGTTGTCACTTAACGGGGCATGTGCAAACAACTGTTAAATACCATACTTGTCCCTGCAGATAAATTCTAAACAGATCCCCAAAAAAAAAAGCCTAATAGCCACCCCGTTGTGTAGAGAATGGAAAAATGAGACTTTTTCACACTTTTATCGCATTTTATTGCCGTAACAGCCGTTATATTTAATGTAAAACATTTCACGACAATTGGATTTATAAGGCCATTTGAGAATATATGGCCGTCATTATAGTATTTTATGAAACCAACTTTGCATGGTCTGAATTATGTTTTTTTCACCCCTAAAATTCCAACATAACACGATTTCGGAATAAATATCTTAAGCATTGAACTAAAATAAAAATAATATTGTGTATAACACCCTTATAAAGAGAATTTATATCTGTTTGCATCCTTAATTCTTTCTGTTATTTTCTTAATTCTTTCCTTCAATCATACATTAATTAAAAGAAAATGTAGGTATTATCCCAGATTAAAAAAAAAAGAGTAAAAAATTGGCAATAAAAGAAATTACAATTTCAATAAATATTATTATTATTATTATTTATTAACGTCCACTTTTTGCAATTAGGCTAATCGGGACGGGTTATCTATTAAACATAACTATATTCCAAATTACGAAATTTTTAATTTTTAGAATTTTAGAGTTTATATATATATACTACATTTACAATATTTACATTTTGTTTCGCATTTTAAGAAATGTTCGGATATTTTCAAGATCACTTTATATTATTTTGTAAATTTTATAAAACCACATTAATGGCAATTGGAAAAATATCAAATGACTTTATCTCGATTTCGGGTGCATGTATATTAAGTAAGTCCGTGTAGATTGAATTAAAAATAGACCACATTATATTGTCTCAATCTTTTTGAGTTTGACGCTTGATTTATCCGTAGAAGTAAATAGGTTGTAAAAGCAATAGGATTTTTCCTAAAATGTATCGGTTTCAAAGGTTCACTGTTACAGTCACACAACACGGTCAAAAATTGTTATCTCAGCAAAAGTCACTTACACAAATTAGAAATAACTCTACTGAAAGAGTATTCAAAGCAAGTCAAATCAGTAGAAATAAATAAGTAACTAATTATTTCACATTGATGAGTTAAATGAAAATTAAAATTACTTAACACTCCAGTAGTCGCGCCCAGCTTTGCTACAAAAGTAGTCGCGCTGTATCTGTCAGATCGCATTTCAATCCCAGTAATAGTATAACCTTAAACTGCAACATATGAAAGGAAATTAAAGTAAAATACTGTTACTTACGAATAAATTTATTTGATGACAAAAAACATCAATTAAAATAACAGAAATGGTAGTAAACAAGTATAATATATATATACAAAATCAGTCTTCTATATTGACAAAGCAGGCTTTTTTTCTTTGTAGATTCATTACTTTTCATTCTTCTGAGTTTATACTTCTGAATTACCTTGTCTTTCTTCATTTTTTTCTTCTTCAACTGTATCCAGGTCTTCATCTCCTATTTCATATTCTACAGCAGGAATGTGATGTACACCACCACTTTCTTCATCCACGTCTACCTCATATAATAGTCTATGTATTTTCTTCACATCTTCATCGTTTGTAATATCATAAAAAATGCATGGGGAAGAGATTTTTGTTCTGGATCAAATAAAATTTAAATCACAAGTACAAATTAATAAATTTTATATTAATTTAAAACAAAAGTGGTCGCGTTGTATTTCTCAGATCTTCTCCCTCCAGTTTAACAAAATAAATTTACTATCATTATTATTGCTTTAAAATGTTTTAACTTACTTAGTTAATTTAGTATTTAATTAACTTAGTTAATGTTTTAATGTATTGTTTTAGATCGATTTACAATGGAGGAAAATAATTATAAAATAAACACAAATACTTACAAGAGAGGTCGCGCTGTATCTAGGAGATCGATCGTAATCTGACGACTCTGTGTTAAATGTTTGAGGGTCTTTACTAGTCTGGCTAGGCTCGGCAGCCCCAACTAGGAAGATAGGAAGCACGGCACCAGCCCCGTCGCAAAGGGAGTCTGCCAATAGAATATGAAATCTATCTGCGATCTCACAAATCAGGCGCGACTACTGGAGTGTTAATGAAATTGGCTATCGTTTTTAGCTTATGTCCCTTGACCGAAATCAACTATTGAGGTTGTTCTCATGACGCGATTTTTGAAAGATTCCCTCAAATATCCTTCGACTCTACCCAAGAGATGACGAAATTGGGGTCCGTTCAAAATTATATATAATGGTCTGTTAAAGCTTAATTTTTGTTGGATGGTTACCTAACGCGATATTTAATCGTTGTATGTAAAAAGAAAGATGAATTTCGTTAATGACTGAAAACAGACAAGTGGGAGAGGGGGTTTAGCGGTGGGATTTTCGAAAATTCGAAATATCTCCGATACTATACGTCGGATAAAAATTCTATTGAATCAATGTTATTGCAAATTAAATTTCCTATAAATATTGCAATGTACATTAATTATCTCGCTTCAATATTAACCGAGATATTTGCATTTTTCAATTTTCGGCCTTTAGCAAACACCACTCATGCCATACTAATAATAAGCTGTTATATGATAAAACACTTCATTTCAATGTTGGTCAATATTATTTTCATTGAACTTCCACATTGTGAGATATCCGCAAATAAGTTCTATTGATCCCCACCCCTTCTTTTGTTCTTGGACTACTAAAGTTTGAGTGATTGAATTAAAAATTATTCTGATTCATTATAAATTACAGTACTAGATATAGCAAATAGTTTTGAATGGCATTAATGAATAAATTCAGTTATATTTACATAATTGTTTTTCTTTCTCGTGAAGAATATTTGTTCAGCTCTGAGCAATTGACAAACCTATTTGTTTAAAATTCATACATAATCCGTTAGGGTTATTAAAATTGACTGAATGATTTCTAATTACCGTTTGTATTTATTCACTTTATGTTCACGGTGATGGTAAATGTTACCAGTATATAGATGTATCTAATGTAAAACTTCAATTGGGAAATCTGCTTGGTTTACGCAGCCCTTGCGTGACGGACTTTATCTTTCATTACACAATAGGTTCGATACTAGTTGTAAATTTAAAAAAAGTCCGTCACGCAGGGGCTGCGTAAACTAAGCAGATTTCCCACGTGCAGTTTTACAATAGAGAAATCTGCCTAATAACAACTGTAGTAGTAAGAAACCTCTAAACCTAAAACATTATTTAGGGCGTAATAACCCAGTAGTTTCTAGCCCCAAAAAACAGTTAACCTAACCTCTAAACCTATTCATGAGGGACGAATAGTTAAGGAAACGTCTGCCAGAGCTCACGGCGGAAAGTCCGAACATAGCCTACTGGTGACCACACGCAGAATACAAATGCAAATATCTCGGTTAATATTCAAGATACTGAATAAATGTATAAAACAATATTTATAGTAAATTAAATTTGCAATAAGATATATTCTATACAATTTTTCGATCCGACGCATAATAACGGAGATATTTTGAATTTTCAAAAATCTCCCTCTAAACCCCCCCTCCCACTGGTCCGATTTCAGCCATTAACGAACTTGATCTTCCTTTTTACATAAAACTATTAAATTCCGAGTTTGGTAAAGATCAAACAAAAATTGCGACCGCTAGAGCGTTAACAGACAAATATATATATATATATATATATATATATATATATATAATTTTGAACGGACCTCATTTTCGTCATCTCCTGGGTAGGATCGATGGACATTTCAAGAAATTTTTCGAAACTCGTATTATGAGTACGACCTCAATAGCTGATTTCCCTTAAGGGAAATCTGCTAAAAAGGAGAATAAGTTTCGGGGGTCCAAGCATGACGATATAGAATGACTCGTTTAATCTGTAGTTGCGTTATAGGAGGCAGACGTGCCAGGACCTTAATGTACCTTTGTAAGGTAATGCTGGGAGGAGAGTAAGGTAATGATGGTGCTCTGTAAGGTAGGGCTGTGGCTGGAGATAAGAGGTTGGATTGATTCCCAATATCTCTGAGCCAACAACATCCTCCAAGACCAAACAACAACAACCGCTGTCAACCAACCCTCCAAGCATCCATTTACCTTAACTGCGTTAGGAAACTGCCTCCATCTCTCCTCCTCTCTTACTTCTCTCTCTCTCTCTCTCTCTCTCTCTCTCTCTCTCTCTCTCTCTCTCTCTCTCTCTCTCTCTCTCTCTCTCTCTCTCTCTCTCTCTCTCTCTCTCTCTCTCTCTCTCTCCCTCTCTCTCTCTCTCTCACTCTCTCTCTCTCTCTCTCTCTCTCTCTCTCTCTCTATCTCTCTCCCTCTCTCTCTCTCTCTCTCTCTCTCTCTCTCTCTCCCTCTCTCACTCTCTTTCACTCTTGACTATTCCTTACGCTCCCCAAGCACTTAGGTCTTTTTGATGGAACCCGAAGTTGACTTACTCAAGGTTTATATTTAATAAAACACTTCATGGTATAGCGCCATGTAATTGCATTACACTTCCTTGTAGCAGATTTCCCTTAAGGGAAATCGGCTATTGAGGTTGTACTCATGATGCGAAATATTTCTTCAAATGCCCATCGATCCTACCCAGGAGATGACGAAAATGAGGTCCGTTCAAAACTGTATATATGTATATATATATATATATATATATATATATATATATATATATATATATATATATATATATATATACTATCTCAGATACCCGGCTTCGCCCGGGAATTCATTTGAGGCTGAATAGTATTTTTTTGGCAAGGCTTTACTTTGCATAATATTTTGTCATTTCCCCGTCCCAGTGTTTAGGGTTTTTACCCGTTTTTTTTTTTTTTTGTAAGACTTCATTTCTATTGTTCCAAATTGTCATATTTCCCGTCTCCTGTGCATTATGCATAGATTTCAGCTATTAAGGACAAAATATTAACATAGATTTGAATTAATTTTTCCCGGTGAGGTACCTGGTAGTTCATATTGGACAGAATTGTTGAGCATATCAATATTTCTCCGCAAATTACTTTAGTTTTACTGTATATCTCGTTTATAATTCGGTATACAAAAAAAGTGTATATAACAAAAGTTACTTTAAATAACAAAATAAACATCTTTTGTTATGTGCATATTTGCAGAAAAACCAATAGAAAACGAAATACCGATATTTTTAAATTCAGGCCTTCCTTACAACCCCCACTACTGCCCGTCCCTAGAAATGTTGGTATGGGTTATTATAATGAATACATTAGTGCTAATACACATACCGAGTTTTATTTAGATCGGTTGGGTCTTTTGTCCCAAATAAAATTGTTCACTTCCGCTATATGTTTTAGCGTATATCTCGTTTATAATTCGGTATACGAAAAATGTTTATATGATAAACGTTACTCTAAATAACAAAATAAACAACTCTTGTTATGTTCATGTTTGCCGAAAAACGAATAGAAATCGAAATACCGCTATTTTTAAATTCAGGCCTCCCTTACAACCCCCACTCCTGCCCGTTTCTAGAAATGTTGGTGTAGCTTGTTATAATGAAAGCGTTAGTGCTAATACACATACCGAGTTTTATTTATTTCGGTTGGGTCTTTTGTCCCAAATAAAATTTTTCACTTCCGCTGTAGGTTTTAGCGTATATCTCATCAAATAAACAACTTTTGTTATGTTCATATTTGACGAAAAACCAATAGGAAACGAAATATCGCTATTTTTAATTTCAGGCCTCCCTTATAACCCCCACTCCTGTTCATCTCAGAGAATTTTAATATAGCCTAAAGTCTAAGTTGGATTAGTACTAATATACATACCAAAATCATAAAATTCGGTTCAGCCGTTTATGCGTGAAAAGGTAACAAACAAACAAACAAACAAACAAACAAACAAACATACACGAAAGAAACAACTCCCGTTCTAACCTAAAAATTTTAATATAGCTAATAATCAGTGAAGAATTAATGCTAATTGACATACCACATTTTTTAAAGTTTGGTTTAATCGTTAGCGCCCAATGAAATAGTTGACCTCCGCTTTAGTTCATAGTGTATATCTCGTTTATAATTCGGTATACGAAAAAAGTGTATATAACAAAAGTTACTCTAAATAACAAAATAAACAACTTTTGTTATGTTTATATTTGCCAAAAAACCAATAGGAAACGAAATACCGCTATATTTAATTTCTGACGTCCCTTACAACCCCCACTCCTCCCCGTCCCTAGAAATGTTGGTATGGCTTGTTATAATGAAGGCGTTATTCTTAATACACGTACCGAGTTTTATTTAGTTCGGTTGATTCTTTTGTGCCAAATAAAATTGTTGACTCCCGCTATAATTTTTAGCGTATAACTCATTTATATTTAGGTATACGACGAAAGTGTATATAACAAAAGTTACTCTAAATAACAAAATAAACAACTTTTGTTATGTTTATATTTGCCAAAAAACCAATAGGAAACGAAATACCGCTATATTTAATTTCTGACGTCCCTTACAACCCCCACTCCTGCCCGTCCCTAGAAATGTTGGTATGGCTTGTTATAATGCAGGCGTTATTCCTAATACACGTACCGAGTTTTATTTAGTTCAGTTGATTCTTTTGTGCCAAATAAAATTGTTGAGTCCCGCTATAATTTTTATCGTATAATTCATTTATATTTAGGTATACGACGAAAGTGTATATAACAAAAGTTACTCTAAATAATAAAATAAATAACTTTTGTTATGTGCATATTTGCCGAAAAACCAATAGGAAACGAAATATCGCTATTTTTAATTTCAGGCCTCCCTTATAACCCCCACTCCTGTTCATCTCAGAGGATATTAATATAGCCTAAAGTCTAAGTTGGGCTAGTAGTAATATACATACCAAGTTTCATAAAATTCGGTTCAGCCGTTTATGCGTGAAAAGGTAACAAACAAACAAACAAACAAACAAACAAACAAACAAACAAACATACACGAAAGAAACAAAATGCAGATATGGTGTCTATGACATGTGAAACGAAAAGTTATCGTGAAATTTCGCGAAAAAAATCAATGTACAGACAGAGGTTACAATTTTATATATATATAGATATATATATATATATATATAATTGTAACCTCTGTCTGTACATTGATTTTTTTCGCGAAATTTCACGATAACTTTTCGTTTCACATGTCATAGACACCATAACTGCATTTTGTTTCTTTGGTGTTTGTTTGTTTGTTTGTTTGTTTGTTTATTTGTTTGTTTCTTTGTTTGTTTGTTACCTTTTCACGCATAAACGGCTGAACCGAATTTTATGAAACTTGGCATGTATATTATTACTAGCCCAACTTAGACTTTAGGCTATATTAATATTCTCTGAGACGAACAGGATTGGGTGTTATAAGGAAGGCCTGAAATTAAAAATAGCGATATTTCGTTTCCTATTGTTTTTTCGGCAAATATGAACATAACAAAAGTTGTTTATTTTGTTATTTAGAGTAACTTTTGGTATATACATTTTTTTTTTATACCGAATTATAAACGAGATATACGCTAAAACCTATAGCTGAAGTGAACAATTTTATTTGGGACAAAAGAGCCAACCGAAATAAATAAAACTCGGTATGTGTATTAGCAGTGAGGCCTTCATTATAATAAGCCATACCAACATTTCTATGGACGGGCAGGAGTGGGGGTTATAAGGGAAGCCTGAAATTAAAAATAGCGATATTTCGTTTCCTATTGGTTTTTCCGCAAATATAAACATAACAAAAGTTGTTTATTTTGTTATTTGGAGTAACTTTTGTTATATACACTTTTGTCGTATACCTAAGTATAAATGAGATATACGTTAAAACTTTAGCGGGCACTAACGGCTGAACCGAACTTAACAAAACTCGGTATGTCAATTAGCATTAATTCTTCCATGATTATAAGTTATATTAAAATATATATATTTTTATTTACATGTATAAGAGACGGGAAATATAAAAATATCGAAGACTGTGAATCCTTATCGAACAAATAATTCTATTATTGTATTAGGAAATCCACGGCAAAGATGGGTATCAACCCTAAACACTGGGACGGGTAAATGTTAAAATATTGTGCAATGTAAAGCCTGCTAAAAAATACCATAACCATTCAGCCTCAAATGAATTCCCGGGCGAAGCCGGGTATCTGAGCTAGTATATATATATATATATATATATATATATATATATATATATATATTTGTCTGTTACCGCTCTAGCGGACGCAATTACTGTTTAATCGTTACCAAACTCGATATTTAGTCGTTTTATGTAAAAAAAAAGATCAAGTTCGTTAACGGCTGAAATCGGACCAGTGGGAGGGTAGAGGTTTAGAGGGGAAGATTTTTGAAAAATCGAAATATCTCCGTTACTATACGTCGGATCGAAAAATTGTACAGAATCAATCTTATTGCAAATAAGATCAGAATCAATCTTATTGCAAATTTGCCATAAATTGTTATATACAATTAATCTCTATCTTGAATATTAACCGAGATATTTGCATTTTTATGAAATCTGGGTGGCTAACAGAAAAGAGTGACGTTCCCGCCAAAGGCTAGTTCGGCCGTTTCCTTAACTGCTCGGCTCTCATGAAACTTCTCTATTGTAAAACTTCACATGGGAAATCTGCTTAGTTTACGCAGCCACTACGTGACGGACTTTTTGATCTAATACGGTTCATTCAAAATATAAAGACAAATTGTTAATCTTTTTGCTTAAGGTAACTCTTCTATCACATTATCGGTTAAGAAGGCATTCTGAACACATGAAAAAGGCTTAGGAAATTAATCCGCCTATACCAAGAGTACTTGATTATAATTCTAATCATCACAAAAACTAATTGAGAGTGTCCTTATTATTATTATTTTTTTTATTATTACAATAATCACATTTCGCGACTGGAGCGATTTAGCGACGAACCAGTTAAATACCTATAATCACTTTATTATATCTACGTAAGTATGCTCACTTCGACAAACATTTTCAGTGTTGTCTCACATTATAATTTTTTGAAAATGTTATGTTTAAGTGTGTTTAATGTTATGTTTTAAGCGATCTATATACTGGCTACGGTCATTTAGTAATTCAGTCAAAGTGTATGGTAGGTCCTTAGATATCAGGCAGTTAGTACATGTTTTATTGTAAGTCCACAGTTACAGTATTGGCTTCGTCTTCTCCAGTAAGTAAGTAAGTGTGAGTCCGTCGTAAATGACCAGTTCTTAACCTCGTTAAAACTACTTCTTCTCTTCTAATCAGCCTTTATGAGGAAGGCCATTCACGAAGTATATTTTTCAGTTCTCGAAGTTTGTTCTAAGTTGTGGCAAACTAAGATTTCTGCCATGTATTGAGTATCATATGTTTTGCTTGGGCTTGAATCTCTTGGTCTGGACGATATGTGTTTTTGTGAGTTCATTTTTGAGTAGCTGATTTGGCGAGTTCGTCTACGTGTGTGCTTTGTCTACTGTGTGTTTGTCCAGGTAACCAGTACATAGTTATTCTTTAGTTTAATGCCTGGATTTTGTGTAAAATGTACGAAATGAGTGGATATGAACTATATATATGCTTTTTAACGAATGTAATGAGCCAAGAGAGTCAGTGCAAATTATGATGACCCTGTCCGTAGTTTCAGGTATGTTGTCTATGGCAAGTTTTAGGGCTTCATGACTTAATAATGAAACACATAAAGATAACTAGAGAGCGGAAACGTCTCGCCTCAATGGATACTTTACTAAGGTTGAAAAACTATAGTTCTGCAAACGAGAAATCCTTTTTTCCGATTAAATGGCATCCTATTAATAAAATAAAGTCTGTTTTCCTTCTAGGAAATCCTTTTCCCGTGGAAAATAGGCAATGATAGTCCAAATTGGCAGACGGGGAGATTTGTCTGAACCTACTTTCACGCTTATTTCAAAGCCAACGGTTCTCTCTTTTACAACAAATGGCTACATGAACCCTGCCAATCTCTCTCTCTCTCTCTCTCTCTCTCTCTCTCTCTCTCTCTCTCTCTCTCTCTCTCTCTCTCTCTCTCTCTCTCTCTCTCTCTCTCTCTCTCTCTCTCTCTCTCTCTCTCTCTCTCACTCACTCACTCTCTCTCTCTCTCTCTCTCACACTCCCTATCTCAATCTATTTTATTCTTGTACGCCTCTGAAATTACTTAAGAAAATTAGAATTCCAACTGACAATTAAACATTAACATTTATTTACTGGTCTCATACCTCTAAATTGAGTGATTCCCGAAGAAGTATTAATATTCTCAATTTACTTCAATTTAGAAGGAATAATCACCATTCGTAACATTAGATTAAAAAGAAGCGTGGAGATTTTTTAACTAAATTCCATTGTCAATTTGTTTTTGAGTATTATAAAAATTCACTTTTCTCATGTGTAGGGATATATATTTGGAATAATTTGTATTTTGTCAACATATATTACAGCGTATATTTATGTATCCATATACAAGTATGACTTTGCCCCTTATCTACTAATATGCCCTTCATTATTATAGCATTGTGAAACTTCTAAGCGTACTTAAATTATATTCATTTTTTAAAACCATACACATTTATTTTTAGAGGTGGGAGGCCCCCCGCCAAACTAATATTTCTGCTGGCTTTATAGAAGAACTTATTTTTTGCGATTGAAATACTGTAGTAAAATTGTTAATTTGTCGTCAATATGAGAAAATGAATTTCCTCAACCATTGAAATATTTCATCGATTTTCCTTAACAAGTTCTTACGATGAGATTAAACACTTTTCTTTGGCCCATTCAACTACTACGATTGACATTCTGGTTTGACGTCTTATTTTTGCATAATAAGTTGGGGTTGCTTTGGGGGTTTTCTGTGATTGAAGGATGTTTTTTGTTTTTTTGTTACTAAATTGGTTTTTAATAATTTTGCACGCAGATAATGTCATTTAAATTATTCATGCATACACTGAAAGAAATTAATTAAATTGGGAAATAAAGATAAATAAAAGATTAGGCCCACAACAACTTCTTCAATATCTAGTGTCAGGGCAGGATCAGAGAGAAAAAAGTCCACCGCGCAGGTGGTGCGTAAACTTTACAGATTTCACATTTACTATAATGATGATTTTTATTATTTGGAAGGATAAATGATTTTTACGGATTTAGCATACATTGTTTTAATTAGTTTCCCGCCAGAAGATTGAAATCTGTCATCATCAACAAGAAGATATTCTCTAATGTTATTTCCAAATAATAACATTAATCAGATCCAGGAAATGTGAAAAAGCACGACGATGATTTGCAACACATCTTAATTATATTCCTTAGCAGATATCGGTGAGAATAACACTGGAAAGAAATAGGTTGTATAGTAAAAATCAGTATAATATCTCAGTTATGGTGCTATTTAATGCACGGAGACACATTATTATCGATACGTTTAACTTCGTCCTCGGAGTTGTTGATAAATAATCCTAGTGGAACATAACCTATTTGCTAACACAACATATTCCATACGCCGACTACGTAATTGTTGGCAGAATAATTGTAGAATTTGTAATTCAAAAGTTTGCACGAGGAAATAAGCAACAGACGAAGCACATGAGATCAACCAAACAGGCACACGTATCCAAATCTGCTTGTTTAGTAAACTTTTATTACACTAAATAAGTAGTACTCTAAATAAAACTAAATTTCATACAATGTGCTTGCATCTCCTTGGAAAGTTTGAGTAAGTCAGGTTTGTATGTTGTCGTTTTTAATTTTAGGCATGATTCCTGATATATATATATATATATATATATATATATATATATATATATATACATGTAGAGCCGAAAAGGGAAGAACAGCAAAACGAGTTCAGAGCCGCACTTAGGGAGTCAAAGAGCTACACGAGGCTCTGGAGCCGCATTTTGCCGACCATTGTTTTAACAGACAGTTATTAGTTCCATTAATTATTATTTCTTTTAACAAATATGGAATATTTTAAAGTTTTAGTAGTAATTATCCAATTGCTTCCAAGACTAGCTGATGGACCTCGAAGGTTTAAAAACCCCGTAAGAATTGATGTTATTATGAAATAACAAATCTTGATATACAAATCAATTATGATTACATAGTTGAGTGTTTAGTGCATTGTAAATTACTATTAACAAATTCCATAGGCTTGAACCGATAAATGGGATAGAACTTATGCCTGCTCGGGATTTGGAATAAGTACTAGCATCATTCCTTCGTTGCTAAAGAAGAGTCAAACATCAAGCCGATCGCCTGCTCCAACACTTAGAATTTATTAGCCAAGGATTCAACTAGGTCAATTCAATTTAAGCTCACACCCGCGACTGAAAGATATGTGAACCCTCTGCCGGTTGAGGCGCCTCAATCTTCAACGAGGTAACTAAACTCGACTACCCTGTTGCACAAATACCATCACAGAGACACAAATACTATACAGGGACAAAATGTAGGTTCCTCGAAAAAGATAGCACAACTAATGTTTAACAAGAAAGATTTATTGTCAATTTTCATGATTTAATTATACTCCTGACTACATAAATGTTATAGCTTCATTCTTTTGGAATTCACGAAGACTTCGTGCTATTTTATTTTTTTTTTTTTTTTTATAAAGATATAGAAATGTACATGTAGGACCATTCAATTGGTATTTACTGGTCTGTAATTCCTACTTATTAAAGTTGATATAACAGCTTCATAGAGTTTCCTTTGGACCGCTTTAGGAATTTATTACTTTACAGTGTTCAAATTCCTAAAGAAAATGCCCCCGAAACTTTCCATGTTAGAAGAATCAGAACAAATAGCTTTTCCTCGTCCGAACTAAAGAGCAAACCCATATTAGAGGAGGACTACTTTAACAAAGTGCACTAAAAGAGAAAAACAGAGAAGACTAATCAATTCAAAACTGTTTTCAAAAGGGAAAAGGGGAAAAAAGGGCCAGAGTTAGTCTGGCGAGTTGGAATGTGGCCCTTTAAACGGCCCTTCCTATTATTCGGAGCTTATTTCTCTCTGGAAGCCTTTGGGGAGTTAAAACGCTCACAAACGACTGATCCCTTCTTCTATCCCAGGGTAAGGGACTTCTAATGAGGCAGCTTGGAACAGAGACTTGTTGCCTTGCAGGCAGATTAGGGACCAGGCTAAAATATTATACAGATTATCCCTTCGTCGCTTTGCCAGCTTACAAATGCCCCGACTATAGCGTGGACACCTCATCTGAAAGGGAAATGGTTTGGGAGAGACTCATGTCAGCATTTGGAAGCCAGAGAGATCTTTTTGACAATGACCGTCCAATGCTTTGAACTCCTCTAAATCACATGAATACATTTTCTTAGAATTGCCCAGACACAGACTTTCATTCAAAATTAATAGAAAATATGCGGTATACTTTCATATTAATGGCAATACATTAAGGCCGAAAAAATCTGATGTGGGTACTACCAGACTTCCTTTGACTCTCATTTAATTAAGTAAACAAAAGTTTAGATTCCGTTTCATTTAAAATTAAACACACACTATTTAGGCTCAAAATAAGGCATTAAGTGATATAATTGGTTATTGTTATCGTTAGACGGTATGGTTGGGGTTTTACAAAATGCAAAAACAAACGCTAATGGGAATAATTCGGTTAATACTCTAATTATATCAACAATTTCAGAATATTATCCAAATGTGATGTGGTTGTTGTACACTAAAGTTGAAGTAAAACTACTTCAGCATGTCGATGTTTTGGTCTAATTTATTACCTTTGTTAGGCCTACAAAGTTACATTTATATAGTTATAGCAAACAGGAATGTATTGTTATTTTTTAGTGATACTTGATTATAATATATAACATGAACGTCCATGTGAATGCTATAATATAGTTCAAAAGTCATTGCATAAAACTAGTACTACAGTCAATTCGTAAGAATGTTTATGCAATGACTTTACAATTGCTGTACAAGATCTGAATACCGCTATTAAGTTAAATGCTAAAAAGAAATGTCCATAATCTAAAATAAAGAACGCTCTTTCAGGAAGGAGAGTTGGACATGAACGGAATTTTAGTATTCAGGTCTTGTACACAATTCAGTTCGTAATTAGTTTTATGCAATGACTTTTGCTTTTGAACTATATTATTAAATTTACATAGACATTCGTCTTATTGTAATCAAGAATCACTAAAAAATAACAATCCGTCCTTGTTTGTTATTACTAAAAATGTTACAAATTGCAAAGGTTATAAATTGCACCAAAATGTTGGCAAGCTGAAGTAGAGTTATTTCAACCTTTGAGACCGACTACCACATCACATAAGAGTAGTTTCAACAGAGGCCATCGCTAAGAATATTTATAGAATATTATATACAATAGTAGTTCCATTTATACTATACATTCCAGATAGGTCTTTAGCGGTCTCTTCGTCTAAAGGAGTGACCAAAGATCGGTCAGTTCAATTAATCTGAGGAAATATGATTCTTACTGTCATTGGAAACAGTCATAATTACGGAAAGTCCAGAAGGGGCGCCACGGAGCTAAAGTACAACTGGAAAATGGGGTTGAAACACAATATATAATTTATATCATCTATTATAACAAACGCTCATTTAATAGGGATACGTTGAGATAGAAGATTCAACAAAAATTGAGTTAAAAGAAGATTAAAGAAAGATATTGAAGTTGATTAATGTCTGTAGTGAATGGTTAGATTCTGGCCACGGCTTAGACCGGCCGATTTATCCGAATATGTTTCCTGGTCATAGGCAGGTTGTCAATGGGAGAATATTCTGCACAAAGTGATCAAGAGAGGTGAATCAACTTCTATTAACCAGATAAGTGGACAGAATACCAAGATTTTTAGTATTCGAATAAGCATTGACCCTTTGGCTCACAAAGTTGTCATCAAATTAATGACAAAAGGTAGGAACAACGAATGGTACAATTCTTGTAATTTTTTCGTCCTAGCTCCAGATAACAGAATGGTATTGATTAAAGATCTTGAGTTTCGAGAATAAAATAGCAGTCAACGGCCAAACGCACATCAATGTTCTTGTTCGGGCTATCCATAGTTATTTCATGTGCATGTTCCCTTTATCGCACGAAGCGGTGGTCATTGTATGAGGTTGTGTTCCCTGGGAATTCACTAGTCCTGGAGAAAATAAATAGCCGGGAGAAAATAAAAGTAGGAAAAGGGGTTGAAAGAAGAGGAGAGGTAATAAAGTTGGAGAGGCAGCTCCTCCTGATGGCGGGTAGTGAAATGAGGTTGTAGCCATAGGTTAGGCCTGTACAGGCAATACCTTAACTACAGCCACCTACCTCACAGCCCCTATATCTACACCTACATACCCCCTGACCTACTGGGGGCTGCCTGTACCCTCTGTTTGGCTCATGCCCAGCTCGCTTGAGCTCTCTCTCTCTCTCTCTCTCTCTCTCTCTCTCTCTCTCTCTCTCTCTCTCTCTCTCTCTCTCTCTCTCCCTCTCTCTCTCTCTCTCTCTCTCTCTCTCTCTCTCTCTCTCTCCCTCTCTCTCTCTCTCTCTCTCTCTCTCTCTCTCTCTCTCTCTCTCTGTCCCTCTCTCTCTCTCCCTCTCTCTCTCTCTCTCTCTCTCTCTCCCTCTCTCTCTCTCTCTCTCTCTCTCTCTCTCTCTCTCTCTCTCTCTCCCCCCCCCCTCTCTCTCTCTCCCCCCCTCTCTCTCTCTCACTCTCTCTCTCTCTCTCTCTCTCTCTCTCTCTCTCTCTCTCTCTCTCTCTCTCTCTCTCTCTCTCTCTCTCTCTCTCTCTCTCTCTCCCCTCCCTTCCTCCCTCCGTCCCTCCCTCACTCCCTCCCTCACACACTCCCTCCCTCTCTCTCTCTCTCTAAAAAAAAAGTATGTATATTTAAGAGCATACATATGTAGAATAGAATTTACGTTTTGGGTGTCCAGTGGAGTATCGTTTCTTTTTGGACGAGTTAGAGGTTGTTCTAAGCCAGTCGGGTTAAATATGGTATTTTTCTCACAACTTTCTAATATTGGCAATAGGAAAATAAGCTCGCCACGCAGGATTCCCCGCGAGAAGTTTGACAATAGATCTACATATAGGTAACACAACACCACCGTGAATATTAAGTGAGAGAAAGCATCTGAAGTATAATGTAAACAAACAGTTCTGCCAACTTCTTAGCGGAAAGAAAAAACAGTTGCTGAAATATATCCCAATATGTGATATTTAAGCTTTGAATGATGTGGTTTATTACATAACAGAGTATTGCTTATGTAACAAGAGTAGAAGAGGGGGGGGGGTTTCCTGAAGGCTGAAAAGTGAAAAATGCATATATCTCGGTTAATATTCAAGATAAGGAATAAATGTATATAACAATATTTATAGTACATTTAATTTGCTGTAAGAGTGATTTTTTAAATTTTTTTTCGATCCGACGTATTGTAACGGAGATTTTCGAATCGGGTCAAAATACTGCCCCTCTAAACGTCCCCTCCCCTTTGTCCAATTTCAGCCGTTAACAAACTTGATTATTCTTTTTGCACAAAACGACTAAATATCAACTTATCGATTAAACAATAAGTGCGGGCGCTAGTGCGGTAACAGATATATACAGTTTTGAACGGACCTCATTTTTATCATCTCTAAGGTAGGATCGATGGACATTTGAAGAAAAGTTTCGAAAATCGCGACATGAGTACGACCTCAATAGCTGATTTCCATTTAGGGAAATCTGCTAATATTGTATTTAGAGACAAGTTGGAAATATAACCCCACGAAATTTGAAAGCAATCCCCAATGCAGGACATAATCTAACATGCATATATGCTTTTAAACGGATTTTACATATACGGTCTTAATCTCGCGTGGTAGACCTAGAGTGGCGAGTTCGATTCCTGCCCCGGGCAGTAGAAATTTATTTAGTGACGGACTCATTAAATAAACTCCTTGGGCCCACCCTGGTTAGAAGAGAGTGGTAACCTGTAGATAGCCCGTCCCGATTAGCCATAGTAGTATAAAGTGGACGTAAATAGTAATAAACAAACAATTAATATTGTTCCTTAATGAATTCCGAAGTAAATTCTAATAGACACTGAGAAGCCCAATTAATCTTCACAAGACCTAATAACTCATACATTTCCACTTTCGATCGTAATCAAAATTAATAATTGCTCCGAGCGTTGGTGTGAATGCTTGATTAAGATGAAATGAATGTAATACTGCAAAGTGAATAGCTGTTTCTCATTAGGCTGTTCATATATTTGCACGAATGCAAAGTGCATCGATCTCACATTATGCATTATTCATTTTCTCATTTCAAGAGAACTGCTCTCTCTATTTGAATAGGACTCATGCTTCATTTTACCTCCTTTTGCTTCATTGTCCCATTGCCAGGATTACAATATTCAACTTTATTCTGTCTGCCTATGAAGCTGATAAATCAGCTTTATCAATAACTAAATTCCAATGTTTCTGGCAATGTATTTAGTGAAGAAATTTAGTTCACTCGACTAAAGAACTGTAATGAGTATGAAGGATATTTAAGTTCTCGGTCACAGTGAATCCTTGGTTCCAGTAACATCTCGGTGAAGAGGGCACTGATGATCGAGCGAATGCTCTGAAAGCGCTGTCGCACAGATTGACACACAAACTATTGTGAAGGAACGAGGCCTTTCTTTCCTTTCCTGAGATAATAATTCCTTCACCATCCAGCACCTCAAAAATGGATATTTAAGTTAGTCTAACGCTTAGAATTAGTTATAGGTAGTCATCATATTATTAATACAAATATTTAATTTATTAAGGACTAGCTAAGGTACCTGGCTTCGCCCGGGAAATCATGAAGAGGTTGAATGATGATGGTATTTTGTTGAACTTTACTTTGTACAATTACATTTTCCCGTCTCACTGCTTAGGATTCACACCTATAACATTGTTGACCCCTTCTATTGTTTTTCGTGTACATCTCATTTATACTTCGTTATACTGCAAAAGTCCATATAACAAAAGTTACTTTAAACAACAAGACAAACAACGTTTGTTATATGCATGTTTGTCGAAAAATGAATAGGTTACGAAATATCACGATTTTATAATAAAGACCTCCCTTATAACCCCGACTCCTGTTCGTACCTCGAAATTTTAATATAGCTTATAATCAGGGACGTGTTAAAGCCAAATCACATACGGAGTTTCGTTTAATTCGGTTGAGTCTTTTGTGCCATATAAAATAGATGACTCCCACTATTGATTTTAGCGTATAACATTTATACTTCCGTATACGACAAAAGTTACTCTAAATAACAAAATAAACAACTTTTGTTAAGTGCATATTTGCCAAAAAACCCATAGGAGACGATATATCGCTATTTTTAATTTCAGGCCTGCCTTATAACCCCCACTCCTGTTCGTCTCAGAGAATATTAATATAGCCAGAAACCTAACCTGTTTTAGTAGTAATATACATACCAAGTTTCATAAAATTCGGTTCAGCCGTTTACGATTCTATAAAGGACATACAGACAAACATTCATTTTTATATATAAGAAGATTATATTTCGACAGTAGTTGGGGTGTAGTAATCGTTAAATGAATACGTACTCGAGAATCACCTCATATAACTAGTCCATCTATTATTGACCTAAAAATAGCATATTATTATTTACGTCCACTTAATGCAAATATGGCTAAACGGGACGGGTTATCTACAGGTTATCACCCCTTTCTAGCCAGGGTAGGCACAAGGAGTTTATTTAATGAGTCCGTCACTAAATGAATTTCTACTGCCCAGGGCGGGAATCGAACCCACCACTCTAGATCAAGACGAACGCCCTAACTCGCAGGGCTAACCTGAGCCCCATTAAATGATTAACAGCTACAATACACAATAACAAAGACAATGCATAAATAAATGAATTTGAATAGTTATTAATGGAACTTGAATATTAAATTAAGTATTAACAATGAATTGAAAAGAATAATTAATATTAGAATATTTTAATGTTATTAATGACAGGAAAATAAAGGAGAAAAGGAGAAGTTTAAAAGATAGTTGTCGATATTAGCTGATGCCAATTTTAAAAAATCCAGAGATGCCATTCACGTTAAAAAGTGTATTAGAATTCTATCAAAGTTCTATCCGAAGATATTGTTGAGAATTTTTAATCTGAGTTCAAAAGTTGAATATTTACTCGGTATTAATTTCTTTGTAGGTCCTATCAATAATTTTTGTTTTTCCATTTCACTGTTTCTAATGCTATACTGACATGTTGACCATAACTTATGGGTCATTAGAAAGGATACGGAGGACACATTATTTTGTATAACTTTTTCTACAACATATTTTGCAACAACGTAACAATAAAAGGGTAAGAGGTGGAGCAGGGAAGTATCAATTTACATTGACTCTAGTAGCAACGTAATTCAGGTAATCTCAATTAAAAAAAACCAGGGATAGGTCAGGGAGATTGGCAAATAAAAATTCTATTTTTGCCGACAATAAAATGTTTAGAGAGAGTGTTTGCCGCTAGGGGTGAGATACACAATCCGACCTACAGGTATTTGATTATTGTGCAGAAATAGTAAATAGAGGTTAATCCAATTTGTCAACAGTAAAAAATTTAATTACTTTTCGATTGAACGCCAGATGCTCTCTCAATCTATTAATAACAGGAAGCTATTATGACTTTTGTATTGTCTCTCCAAAATTGAAACCACTTAAACTTAAGCTATTTCATATATGAATATTGAATTTAACAAAAAATCTACAGTAATGCCAGTTAAAATTTGTCTGAAGGAAAACATGGAAATATATAGATAAATAGGAAATAAGGTTAAAAAAATAAGTATGTATTTAAAAATTATGAAATTCTCATATTTGTGTCGTTACAAATACTTTGAACTTCTGATGGTTAAACCGAAAAATGAACTAAAGAAAATAATCCCGATTCTCATTTAAATTGGCCTATTACAAAATATTTTATGACTAAGATTATTGTTCCTAGTTCAAATACAACTGGCAAGTCATTGCAAATTTATAAGAGTGACCTTGGTTCTAAATCTGCTCCAGGCTCATGTTTCAATTTTCATGGAGGCATTAAATATAGTTAAATTTTTCAGTCTGGATTAAGACCTTATATAAATGTCAAAATACGGCATACTCATAATCTTCCAAAAATTCTCATAGAATTCTTCTGCCCATTTTAGGTTTTTCGAGATTTAGTTTTGTACATGTCTTGGAACTTCATGTCAATATTTCGCTAATCGTGTTGATAATTTATTCGGGGTATCGAAACCTACCTGGCTTAATTGGTCAAGATGAGCACAGTAATAAAGATTTAATCTCGAAAGTTTTAGGATATAAGATCTAATTAGAAAATGGAGGAAAGAGACCCTAATAAAAGAACGACTACAATAAAGAACTGATTGAATATGAATTCAAGAAGGCAAAATTGTCTAAAAAAGATGAATTGATTTAATTTAAAAACAACATTAAGGCTACTAAAGTATATGTGAAAGAAGTGACGGATATGTTTTGAAAAATAACAATAACAAACAAATTTCCTCTGCTAACAGGAAAATATGGCAGATGGTACAAGATCTTAAAAATGGTCTGCTTGATGGATTGCACAAACGAGAAGATTAATATGAACAAGATTATCTCAACACCTTAAATTTTTTTAGAAATTAGAATTAAAGAAAACTTTTGAGGCACATTGTTTCCATAATTTGAAACAGATAAGCTGATAAAATGGCTAATTTCTATAAATGATTTTCTCTGAGACGATTCCTATAAATCAGGTAACTGTAAGCTTTTTTACCGCAAAAATTAGTAACTTATGCTGGATAAGCAAACTCATCTCTGTCCCTGGAACAGGAAAGGAAAAATATAAATGCATTTGATAAATAAAGTAGGAGCATGAATATTGAAGCATTTGGAATAAATATTATAGCAAGCTCGATATCAGGAGATCTCCATAATCAGATATTTCCATTTATTTTAGTTTCCCATATCCTGGAAAATAATAACGAACCGCTATTGAAAGTGTTGCTTCAATCACAGACCGACTGTTTCCTCCTGAGAGAAATTCTATTCATCTCCAAACGGACAAAGGGCATATTGCGAGTATTTCTCGGAAGCTTTCTTATTGAGGAAAACTACTAAGTACCTTTGATAGAACCGCTCGCTCCAGATTAGGGTTTTCCATCTAATTATGCTTACTGTACCAGTTCACAGGATATCGATTCCCAAGATGAAATAGCTTATTTCCTTTAACGGAAATCTGATAAAAAATGAAATTGATATATGTGAAAGCTATCTCTAAAATCACGAACGGTCACAACATTTGGGAGCGTATCGACAAAATATCGTAAACAATTTGGTAGCGATGCCTGTTAGGGAGTGAATGTTATAATGAAAGATTGTTATATTTATATCTCATTGTAATTGTATGATATATTTAGTGACGAAATTCAGTAAATAACATCCTAAATCCCAACCTGGCTAGAAAAGGGTGGTAACCTGTAGATAAACCGTCCCAATTAGCCTGAGTTGCAAAAAGTGGACGTTAATAATAATAATAATAATTGTAAGATATAGGTTAGGTGTAAAACATATGTTTTGTAAATAAGTACATAATATCAGCTATTGTTTTTCCTTTCAGCAGATTGAGAATAAATCAGGGGCTGCGTAAAATAAGATTTCCCACGTAATGTTATACAATAGAGAAATATCCATACGAGTGCCGAAAAGTTACGGAAACGGCCGAACTAGCTTTTGGCGGGAACTCCCTTCGTCAGTTATGCACCCACATTTAATAAAAATGCAAATATCTCGGTTAATATTCAAGATAGAGAATAAATGTATATAACAATATTTATAGTAGATTTAATTTGCAATAAGACTGATTCTATACAATTTTTCGATCCGACGTAAAGTAACGGAGATATTTCGAATTTCGAAAATCCCCTCCTCTAAACCCCCCCTCTCACTGGTCCGATTTCAGCCATTAAGGAACTTGATCTGTCTCCTCTAGAGCGTTTACAGACATGTATTTCAATTAATTTCCGTTAGTTGGAATTAGCATGAGTAATAAATTCATTGTTCATGATCTAGTATTGTAGCACTCAAAGAATAATCTTTAGATTCTCGAATTGAAATAATTAATGGAATGTCTAACCTAACAAGAAACAAACTAGGTGAGGCCAATGATTTAATCGTTTCTGGGGGAACGAATCCATTTTTTCTTATCAACATAAATAACGCCCTGAGCGAATTAGCCAAATTGAAGGCAACATTGTAATACGACTCCATAAATCCAATGTGGATACTAGTTAATTTCTTAGTAATCCTTTATAACAAAAAAAAAATAGTAAAACAACATGTTTTGCTGCATTAATTAATTGAAAACTGTTTAATTTTAAATTTGTAATCATAATGTATAGACTGAACTGTTCATGGTAAAAAAATAGGCTCTATAAAACGTTTTCGTATCTCTAATATTTGCAGAGAAATGTTCCTTTTTTCCATCTCTACAGCACCAACACCCTTAGTTGATTTCGATCAATTGAGGAAGCTCACTATTAAACGTTGTAAGAATCCCAAAGATGAAATTATAATATTAAAACACAAATTTTTTTAGCAAATTTCACTTAAGGGAAAAAAGCTATAAAGGAAACATTTCTTCAAATATCCGTTGATCCTATACATATATATCGGAATAGTGGGAGGAAGGGGTTTTGATGGGGAATTTCGAAAATTCGCAATCTGTTCGTTACGTTGGATTGAAAAATTGAAATTGAAAATGTCATTGATAATTGAATGATCTATAAATGTTAATTTATATATATTTTCTGTAGCAAGGATATTAACCGAGGTAATTGGATTTTATAGTGATAAATGGGGTTTTTAGGTTAAATACCAAATATTGTTTTCATTGAAGTTTTACTTTGGGGCTCAGGTTAGCCATGTGAGATAAAGCGTTGACCTTAATCTCACATGACAAACCTAGAGTGGCGAGTTCGATTCCCTCCATTAAAAAACATCCTAAGCCTCATCTGGGCTAGAAAAGAGTCGTAACCTGTAGATAACCCATCCCAATTAGTTTAAGTTGCAAAAAGTGGACGTTAATAAATAATAATAATAACTTTTACTTTGTGTGATGTATGTAAATACGTTCCATTGATTTCCCCCCTTCAGCCTTCTTTTGTTCTGGGTTTAATATAATTTGGACGATTGGGATAACAATTATTCTGTTTCATTATAAATTTCAGAACTAGCTAAAGTATATAGTTTTCAATAAAATTAATGTTATATTACAATATTTTGTTCATTGTTATACATGTATTGAATATTTATATCTATCTATTTTAGCTCTGCGAGGTTGGCGAACCTGTTTGTTTATAATTCAGACGATTCCCGTTGTGGAAGTTATTGAATTGCAAGGTGACCGAAAGATTTCTCGTTATTCGTATTTTTTTCACTTAATATTCACGGTGGTGTTAAGTTTCAGAGGTATGTATATTTATCTATTGCAAAACTTCACCTGGGATATCTGGTTATTTTACGCATCCCTTGCGTGACGGAAGTTTTGAGTTACGCTGGATATGTATAGACGTCAAGCCGAAACTAATCAAAATGGATTTGGAGATGGTCAAAACGGATAAATCCGAACGATCGATTACAATATTCTTTTTTTTCAAGCAAAGATGAGTCTTTATTTAGAAATTTTTAAACATTAAATATTTTTTGGGGCTAAACGATCTACTAGAAGGGTATGTGATAGTGAGGCTTTAATACCATAATTTACAAAACTGAATGACATTTTGTTAACCTTTCATTTAAAAAGTCGGCAGATATGTGAGGCTAAGAAGATAAAACATCCATCCATAACATTCCCAAAGAGCTTCCATGACTCAAACTATTTTCATAGAGCTATACTAAAACCAGTTATGATATATCTGATAAATATTTATTATATCATATATTTTGAGTAGTTTAAGTACGATGTCAGTCTATATTTTGCAGAAGTTGAGTTTACTTGGACAGCCATTGTATAGAGAGGCCGATGTGGAGGTAGGTGTAAGGATTACGATCCCTGGGCTTAATCCATAGCTCTCTATATGGAGATCTCATTGCCCCAGAGTCCAGCCTGGCCTCGAATTGATGAAGCATTACCTCCCAGTTGAGGTCGTTCCATAATCCTCATTTCTCTCTCTCTCTCACTCTCTCTCTCTCTCTCTCTCTCTCTCTCTCTCTCTCTCTCTCTCTCTCTCTCGCTCTCTCTCTCTCTTTCTCTCTCTCCAATCTCTCTCTTTCTCTCTCTCACACACACACACACACTCTCTCTCACACACACACACACACACACACACACTCTCTCACACTCTCTCTCTCTCTCTCTCTCTCTCTCTTTCTCTCTCTTTCTCTGTCTCTCTCTCACACACACTCTCTCCCTCACTCTCTCTCTCTCTCTCTCCCCTCTCTCTTATTCCCTCTCTCACTCTCACTCATTCCATCTCTCTTTTCCTTCCCTGCTGTATTCCTCACTACTGCCTAATCCTCCTTCAGCCGGCTAAATCTGCCTAACTCACAGTGGTTATTGTTTTGCAGACCTCAATATGATTTACAACAGCTCTACAACACTCCGCCGTTGATTTAGACTCAATTGCCCACACTTTGGAGCCCAGTATCAATCATTAATTAGCTCTCTGCTTCCCTCGAGGTATAAATTCGTGGAATGACGGTTTTGTTCCAAAGTGGAAACATCTTACGTCATACATCATTCACGGTGTTTGTCCTTCTCCATAATGATGATTTACTCCAATGATGAATCTCATCAAGCGTCTTAGGCATTAAACGTTTTCATTTCTACCATTTTCTGGGTACTCATTGTGTATTGAAGAGTTTCCAATGCCTAATATATCATAGCGATCTGGTGATACATTTAGAACGTAAGGAATAGTGATTCTATTCGTCCATTCTCAATCCATTGAATTCTAAATCAAAATCCTTTACGAGGCATCAATAAATTAAGGCACGTATGTAGTATAAAAGTGACAAGTTGAAGGATATGTTTTAGTATGAATTCGTGTATCTAATGTCGACACTCGCTTGCAATCTAATTAATTGAAATATACAAAATTTTTGGATACACATGAATTGAAATGATTTAATTTGAAATTTGCATTCTTTTATTTTTGCCCTCCTCTAAATCCACGTTCATTTCCAACAGCTAATTTCCCTTAAGTAAAGTCTGATGAAATTTGGCAAGCTTGATTATATAATTAAATCGATTCATTATTATCAAAAACAATTATGAAATTCAATTCCCTTTTGATAATGAAATAAATTTATTATGTTGCGAAAAAAAAAGGATAATATTAAGTGAACTATTTCTTATATAAATCGATAGTGGTATCCTATTCTCAAAAGTTACACTAATAGTATCTAAAAACTACATTACGGAATTGTAACATTTGATGTCCACCAAGTGTTTCTTGTTTCTTTTGTAAAATGATAAATACTCCAAGTCAAGTCGAAGTGTATATTTAGTATGAATTCATATATCTAATGTGGGCACTCACTTGTACTATTTTTTTACGATGTTAAGTCGCAGATTAATTGAAATGAGTTAATTTGAATTTTGCATTCTTTTATTTTCGCCCCCCTCTAAATCCACTTCTTATTTAGTCATATCGATGAAAAGGTTACGTACAAGAATTTCAAATATGAAATCCTTATATACCTCCACATTCTAGGGCTAGGCATTTTTTTTTAGTTTGGCGAGGTACGTGTGTAAATACAGACATCTCGTCGAAACTTGTCAATATAGGTTAAGGGAGCTTCAAAACATTTAATTCTGTTGACTTATAAAAATTTCCGTTATGACAAAACTTGCTTTACTTCGTACAAAGACTAACAGTTACGAAGTAAAAACGTCCGGCACATGCAATAACTGCAGCCAATGGGCTGCAATAACTGCAGATTTCCCACACTATTTATCTGTACTCGCTGTATATTTTCTATATCTATGTAAAAATGCGATGTGTACGAATGTGGGTTTATTGACTGCTGAATACAAAAAGTGCAATTAACTCGTTTAAAACTCGTTGGAAGGACAATTGTAGAATATCAGTAGTTTAACGAAATAGATTGTATAACATATTTTTATACGACTTATAGTAACAGAAATATTTTGAATATTAGAAATCCCCTTCCTCTAACCCCCCCCCTCCCGTTCCTGTTTCGATTTCAGCCATTAAGAGTATGAAATTTATTTTTGAATTGAACGGTCAAATACCGATTATGGAATCAAACAAACATTTTCGTGTAGAGATGTGAAATCACGACTGATGGTGTAATTGCAAAACGTATTTACATTTATTTAAAAAACTAAATATTCAATGATAACAATATTTGGAATTTAAGCTTAAAATAATAAGCTTCATGATTAAAAACTTATTTTTAATATAACATCATAAGGATTGGTGGTTTACCGAAATGTGAAAACCAAAAGAAAACGAAAATCTTTCGCTAAATAACCAGGATAGTGTAAAAACATAATCAGGAACATTAAATTTGCAATGAGATTTGTTTTATACACTTTTTCGATACGACGTATATTAAAGGAGATATTTGGAAATCCTCTCTAAACCACCTCGTCCGATTTCAGCCGTTTACGAATATGATATTTATTTTGACATAAAACGTTTAAACATCAAGTTTGTTAACGACCTAACAAAAATTGCGACCGCTAAAGCGTTTTTTTTCTTTGTACAGTCCTCATTTTCGTTATGTTTGAAGACATTTTTTTGAAATTCCCGCCATGAGTTGAACTAAATTGTTGATTTCCCTTAAGTTAAATCTGCTGAAATTTGGCATGCTTGATTATGTAATTAAATTGCTTCATTATTATCAACAACCAAATTAAATTAAATTCCTATTTGATAATGAAACAAATCTATCATAATATGGGAAAAAAATAGAAAATATTAAGTCAATGATTTATTAAATAAATTTATAGTGGGATCCTGTTCTCAAAAATTACACTAAAAGTATATAGAAACAACTTTTCGGAATTGTTACATTTGTTGTCCAGGAAGTCTTTGTCGTTTCTTTTGTAAAATGGAAATGCTCCAAATCAACCATTTACCTGCAGGAGTCTTTCCTCTCCTTCTCCTGATTCTTCATCCATATCAATCCATATGCCAGTAGCCCAATATATATCTGGATCAAGTAAAGCAGGCTAGTAGCTAGAATCGGGAGCTATCGAGCGAGGGGGGACGGTCAGGGAAAAGTGGCACAATCATCCTGAAAGCCCCTCTTTCCGATGGGGACATTCCTCTTGTCCCTATCTCGTCCTTGGTCTGCCTCTTCATCTACTTGTTTCGAGTGGACCGCCATTGTCTTCATGTCCCACTCACTGCTTAATTAAAAAGCCGTAGCCCCTTCCAGCCAATCAACAAATATGGTGGGGCAGGCAACAAACCGGAATAGACCCTTCTCACTGTTTGTTGTTTTTCCAAGTGAGTCACTTTAATGAATAAAATCTAACTCATTAAATGCAGTGTTCCGTGTCTCTAAATCTAAAAGGGAATTTAAATATGTTTAATGAAGTACTGTTTCCCGGAATTTTAATCTCATTATTTTCATTTTCTTATCGTTCAATGCTGCACCTGAATACTTCAATATTACTAATGAATTTATTTTAAAGGGTAAAACAAAACTTCTTTGAACTCTCAATAATTATATTAATATTATTTTTTGCTATTGAGGCCACACTCAAGATGCGATTTTCGAACAATTTCTTCAAATGTCTATCAATCCTACCCAGGAGATGAAGAGAATGAGGTCCGTTCCAAATTATATATATATATATATATATATATATATATATATATATTTTATAAATATATCATATTCACTCTAGCGGTCGCAATTTTTATTTAATCGTCACCAAACTCGGTATTTAATCGTTTTAGGTAAAAAGGAAGATCAAGTGCGTTAACGGCTGAAATCGGACCAGTGGGAGGGGGGTTTAGAGGGGGGATTTTCGAAAATTAGAAATATCTCCGTTACTATATGTCGGATCAAAAAATTTTATAGAATCAATCTTTTTGAAAACTACATTTACTATAAATATTGTTATATACATTTATTCTCTATCTTGAATATTAACCGAGATATTGGGATTTTTATGAAGTCTGTGGTCGGGCATACTTCGGAATAGGTCGGCCATTTCCGTGACTACTCGGCTCAGGTGGAACCTTACCTGTCGTTTCTAACCTTACCTTACCTTCGTTACTTCGTGAGATTTATGCAAATACGTTCTGTTCATCCCCCCCCCCCTTCTTTAGTTCTTGAACTACTAAAATTCTAGTTATTAAAATGTAAGTTATTCTTACAATTCAGAAACCGTTTCAGTTGGGAATTTATTTTAATTAACTGAAAGATTTCTCATTACCGTTTGTATTTAATCAGGGTGGTATTGTGTTACCAGTAACTGTTGGGCTCTCGTACGGAGATTTCTATATATATTATATATATATATATATATATATATATATATATATATATATATATATATATAAATATTTGTCTGTTAACGCTCTAGCGGTCGCAATTTTTTTTTACCGAACTTGATATATTTAATCGTTTTTAATAAAAAGAAAGATCAAGTTCGTTAATGGCTGGAATCGGCCATGTGGAAGGGAGTTTAGAAAGGGGACTTCGAAATATCTCTGTTACTATACGCCTAATTGAAAAAATTTACATAACCAATCTTATTGCACTTTCAATATACTATAATTATTGCTATATGCATTTATTTTCTATCTTGAGTATTAACCCAGATATTAATATTTTTCAATTCTCAGCCTTCAGCAAACCCTACTCATGCGTTATTAATAATAAGCCGTTATATCATGAACCACTTTATTCCAAGCTTAAATACCAAATATTGTTTTCCAGATACCTATATTATACGAGATACATGCAAATATGTTCTGTTAATCCCCCGCCCCGTCTTAAGTTCTTGGACTACTAAAATTTGAGTTAGTGAGATAAATATTATTCTGATTCATTATAAATTACTGTACTAAATATAGCTAATTATTTTCAATAAAATTAATATGTTATATTCAGTAATTGTTTTTCTCTCCGGTGAGGAATATTTTATCTACCTGTTCAGCACTCAGCGGTTGGCAGACTTGTTTGTTTGCAATCCACACGCATTCCGTTGCGAGGAATGATTTCTCATTACAGTTTGTATTTATTCACTAAATATTCACGTTGGTGTAAAGTGTTACGAGTATGTAAATTATCTGTTGTAAAACTGATATGATGATCTTTTTATCGTTTTAACAACTTTAAAGTCGTTGCGGAATCTCCAAAATATCACCTTTCGTTGGTAGCCCACAAGTCTCAAGATTCAAAATTCTTAACTTACATTATATAAAACTATTAGTTTATAGGTCCACAGATTACTGTAGCAACAGTAATTGATTTTAGTGCTTATAAGTTTTGGGATTCGAGACTTTAGATAACGTTGAAATCAATTTCATCTTAGATAAAAGAAGTAATATAAATAAATACTCTTTAAAGAGGAAGGATAATTCATTTTCAGAAATTAAAAATAAAAAAAAAAAATAAAAAAAATAAAAAAAAAAAAAACGCAATGAAATACAAAATTCATATTGTTTTTACGTTTCGGTAGGAATATTTCACTAACTAGACGCTAAGAAGCTAGCCAACAAAGAATATTCATAAATAAATTTTAAAATATTGCATTGTTTAAAAAACATGGGTCTTTTTCGTTTAACGCCCGCCAGTGACTACCTTCAATAACTTATTTGTACTAAGAAAATAACATATGATTAAGAAATCAAATTATAAAAGGTTTTATTTAAGAACTGTTATATAGAAAATAAATTTAAAATATATTTAGAGGATTAAGGAATTTATAATTACAGCTTCCAGAAAGATGTGATGTCCTTTAACAATGTCTGGAATAAGTCTTTGTCCTATTACGTCTGCGCATCACGAAAATTCGTTTAGGATAGTATGTACATATAAGAAATGAAAACAGGAATATTACTCAAATAACGTAACGTGTTCTGGTTTTATCATATATTTCATTAATATGGAATATTGTTTAATTTTGCCAATCATGTATATTTTTCCTGGGCCAGACTTTTAATGAGCAGATGTGCTTTCTGAGAGATTCCTTTATTTTCTTTTTTTTCTGATTTAATAACTTCCACTTCGTTGAGTGATTGTAAAACTCCAGTTCATGTCACGTTTTCCCATCTAGATGAAATTAAAAGGTTATTCCATCTTCTCCCTCGTTCCCCCACGGAGCTTTTTTTCCTTCCCTTGTTTTACCAAGAAGTCAGAAAAGTCAGAGAAAATGGCCTAGAGGCGGAAGGAACACAATGAAAATTAATTACTGCAGAATTTAATTAGACAGTACTTGAAAATCATTCGGAGTGTGCCACGAACCATTTCAGAGATCCAAGTTCTTTATGGAAAGAAAAACAAATCGTTTTCCATTAAAATGGACTTGAGAGATCTGAGCTTGAGGTTTTCACTAAATATAGGGTCGGGAAATGAAACTGGATGAATTTATACTTCCTTGTTTATAAATATCAATTTTGGTTTGTTACAAGTTGGAAATAGTGTAATAAAAGTACATTAATTCCAACTTACAAGAACTATTAACACTATAACAGGCATATTTCGATATGGGTATCAGAAATTATATTATAATTGTTTACTTGTCTAGAGATGTCAGTATTAACGTTTTATTAGAAGTGCCTATGTAGAGATGTCACGTGGGTAGTATCCTGCACAATCATTGAGATTATTAACTTATCTCAAAACCGTGATCGTGTTTGTAATTTAGCATAATTTTATCGCCATGACTGGCAAATTTTTATTCATAGAGTGAAATAGTTTTTTTTAGATATATTCTCCCTTTAGGGAAAACGGAAACTCTTTTGAACATTTGTAGTTATAAAATTTAAAAAATATATGAAACCTTTAATTGAGTATTATTTTACCAATTGTTGATTTAATTTTCTGTTAACATGCTGAAGTACTTAACTCAAGTATGTTACTCAAGAAAACAAAGTATTAAATATGCATTCAAAACACAAAAAACATGTATTATACAATATTGTCATTGATGATTATTATACACAAAATTAGTTATAAAAGCAACTCAACAATTGCATTTATAACTAATTATTAATAAAGCTATGGTTAATAGCAACATAATATTGTTTTAAAACAATGCTCTTAGGCGGGGTCTTCTTCAACGACCACTGAAGACTTATACTTTTTTATGCAAAATAAAATACACAAATAAAACTCAATAAAACAATGGCTTGGTGATGACGGACAGGATTACAAGAAATTAAACGGAAAATAGGGATGAAAATATTCATATTTATTTCAATATACTATCGTCATTAGTATTAGCTACTAGGTACATATTGTAAAAGAATTATAATAGTATATTACCAACATATCATTAAAAAAAAATACAAAGTATGTGAAAACATCAATTCAAAATATGTGTGAAATAATTCTTAGATAATCATGAATTATTTTTTGTAATGCTTAATATAATTTACATTAATCTCACATGGTAATCCTAGAGTGGTGAGTTCGATACCCGCCTGAGCAAAGGAATTTATTTAGCTATGGAATTCATTAAATAAAATCCTTAGTCCCACCCTGGCTAGAAAAGGGTGATAACCTTTAGATAACCCATATGTAAGGCTAATTGGGCCTTAGTTGCAAAAAGTGGACGTAAATAATTAATATTTAATATAATTCCTATTGTATTTACAAGTAAATACATATGATATTAGCTTAAGGAGCCTTAAGCCGGGAGGTACAATACGGAGAAACACATTGAGGTCTTACCGCAAGCTTGTAATGTGTACCTGGAATGGGCGATCAACAGCTGAGAGGTGTAGCCTTTCCCTTTTCCCAGGAACTGTAGCAGCTGATAGGATTCCGGCAATTTTCCCACTTACCACCACAATATCTCCTGGAAATATTTCATATATTTCGACCTCGCCAGTGCTCAATTGATAAATAAAAACCAAAAGAAGCTTCTAAAAGAGGTGTTTGGTTACTAAAAGGCTTAAGCAGTTGTAAATATATTATACGTTAATATATTGTAAATACAATGGATATTATACTCGTTGCAAAAAGTGGACTTTAATAAATAGTATATTATACGTGTGTATGAGCATAAATATACATACATACATATTAGTGAAAATTAGTTCTATCCAAAGGTACTGCTATTAAGTCAACCTATCAACTATATATTCTCGACTTATACAGCAGAAAAGAGATAAGATAAATATCTCTGGAATATGCTGGATGGTAGAGGAACCAATTGATAAGGATCAATAAGAAGGCCAAGTCCTCTACTGTTTTTAACCCTAGAATGGTAGTGAACGTAAAAATTACGTATGATCTGGTTTGAACTGTTATCAAAGGGCCGTTAACGACCCCACCATCCCCACCCTTCAGCTATGTGCCCTCCAGACAATTCGGCCTTGACCTCCGCAAAGTGCAGCTAAGTGAACCTTCCCACTCTTCCAATACTATTTTTTGAAATAAAAAAGACACGTAATATTCACGTATCAATACTATTAACCGCAACTTTTTGGCACGTAAAATTTACGTATCGCTTCTAATAACCGGTTCTTATGCCATAACTTAGTTGATATTATTCTCAATTTATTTTCTTCCAATTTATTTTTATATTTTAATTTATATTCTCTTAATGATTTTAACTTTTATTTTTTAATATAAAAAAGAAAAAGATGCATAGAAAGAATATAAATAATCTGTTTATAGTTTAAGAAATATGGAGAAAAAATATTCAACGGATGAAGAAATCAGAAATTTGTTGAAAGAACTCTCCTATGAGTCAGATGGGGAAAATGACAATTATGAAAAACATGGATATGGATACGACAGCGGTGATGATCCGGAGTATTCTCCAAGTGTTGACGAGGTTGAGCCTTCGTAAATGATTGCAACACAGAGTGGGCTAGATAGCGATGAGAATGAGAACATTTTAGAAAACATCAAGGTAATTGAAGAAAGAGAAGAGACACAGAGGCCAAAGATATTTAAAACCTCTCAACCACACAATATTGACAGATCAGTCACAATAAATGTAGAAGGTGGGGTTGTGCTTGGTAAGATTGGGTATGAATGGAGCACACAACCTCCTCCTGAACGTGTATCGAACAAAGCGCCTGAAAGGAACGTCGTGCACATTATTAAATATTAACGTAGATATAAGTTAAATATAAGTGTATGTTTTAATGAAATAGTCACAAACATTAACAAATCTTGAACAATTTCACCAATTGTTGCATACGTAAAATTTACGTATCAGTACCATTAAGTGGGGAATAATATCACTACCATTCTAGGGTTAATATTATGCAGAGTGCACTTTCGGAGTCAACGCTCCATCCTCAGTGCCTGCTGACAAATACAACCACGAGTTAATTTAACATTCATAGCATGGCCAAAAGCAAAATAAACAACAGTCATAAAAACAAACACAAAATAAAGAGTAAAAACAATGGAAAATCTTAAAACTAGTCAACTAATAAAAATAAAAAATCTAATAACTAGTCAACTAATAAAAATTAAAGCCAAAACAATAAAAAAATCGAATAACAAGTAAAATAATAAAAGCAAACAACGATAAGCATATGTCAACACTATAAATAAAATTAAAAAAAAAAAAAAAACTAAAAACCTACACAAATTACAGATGTATATGGAAAAACATATCACAGTGGGTGGGAACCTCTGAAAAACCACCCAGAGGAACTGTAAGAGACATCTAAAAAATAAACAAAAGCCCCATACTAATAATAGAGGATACCTGATTAAAGCTGCGTTGAAAAGTATGAGTGTTCAACATGTGTTTACTTTCAATGGAATAATTTTAATTTAGAATAGTACATATTCATCTTAGTAAACCTGGCTAGAAAATGGTGGTAACCTGTAGATACCCGTCCCAATTAGCCTTAGTTGCAAAAAGTGGACCGTTAATAAATAATAATAATTTTAGTAAAAAAAAATAAAAAAAAAATAATGAAATTTAAAAAAAAGTTATATCAGTAGAGTGATTAAGTTAAACTAATTCTAAAAAAAAAGGTTGTTTGTTTGTTTCTTGGGGTTTTAGGGCGAAAAGATACTAGGTTATGATCGCCCGGTAATAAATTGAGTTTATGTAAATTTTAAATATTGCTATATTCTCATTTATATAACCATTTTAAATTTAACAATATAAATGAGGATACAAAAAATTCTTTATACAAATTAGTAATTTAAATTTCTTTATATAAATTTGTAATTTTCATAAAATTAAATAATTTATTTAGCTCTTTGGGATCATCCCCAAAGGCCACTGCTATATTATCGGAAATATTGCAATCGTTTCGAGTAGTTGTATACGAATGGCATTCTATTAATGTACGGTAAATTGGAGTTACTTTTACCACAAAGCGGGGGGTTCATCTTTTGTCATTCCTATGCGTAAATCTTGTGTGGCCTATTCGGAGTCTTCCTTGTACGAATTCATTTCTTCTGTTGTCTCTTGTCGAATATTTCCATGGATGGATGGAGGTTTTAATAATTTTTAGTTTATTGTTTTTGTTTTTGTTCCAAATTTGTTTCCTGTTTTTATTAATATCTTCTTTGAGTGGTTGATAGAGCTCTTCACATGTAATTGTTGTTGGGGTGATGGAGTCGAGTTGGTGGGCTTCTCTGGCTGTTTTTTAATTTTCATCAATAAATGTATGGAAGTATGCGTGTATTCAACATGTGTGCTTGTATGTTTAATTCAAACAAAATAATTGTAATTTGGAATATAATGTATTTTATTTGATAAGAAAAAAATAAATGAAATCAAAATAAATAAATAAAATATAAAATAATTATGAGCTAGAACGTGCAAAAGGTTAAATAAATGTAAGAACTAATATTGCAATTCTGTTTATTACTAAGGTCCATTGAAGAAGATAAATATCAAAATATAAATTAAAAAATTCATAACAAAGCATAACCTAGATTTTTATTATCCATAAACCCATAACATAAACCTAAAACAATAGAAAAGAGGAGAACATTAGAACAATGAAGTCCAGCTGAGAACATCCCAATTTCATAAACACGGACAAATCAAATGTATGAGAGTCCTTTCTAAGATCTTGTAAGTGTTAACTGGCATTTCGTAAACATCCTGTAGACGCCGGGGTTTAATTAGGGCTCCAGTGATGAGATTCTGATCTTGCAACACTTCTAATCCTGGAGAAGGGGGAGGAGCAAGACGAATTCCTGGAGATGACGTAATTTATCCTCCGCCCCTCCTTTCCTGGAGGATCCTGCTAAATATCTAAAGAGGCGTAGGGCTGCAGCAGGATATATTCATGCAATATGCATGCAGCAGGGGCTATATTCTCTACTTACTGTCTTGCATTCCCTGTATTTCCTAGGGGCACCGGTAACTAGCGGGCTGCGACACGGCACGAACTCGGCCTCCATTTTTAAAGTATTCTTCTGTTGAATTACCTTTAGAATGTCTCCCATGTTTACAATTTATTCGGAATTTCCCCGCGCATCGTGCACACCGGCGTCCAATCATGGATTATGGCCGACAGAGCATCCATGCCATTCCGTGTTATAATACATTTATAGCAGCAACTCACAAATACAAGCGGTAAACGTAAATAAACAATACTTGTATAAAAAATCATAGATATGAACAAATATATGTTCCTCTTTACGACATAAAAATTATTACAATTACTGCTACAATACAAATTTACCTTATTCAAAGGAGTATTGTGCATTAGTAATATAATTCACTACAGCTTTGAAAAAAAAAAATGCCTCCAAAACAGTAGATATGGTTTATGACCAAATGAAGAGAGTCTACAAAAGAAAATGTAACTTTCAGGTGAAACTTTCGAGAGCATTTCAGTAGATGAGAATTTCTTCTTCAAGAGCGTTTTAGCAGTACTATATATAGCAAATAGTTTGCAATAAAGTTAATGTGTTATATTCAGATGTATATCAGTAATTGTTTTTTTTTTTTTTTCCGGAGAAGAATATGTCTATCTGTTTAGCTTTCAGTGGTTGGCAGACCTATTTGTTTACAATTCAGAAGCCGTTTCCTTTGGGAGCTTATTAAAATTAACTTAACGATTTATTTCTCATTACCGTTTGCATTTAATCACGGTGGTATTGTGTTACCAGTATGCAGATTTATCTATTGTAAAACTTCACAAGGGAAATCTGCTTAGTTTTCGCAGCCCCTGCGTGATGGACTTTTTTACTTTTTAGACATTTTCGCCATGAGCTATTCTTTAATTAGTAGGTCATAGTAAGGCATATATTGTAAATACTCAAACAATAATAGATCTATTTATTTTATAAATAAATTTATTTTCAACATTCCAAACCAACTTTTAGTTAGACTGGCATTTAACCTATGCATACACACTCTATACTTGAATTATTTCATGTTCAATTTTTCTTCAGAAATAATAAATAGATACAGAAATACAATTTATATCCTCATGTTATTTGCAACATATTGGGTTAAGCAGAACGATTCCTTTATAAGTGTAGACGAAGGAATAATTACTCACGGTGGTGTTAAGTGTTAGCAGTATGCGGATTTCTCTATTGTAAAACTTCACGTGGGAAATCTGCTTAGTTTACGCAGCCCCTGCGTGATGGACTTTTTTGGTACAAGTGTAGGCTTAGTGCACTTACAATGAGTTTCGTATAGTAATCAAGCCTATTGCATTTATTCTAATTAACGGCAGAAATGATAGTTCATTTCATAGGGCTCAATTTAGCTCCAAAATTAGTCATATAAGTGGCAATTGTGTTTGATTAAAATACAAAATACACTTAACCAATCGTATGTAGGAAGGTAACCAAAAAGTATTGGTATCAGACGATTATTAAAGTCATTTTTATTCCTGAACTAGTTTCTAATCCTTATGACCCATCATCAGGAGACAATAGAACTCTAGTTGGTAATATAAAACGACTACACCGTTATATACCTTCCACTAGCTAGTGAAGATTTTAATAATTATTTTGCGTTTTTCCTTTCTGTTGGCATTCCGCCATACGGTTGGTTGAGTCTTATATAGGTCACATTTTCACATTAAAAAATAGGTTAATAAAATTAATTGAAATAAATGGGCTTAATTTGTTTATAAAGGACGATTAGATGAAAAGAAGATAAACCACAAGAATGTTAGGGGTGTTAGGAAGTCAATAAAGTTTAGAAGCAATCCCTTATATTATTAATAACGAGTGTTTATTCTATAATATATTCATATTTTCTCCCCTAATACAGCCGCTTTTCAAATATTTTTGATATCATAATATCAGATAATAAAAGAAATAAATACCCAATACTGAAGTGGCTTGTAATACCTTTTTCACTAACATACATATAATGGGAAATTAGTCTCTCATGTAATCTTTTAAATATATGAAATCAATTCTTATAAATTGTTGCATCATTGCTTAATAGGTGGATTTGTGCTTAGAGGTTCTGGTCCGCGAATTATTAGACATGAAAAAAATAATGGTTGGTACTATCTCGAACAACCTACAAACCTTTAGTTCCAAAAAACCCTAATTTATTTGTATTTTAATAGTTTTTCATTTCTATAGTACAGATCAGGGTCTTTGCCGTCTCTTCAGGACCATTCACAACATGCAATGCGAAAGACAGATATTACGATAGAAGTTTCATTTAATGTTTTCCTCCCTTTTTATCTGTCACAGATTAAACTGAATATTTTTAACATGGGCAGTAAAAAAGGAATTGGGATTTTGTTCTTATACTTATTTCAATTCTGAATAATTGCGATTTCACAAAAGAAATAAAGGTGTTATGATTCCATCACCTGTTAGTTATTTTTCCTGACTAAAATAGTTATTATTATGTATGTAATTGTTTGTGAGTGGAAATCAAAGATATTCCTTGTTAAGAGTGTATAATGTAAATTTGTCGAGAATTTCTTGATTTAGCACCCCCTATCGGCCGATTGTGGTAATTTTACTACTTGCAGCGAGAGAGATTAAGGCAGTTGTACCTTTATTTGATCCCGGCACCTTCTCTCTCGTTCTGTGGAATCCGTTGCCCTTGGCTAATGAAGTTCTTATTCTCTCCGAAGCAGATAATAGGGGATATGAGCTTACTCGTCTAGCCAGAGACATTCCTTATTTTCCTTAGTCTTGTCCTTCATTCCTTTCTATTCTCTTACTCTTCGGTACCGTTAAACTCTTAGATATACTTAGAGGTAAGAATGTTTTATTGCAATATTTCTTTCATTATATACGAATTTGTACTTTGTTCATTTGTTGTTAATATTAGTTAATATTTGTTGCTATTAATATTTATTTTTTTTATATTATTTAATTTACCCAATTGGGTTTGTTTTTATAACTATAGGCCACATCAACAGTTTCATCTCTTCAACAAAGATTGCAAGGTTGCAGGACAGTTATTTGATTTGATTTGATTTATTTATTTATGGACATCACATCAAAGGTGATTTGCCCTTTCAAAAATTGCACAATAACAAAAGTAACAAATTGTTAAATAACAAAAGTAAAATATATAACAAGAAGTAACAATAAGAAATACCAGAAAAAAACAATGACAAATAACAAACGTGAAATAGATAAACATTTTATATGTAAACATTAAAAAAAATATATATATAAAAAAAAATTAGTGATGAGTATAGTTGGTGGATGATCAGTAGGAAATTAATGGCTGAAAATGATACTTTTTTCTAATATTAAACGTAATTTTTTCGTTCAGGGAAAACATATACATGTGTACAAAAGCATCTAAAACATGTGGCATGTGTGTAGTTCTAATATTTATTTATTTATTTAGTTTATTTAGGTGTGTCGCAATTTAAGCGATTCAACATTTTCTTGTAATGATTCTAAAATAGTAGAGGTAAAGCCACCTTATAAAAACCAATAAAAAAGGTTAAAAAATCTACAGAGGTAGGTAAAAATACGGTAATTTATTTTTTCTCCAGTGGATATTATTGCAGTCTATTTATTATTATTATATTATTTAATGTTATATCTGGTTGTAAATGTGTGTGTCTTTGAGGTGTGTCATGACTTCTGTAATGTATGGGCTGTCGTCGTGTAGTAGTTCAGATAGGTTGGTGGGTAAGTTCTTGTCAGTTATTAGTCTGCAGTCTGTAAGTAAGTGTTTGATAGTCAGTTGTGTATTGCAGAGTGTACATAATGGTGGTTCAGTCCTAGTCATGAGGTGTCCGTGTGTTATCCGTGAATGGCCGTGCCTCAAACGAGCAAGGACTACTTCTTCTCTTCTAGTATCCTGATTACTGGACAGCCATTCACGAATAGTGTTTTTTATTTCTCGTAGTTTTGTGTCTGTCAGATGCCATTCCGCTTCCCATTTTAGGCTGACCTCTTTTTTAATGAGTTTAATGGCATCGTATCCTGTGATGTAATCAGTGTGTAACATGTCAAGTTGAGTTGCTAATTTTGCATGTTTGTCAACCAAAATATTTTCCGTGATGTCTGAATGTCCTGGTATCCAATGAAGCAGCGTAACATTGTCGGGGTGTTATATTTACTTCCAGAGAGAGACAAGGTGTAGAAAAGAGATTCTCTGAGATAAATTTTCTGTTAGATTTAATAAATCCTGATGGTTTTATTGCTGAGCTACTTATGTCGAGGCTTAGAGGAATCCCGGGCCTCCAGACGAAAGGCGGTCCCATTCTTTAGCGGGTTTATGGCGGAAATAAAAGCGACAAGCCGGGGTTTAACAAAATAAAATAATGAGGCTAGTAATGCCTTCCTACCCTCGGCTAGTGACGTGGGGAAGAGAGAGAGGAAGAAAAGCCAGTGCCTCCTGTATCAGGGGAGAAGGAAATTTGAAAAAGGCCCCGACGGTAGAGTAATTTATTTTGATGGCAGTGGAAGGACGTGGTTCCGCCGTTCTGAGCCACCGTTTCCGGTCTGGCGCTACTCTGATTTAAACCCTGTACAGCTTTGCTTCGGGCTTTTCTTGCTCCTTACCCCCCCCCCCTTCCCAGAACCCTTTCTCTCTCTCTCTTTCTCTCTCTTTCTCTCTCTCTCTCTCCTCCTCTCTCTTTTTTACTCGCTCTCACTCGACTGGCTCTTCCACTAACTTCCTTACTCCCATCGTCCAAAGCCACACTCACGCAGGCTTAGATTTCCTAGAGCTCAACAGACTACTTTCCACTAGTCAATTTTAATAAATCACCTTGGGATTTGATCTCTAGACTCGAGTTTCGGATCTCTTACACTATTACTGTACCTCTAAAATGAACTAATTTGTCTTTATTGCCACCTCTCTCTCACTTTCACCCTCACCCTCTCACTCTCTTGCTCACGCACACACATACACACACACACACACACACACACATTTATTTATATATTCATACACTGGGATGTTACTGTGGTAATTTAAGTGGAGCACTGACCACGAACTAAGGCCATATTTAACAAACTATTATAGCTCCTTAGGTTAGATAGTTTAGGTTTATTTGTTTTAAGGTAGTTTAATTTAGGTTAGTTAGGTTTAATATGGATTAACCTGGAGGGTCTCTTTCCTTCCCTTGCCCATAGTTGTCGCTTTGAACTTACCTGACTAGCTTGCGAGGGACCCTTATTTTTTATCTTTTATTTATAGATTTCTTCCGTTCTTTCCAATCTCCTCTCCTACTATCCCTATCCTCTCTTCTTTCGTTTTCTCCTATCCCTTTCAACCCACCCGGTACTTCGAGTTACCCCTCGACCCAGTGTTCCATTAAACCCAGACATTTACACAAGATTCTCTTATGATGAAAATAGCATGGATATGAGAAAGAATCAGATATTAGAGAAAAAGGCCGTCACGCAGGGGCTGCGTAAATTAAGCAGATTTCCCACGTCCTGGTATAACACACTTGTGATCCCATCTGACCACATGTTCCCTATTTATATAAAGGCGTTGAGTAAGAAGGCAGCGGGGTGGGTGGGGGTGGGGTTACTGTAGTCTGAAAAGTACGTCACGCAGGGGCTGCGTAAACTAAGCAGATTTCCCACGTGAAGTTATACAATAGAGAAATTTCAGAATAGAGAGTCGAACAGTTACGGGAACCGCCCGAACTAACGACTAGACCCGAAGTTAGCCGATCTCATCTCAGAAGCTGAAAACTGAAAAATGCAAATATCCCTATTAATATTCAAGATACAGAATAAATGTATTATGCATTATTTATAGTAAATTCAATTTTCAATCAGATTGATTCTATATAATTTTTCGATCCGACGTATAGTAACGGAGATATTTAGAATTTTCGAAAATCCTCCCCTCTAACCCCCCCCCCTCCTCCCACTAGTCCGATTTCAGCCATTAACGAACTTGATCTTTATTTTTACATAAAACGTTTAAATATCGAGTTTGGTAAAGATCAAAGAAAAATTGCGACCGCAATATATATATATATATATATATAATTTTGAACGGACCTCATTTTCGTCATCTCCTGGGTAGGATGGATGGACATTTGAAGAAATTTTTTGAAACTCGCGTCATGACTACGACCTCAATAGCTGATTTCCCTTAAGGGAAATCTCCTAATATTTTCCATAATGTAAAAGTACAAAAAAAAGGTAACCACATGAATGAGTAAATATATCATCCTAATAATGTCAATCACCATCGCTATGGGGTACAAAACTAAATAAATAAATAAAAAAAATAAAAAATAGATAATAATATAAATGAACTATTATATAGGAATAATACTGTTGTCATACCTTTCGGTGGAGACCGTCTTCACTTGCTGATCGTCGAGTACAGCTGGCATTATGCTGTCGATGCAGTGGCACCATCTTCAAGACCGTCGAAAAGTTGTACTGAGTTAGATGTCTGTTGGTCAGTAGGTTTTATGCGTCTGGTCACCGTATTAGTTTGTTATGACTTTTCGACGGGCTTGAAGATGGTGCCATCGCATCGACAGCACAATGCCAGCTGTACTCGATCAACAGCCAGTGACGATGGTCACCACCGAAAGGTATGACAACAGTATTATTTATATTGGCGGTTCTAACCCTTTATTTGAATTATAGGAATAACATAATTTTTTTATTGAAACCAGTTTAAATTGTTGCCTTTATTACTAGTCTAATGTTTATTTATGTTTGTTTATCTAATATTTATTTATGTGTTATATTTATTAATTGTCTTTATTACTAGTATTTAATGATTATTTGTTGTATTTAATTTTTTATTTGTTGTTTCAGTTTTTGTTATTTTTCTATAATTTTGTTTTCATTTTACATTGTGAAACTTTGAGCCAAATCGCCAAGATGCGGGTGCTCCTGTATAAATAAATAGAAACTAGAGTGTTCAGTAGAAGGGGACCAGTCAGTCCTTTTATAATAATTCCTTCTGAAAACTTGGTCTGAGATAAAAAAAAAAATAAATAAATAAAAATAAAAAAAAAAGGTCATTTAAGCTTGAAGAATTTATTTTAGTAATCCTCTTAAAGTCGTAGGTATGAAAATTTATATGAATCCAAACTCATAAAAAAAAATGTTTAGTTCGTACTTGATGAGAAAATGTGTAATTAATATGTCTCGTCTATTTTATGAGTTGTATTTTTCCCTTTTTAAGAGACATCGGTGGGTACCAATTTCATTAATCTGAAGTGAGGTCAAATTTAAATGTGGGGAGATTTGTACTAGCAGGAATCTGGCGAGAAAATATGTTGTACAGTCAAGTTGGCTGAGATGACCAATTACTTTGACTCTCTTAGATCCTGTCCAAGGGCAAGTAAGTTGGTAACTTGTCATCTGGCCATAGGTTTCTCTTGAATATTTGTCCAATAGCTATTATATTAACGAAATTTTATGTTGCATGAAGTCTATATGTAAGTTCCTAATTAATTCTCTTCATTTTTAGCTATTATATCAATTTTTTTTAATACTACTTCATCACTAATAATAATCCATGGTCAGCGTACATTTTAGAGCATTACATATTGGATTTAACCTAGAGCTCTTACTGAAGGAGCAAAATAGATTTTTGATAAATATAACGTTGACAAAGATTTAAGCTCAACTCTCAATCACTAATTCCTTGACAATTTGATATTTAAACGTTTTGTATGTTCATTTGTGAATTATTTTCCTATTCAAAATAGAAAGGGAATTATTGTAACCAAAACTAAAAGATTCTAATTAAAACAGTGTTAATTTTTCATTATACTTCATTGCTTTTTTTCTTTTCATTCGGCAGTTTTGCTGTAAGTAAAAACAAAAACACAGTTATTCCTCTCGCGAAGGGTTCTTTTCAAATTAGGCTATCTAATTACTTAAAGTACATTAATTAATTAGCTTATTTACTTTAGAGGGACAGTTAGTGAAAGAGAGAAAGGTATAGATTGGAATCGTGTTTGTATTCACTTCCTTGAGGCAATATTATTGCTTGCTGACATTGTTTTACTTTAATCTATTTTTCGATTATCTTAACTCTGAGTTGAGTAACTTCACTATCGCTAGAAGGTTCGTTATTAGTTTTATTCAGAAACTAGTTGGCCCTAATTAATTTTATCTCATTGACGTTGTCAGCGTTGTTTGTCAAATATGATAATGCTACCTTAATCCTACTTAAATAGGAATCGTTTATGACACATATATTAACCCTAGAACTACCAAGAGGGGGGGCTCCTTGAGCCCACAACTTTTTGTTTTTGTTCCCTATCACCCAATTTTAATGGGATATTTTTGATATTTTATGTATTCCTCAGAAAAACATCCTAGAGTGAGGGCATAACAATAAAATTAAATAAAAAAATTTCTATGTTGAGAAAAAAATTTTTTTTGACGTATGGGCTCGAGGAGCCCCCCCCCCCCCTTGGTAATGCAAGGGGTAGTTATACACTTAAGTACCAAGGGGGGGGGGGCTCCTCGAGCCCACTGATATTTAATACTACTTTTAACTAGTAATTCAAGTGTTATTAATTATATTGCTCAAATAATAATTACTTTGATGCAATTTTAACATACACAAACCTTCTCAAGTTTTTTTTTTCTCAAAAAAAAATATATATATTCTCCCCATATAATTTTTTTCATATAAAAATATATTACTGAGATGGTTATAATTATTGCTCCTGATAGGTACTTTTTTAGAAAAGAGAAGATTTTCTAGGTTGTTCCCAACTAGGGGAACAGTTAGTCCATGCTGCATCCTGGAAAAACACTTGGAAAAAAAATTATTGTGCAAAAGCACCGATAATTGCATTACGAATCTGATAATTATATTTTCTTAAATTATTATTCTATTATAATGTTATAATAACTTAGATATAGATAACTTTTTATTCTAACAATGTTTAGATATGTTCCTCCAGTAGAATAAAATTACATTTAATTTAAAGTCATCCTTTTTACCCCATCCGAACTTTTTTTTTTAATTTATTTTTATTTTTGTATTTAATTTTTTTTTTTCACAGGTGTCATAAGAAACGTCCATTAGCATAATCCAATAGAAATAAAAATTTTAAAAAAATTATATAACCAAAATAAAAGGTTTTTAAGGTTGTGGGCTCGAGGAGCCCCCCCCCCCCTTGGTAATCCATGCGACCTGGGAGAGGTCGGTAATACTAGGGTTAATTCAATTTATTGGAGCAGATTTATTTTAAAAGATGTAATACATATATATATATATATATATATATATATATATATATATATATATATATATATATATATATATATACATATGTGTGTGTGTGTCTGTTCGGGCGTTTTAGGCAAAACACTTTAATGGACATGTCTTATTTTTTGTTCACTGATTTTTTTTTCTATACTGCTCAAAAATGAATAGGGATATTGGTTATTTTTTCTTATCCTATTAATTTTAATTAAATCGATCTTAATTAAATTTCTTTTTTATGGGGGAAAAAGACAATAATTTCTAATAAATATTAATGATATTTATAATTTAAAAAAAAAATAAATATGCTAGGCCCCATACATACCACAAAACAGCCAATATCCCTATTCATTTTTGAGCAGTTTAGTTGCTCTGATGCCTACAAAACTGAGGTATATTTAAGGCACATAAATTATTTGCTTATTTTTGAGAGACTATGCCAATCTATTCTAAAAAAACAAAAAAACAATTACATTCATACAGAAAAATACCTACAATATACTCATAATAAAATGTCTATTCGAAAATCACTATTGATATTGAGTTAATAATAAATGACAGATTATTAAAACTTCAGTTGGCAGATGAAAGGTTCAAATTGCAGAAACTTTCAATAGTTGGCATTGTTGTTAAATATGGCTACTAGCAAAAATGAGGTCTCTTCACTTTCCGACGTATTCAATTTCTGGCTATTGGAGCCCTCTTCAGTAGAATTACAAATTTAATTCAGAAAGATGAAAAATATGCAAAGGCTTTTAAACGTTGAAGTTCGGTTGATTCTGTTTTATACACTCACGCACGTATATTTATATATATATATATATATATATATATACTTATGCTGATTAAATTTAAAAATTTCTAACTTGTCTCATTCAAATTGGCCCTACTTTTAGTTAGCAATTAAGAAAGCGGTTCAATTAAAAATAAACATTAATTTTAATGGATAGATTCAGGTTGAGTAAGTAGGTATAAAATAAAAAAAAGGACGAAATAAGAAAAAGTAAAATCATAGATATCTATGTCATTATCCGTCACATTGAGACTTCCTATACAGTCAATACTATAAAGTAAAATGACAATACATTTTAATGATTGTTACTATTCATATTTTGCTGTAACGAGATTAATGAAGGAAGTTTAAAAAATGTATACACCAGTTACTTAATATTCTCTGCTGCTAATGTTTACACCCTTATGTCTCGAAGTGTTTCTTGAAAAAAACAAATTTAAAGTGTTGCTCAGACAATACACTCGGCAAATAGATAAAAATATATAAGATAATGAGATTCAGCCATCTATTGTGTGATGGACTGTCGAAAAGTGGACCGACGTTTATTCCATTCTTTCAGAATCTCTCTGTTAGTCATGAAATAAATTATATTTTTTTTAGATATTTTCGCAATGACCAGTTATTTTATTAGTAATTATAATAAAACATATATGGGAAACATGTCTTAATAACAAGAAGTCTTCCCACCAATTTCTTTAATAAACACGGGGCTCAGGTTGGCCGTGCGGGTTAAGGCGTTGGTCTTAATTCCGCGTGGTAAACCTAGAGTGGCGTGTTCGATTCCCGCCCTTGGCAGTGGAAATTTATTTAGTGGCGGACTCATTAAATAAACTCCTTAGGTCCACCTTGGCTAGAAAAGCGTAGTGGACAACCCGTCCCGATTGGCCATTGTAGCATAAAGTGGACGTAAATAATAATAAACTTTATTTAAACACAAGGCCTTTCGGCACTAACTTGCCATTATCAGGTACTTGGCTGTATAATAGCTGCTAACGCTATGTCTTTTGGGCAACTACTCCAAATCATATATGGCAAATAATCAAGCAATAATAGATCTATTTATTTTATAAATAATTCAATTTTCAACATTCCAAACCAACTTCTAGTAAGACTGGCATTTAACCTATGCATACACACTCAATAGATGATTCATTTCATATTCAATTTTCCCTCAGAAATAATAAATAAATACAGAAATACAATTTATATCCTCATGTTATTTGCAACATATTGGGTTAAGCAGAACGAATCCTTTATAAGTGTAGACGAAGGAATACAGGAAGAAAAAGTGTAAGATAGTTCGGTGAGGTACACCATGTTTGCCGAGATAAACTGGATTTGAAAAGAAGAATAGAGAGATGGAGATGGATCTAAAGCGACTTATCAGAGAGCCAAAGTTGTGCAGGGAACTGTGTAGGCGATATCCCAGAGCTTCTATCCGACTAACAAACAAACACGCAGTCACACAAACACGGAGTCACACAAACACGTAGGAAGATGACACAGCCCAGGGAACCCTATTGATTCACAAGGAAAACAATCACATACTGTCAGCCCAAGTTTTCCTCCTCTCCAAACTTCCCGACACCTTCTCCCATTTCCCCCTGACACGAATTGAAATATTCTCATCCTATATTTCTACAGAGTATACAAATATATGTCAAATAGAGGGCGTGCTTCCGTATTCACCTATCAATGTTCTCCTCCAAAGTGTTCCATAAGACCAGCCGCATGCGTCGGTATGTAGTTTATGGCTTTATGCCCTTTGTGCAGGACCACAAATGTGTCAAAGAGATAATGGGATTGAATTTTTCTTAACCTTAGGCGTAAGTTCTGCACTGTATGTGAGTTATTCTGGCCTACCATCAGTATGCTTTTAGTAGATTTCCCTTAAGGGAAATCAGCTATTGAAGTCTTACTCATGACGCAATTTTCGTGTTTCTTCAAATGTCCACCTATCCTACCTAGAAGATGACGAAAATGAGGTCCGTTCAAAATCATATATATATTTGTCTGTTACCTCTCGAGCGTTCGCAATTTTTGTCTTATCGATACGAAACTTGATGTATATTCGTTTTATCAAGTTCGTTAACGACTGAAATCGGAAAGTGGGAGGGAGGGGGATGTTTAGAGGGAGCGAATTACGAAAATTCGAAATATCTCCGTTATTATAAGTGGGATCGTAAAATTGTATAGAACCAATTTTATTGAAAATGTATAGTTCTAACCATGTTGTTATGTACGTTTCTTCACTATATTTGTTATTAACTGTGATATTTGCATTTGAAAGTTTTCGGCTTTCAGTAAAGCCCCACTCCTGCTCATCTCATATTAACAATATGCTATTATGTTATGAAACACATTATGTGAAGCCTAAATACCAAATATTATTATCAATGAACTAATACGTTTTGAGATAAATGCATATACGCAGCGCACGCCGGAAATCTGATTAGTTAACGCAGCCTCTGCGTGACGGACTTTTCTATGGATAACACTTCTGTTGAATTAGTTACAGTTAAGGAGGTATTCCTATTACTAAACATTCCTGAACATTCCTACTCCAAAATTCGAGGCTTAATTGTAGCAGTTCAAAGTCATGCTCAAATGACAACAAAAAACCGTCATGAAGACGATTTTCGTCGTAAAGTGTGCAATGGATAAATCTACATAATGGTAACACTGAACACCACCGTTAATATTAAGTGAATTAATACTATTGGTAAGGAGAAATCTGACAGTCAATTTTATTAACTGAAAACGGAATGCGTCTGAATTGTAAACAAACCGGTTTTTCCATGCTATCAGAGTTGAACAGATAGATAGAAATATTCTTCAACTGAAAGAAAAACAAACAATTAATGAATACGTCATATCTGAATATAAAATATTTATTTTATTGAAAACTACTTGCTATATCTAGTACTGTAATTTATATTGATTCAGAATAATTTTTATATCAATCACTCAAATTGTTGTAGTTCAAGAACTTTAGAAGAGGAAGGGGGGGGAGGGTCAACAGAACATATTTGCATATATATATCGTATAATAAAGGTATCTTACATACAATTTTTCAATCCGATGTATAACAACGGAGAGATTTTGAATTTTCAAAATTCTCCCCCTCTGAACCTGTCCTACTCCATTCCAGGTTTTAGCCGATTACGAACTTCATCTTCAATTTTGCATGAAACGCTAATATATCGAGTTTGGTTAGGATAAAACAATAATTGCGACCACTAGAGCGGAAACAGACAAATACGTACGTATATATTGATGTGACGCGATTTTCGAAAAATACCTTCAAATGTTCAGCGATTCTACCTAGGAGATGAACATGAATTCCGTTCATCTCCTAGGTAGAATCGATGGACATTTGAAGATATTTTTCGAATATCGCGTCATGAGTACGACCTCACTAAATGATATCCCTTAAAGGAAATCAGCTATAACTGCTCCGCTACACAAGTATTGACTCATCAGCCGATCTGACTTTGATAAACGGGAAAGTGATAATTATAAAGGTAAATAAGGGAAACTTTATCACAAAGCTGCGACAGTACTTAGGCTTAGAGATTATGAATTATCTCCTGGTTAACAAAAGTTAAGACTTTGAAATGGCCTCAGCAAATTATTCTCAAGCCAATACTGGACATGATTGAGTTCATCGCGATCAGTAAGCCTTCCATCTTAACTTTGCAAATAGGTCACAAGTTGTAGCCAGAATATTCTTACCAGAGATGTGTTAATACATCATATCTTTGTATTTCAGATAAAATGTTTTGCGTTATCCCGTTACTTGCAGACCTCCAGCGGGCGTCTGACTGACTGAAGGACTCTTGCTTTAGCAGAATTAATTCGCCACTAAATTCAGACCAACTCTGCCTGCTTATTATGTATTTACTTATCCAAGACAAGGTCCTGAATCAATAGCTTATGTATTCTTGGTCTGTTTAACATTCCCTTCTCAGTAATACTGATCTTGATCTAAGCAAATGAATTAATTATCTCTCGCTCTTGGCGTCTCTGGAATTTCAGATTCCGCTGCCAACTTCATCATATCCATTCCGTCTACGTACATCCTTGAAGTTGGCTACAAGAGGGCTTTGATTTATGGGGCTACTGCCGCTAGCAACACAGGTGATGAAGGAATAAATAATTAACTTCTTAAAGTGATGATCAGTGTTATTTAGGACATTAGAAAAATTCGAAAATTTCGTTTTTAAAAGAGTTGGTCTATGTGACATATTGCACCATTTTATAACTTAAGGTTTCATTTCTGGCCTTCAATAAATGGATTTTATCCTAATATCACGTTATTCAGTATTTTTCAAATTGCATATTAACCGCTAGAGAATTATACTGCCTTCAATGCTAACTTAAAATGTTACATGTATGTAAGTACAGTTAAAAATAGAAAACAAAAGGAGAAAATGTCCCTTAAAATAATAAGAAAAAATAAAAATACAATAAAAAAGAAATGTTTTATTATATTTGTATTTCCGGGAAACCCCCGAAAGAAAATAAATCCAGTGCTACCTGACGTGTAATTCTCATATCCTTTATATTCATTTAAAATTTGGTAAATTTTAAGAACCTCACCCCATTCAGTACACACTGGAAGGTTTTCTTATTTCATGAATTGGAGATTGCTTTATGATCAATTCTCTGTCATGATATAATTCCTTCTTCTAGTCTTTTTGATTTGGAATATATATTCCATTCTGCGACTTTAGACTTGATGTCTATTTCCTTGTTACCGGCCACTACTAACGATGATTTAAGATGAGCTACTACAACTGATGATGGACTGTGTGTTTATATGATAACTTCATTTCCTCCTTGTGGCACTGCTGATTCACCCACGGCATTACTACTGGTTCTTCATTGTATACGAATCAAGTAGATTATTTTTTTATTTTCCATAACATAATGCTGTCACATTTAATTAAGTTTACCAACATTACTTCCATAGTCTGAACTAAATTGTTTTTAAAACTACATATCACTGTTTGGGATGAAATGGTGGATTTAGAAGCTCTTATTCCTCGAGAAGATAAACAGTGTGAAAACTCATATTTCAAAGATGGAAGAAGTCTGGTAGAAGATACATGACAACAAAGTGCGAGAAATTAAAGAAATTACTTCGAATAGGAATACTTCAAAAAGTCCGAAAAGAGGAGGCTGTTCTTTGCCTGATCCGAACTGAACACACAAAATTAACACATAGTTATTTATTGAAAAGCTTCTTCCCATTAACCTGGGATTGTTGTAATGTCCATATTACCGTCTCACATCTTCTTCCTAATTGTAAAAAAAATACAATCTTCCAAGAACAGCTTTGAACCTTAATCCAATTTTAAGAGAACTCCTTACAGGCGACGAAGAAGAAGAACTATAGGATTATCTACCGCTAATGATAAATGCAAATGCAAATGGTATACTGTAATAAATAATTGCATGCTTTTGTCAATATTGTCAAATAATGCGGGCAGAACAAAGGCTAGTACAAATCCCAAAAGGAAGAAAATTTATTCTTTTACCTACTTGTTGCCACAACCATTTTTAACTTTTGCTATTTTTCATGAAAGTGAGTTTGTGCCCATCAACAGACCGTGCTGTTCCCCCGGTTCCAAAAATTATTCTTATTTTCATTACGCCCCAAGAGACGATGGCACTTATTTTCCTTAGCTGTTGACTTCCTTGCCAGGCAGGGAGAGGCTGCTCCTCTCATTGTGGTGAAGGGGTGTAGCTTCTGTCGAGAGTGATGGAGGACGATTGTATTGTACATATCACATTACCAAATGCATTTAAATGCAGAATGTAATATTCGTAATAAAATTAATTAATCTCATATTTTCATCGAGCTTTAAATTGGAGAAACTAGACAGAAACCCCGAGGAAAGAGTTAAAAACTATTGGACCAGGCTCAGAGTGATACAAGGTATGTAGCACCCTGCAAGTAACAAAATATATATAAAAATGAGAATTCAATTCTTTCAAAGAAATTTTACTATTACTGGAATAGCCTTGAGCAGACGGTATAGCTGAACATCGGGTGAAAGCAGTCATCGAAACACTTGCCCTAAAAGACTTCTTAAGTCTTCTTCTTTCACATATGAACCATCCAACATATCTTTGTTTTAACCAAATCACAGTCGTTTATGTTCATTTTTCAAAGAGATCTAGTGAGAAATTTATGGTTTCGTACATGGCTGTTGTTGATTTCAGGTGAAATAACCCTTGTCTTTGAGAGGCCTTATCGTCTGTTTTTATATTCAGGAAGCCGTGAAACTGTTTTTAAGTAAAGCCTATAGGCAGAGAGTTTCGTGACTGAAGCCAGTTACTGGACTTAGACCGGACGGGAAGGGGTGTAACTGGATAGAGGCACGCTTCCTGTTTCCAGGCTTAGTATTATATGGGTCAGCTAGTTCATTTATAATCAATGATGATTTGTTTAACTCTCGAGGTGTAGAGTTATTTCTTTTTCCTCTTAGGTTGGTATGTGGAGTCCCGATATGAGGAAGAAAAAATGTGTGTGTGTGTGTGTGTGTGTGTGTGTGTGTGTATATATATATATATATATATATATATATATATATGTGTGTGTGTGTGTGTGTTTGTGTGTGGGAGGGTTGTCTTTACTTGTTTTACAATAACATAGATTATTATTTTTATTTATTCATGGACACCACATCGAAGGTGATTTGCCCTTTCAAAAGTAACAGCAGGTAACAATAACAAAGACTACCTTAACAACAAGTAACAATAGTAAATACCTTAACAACAAGTAATAATAACAAATACCTTAACAACAAGGAACAATAATAAATACCTTAACAACAAGTAATAATAACAAATACCTTAACAACAAGGAACAATAATAAATACCTTAACAACAAGTAATAATAATAACTAATATCTTAACAACAAGTAATAATAACAAATACCTTAACAACAAGTAACAATAACAAATCCCTTAACAACAAGTAATAATAACAAATACCTTAACAACAAGTAACAATAACAAATACCTTAACAACAAGTAATAATAACAAATACCTTAACAACAAGTAACAATAATAAATACCTTAACAACAAGTAATAATAATAATAACAAATACCTTAACAACAAGTAATAATAACAAATACCTTAACAACAAGTAATAATAACAAATACCTTAACAACAAGTAATAATAACAAATGCCTTAACAACAAGTAATAATAATTACAAATATCTTAACTACAAGTAATAATAACAAATACCTTAACAACAAGTAACAATAACAAATAACTTAGCTATAATACCCACAAAATAAACAATAAAAAAATAGAATAAAATAAAGTGTATAGTTGGTGGATGATTAATTAATAGTATAATTTTAAGTTTTGTTGTACACCACAGAATTAATTCGCATGTTAAATGTTGTCATATATTTCAATTTTGTGTAAATATGAGAATATATTGTTAATGTGCCTTCCGTCAATAGTTCTTGTAAGTCGTAGGGGAAGTGCTGGTGTTGCCGTTTTTGACATTCTGTCAGTCATATGTCTTATCGTCAAGGGAATGTTGCATGTTGAGCAAGTAGGTCTGTCAGTCTTTGTCAGTAAGTATGAGTGTGTTAATTTAGTATAATAATAACAGTAACATAGATATTACATTTAGTATAATAATAACAATGACATAGAAAAAATGTTTTAAATTGGGATAATGTCTGTGCTGGCGGCGTTAAACGTTTGGTTTCTACGTTTAGAGGAGCCAGAGGTTCGAACACATGGATTGCACACTATGTATATCAGTAGAGCCTAATACCTAAAGGTGGAACTTAAATCGGTTATTCCTCAGCGTCGTGAAGAAATTAAGATGTGATGCTACAACAAAAAAGAGACGCCTGCCTTTCGAACTACTCCCAAATCCGCTTAACAGGTTTGATAATTATCGGGCCAGAATATATTTTCATGACAATGATATAATAAACTATTCGCAATTGACCCCTTACCATCAAATTTCAAATAACAGGGTCTAATAATTATAATACCAATCTGGTTATTAAATTATGAAAATATTTCGCGAAACTAAGATCTGAAGATACTGAAGAAATAAACAAAATTAGTAGTAGAGACAAACAACTACTTAACTGATTTTATTTATTCCAGATCATGAATTTTGTTAAAATATTCAATGATGAAAGAAGCATTGCCCTATTTTATAAAATATAAATATATGAAAATTAATATATCTAAGAATTTGTTAAGTCCATTTAATAAATGAACTGTATAAACAATGTTGACAATAAATAAAGTTATAATCAACTAATTATACCCCTTTTTTAAATTAAAAAAGAATAATATTTTAATAATTTAACCGAATAAAAATGTGGGTAAAAATAAAGTAATTATAAGTAATACTTGCAAAATGAAAATATTTAAATTTTTTAGTAATATTTGAGTTGAGTTGGCATTTATTCAACCCACTGATGTAGATATTGCATTTTTTTTTATTCTAAATGCCAGTGTTTTCTAATTAATGAAATGGTATGTTGCCCTCGAGGTAAATTTGTTGTGATCATGACTTGGGCATTTAATAAATAAAACCATTACAGAATTTGGTAAAATGGGTTGAGATTGTACAAAATTGATAATTAGGTCATTGTGGTGGTGTAAGCTTGATACATAAATTGGTGTGTTTGTATGTTTCCTGGATTTGGGATTGGACCTGGATTATAGTAGTTAGATTGTTTCGAGGAATCTCACAGTTGCAGCTCTGAAGTCAGTTCATTATGACCCAAGTAGGGTTAAGCCCTATGTTTGTAGAGCTTTTACTTGTTAAGCTTTAAAGAACATTGATTTTCCACCCAGTAGTGGGAGTGGAAAATCAAAGTCCCAGGGTTAGCTCTTGTCCTTCTGGTGTAAGATGCGATTTTCGAGTAAAATGTTTGAGGAATAGCAGTACTCAGTGCTGTATTTGTCATTTTTGTTGAAGTGGAACGCTGTATTTATGCTACTTATCTGCCTAAACGTAAATCCTTCTTATTCACAAACTTCTCCTCACATAAACCATGTGTTTCTAGCGGGTTATCACACACACACACACTTCCTGCTGTTATAGATAGAAAAATCGGGTCCAGTGGAGTTGAAGTGGATAGCGTATAATACTCCCGTACTATAGGAGGGTTCAAAGCTGGGTGTGCCGTACTAGATTTTAATTACCTGTGAAGTTGAGTGTGGTCTTGTAATTCTTTCTTCGTGGTTGAATTCAGTATTGTGAGCCAATTGATTAGCTGTTTTAATGAAGAAGTAGCTTGCTTTAATAATTTGAAAGTAGCTTTGAAAGCTTAGTTTACGCAACCCCTGCGTGACGGATTTTCATTTGGAATTCATCCACTCTTATTCCTTATCCGTCATTGGAGAGCCAGCGGTTCAAGAAGTAAGGTGAGGGTAGGTATTATTGATACTGAAGAAGGGGCTAGGAGTGAAATTCCGAAGGAGGTTTGTAATGAAATTGCTAAAAAAAAATAAGGAAGGTTTGAAACGAACAGACCCAATCAAAGGCGTACGTCAGTCGTCTGCAGATCAAGCTCTGATTCTAGCATCTCTCCACTCCATCCAAATTTAACACACTCACACACAAACCTTTAAGGATTTTAAGTCCTTCACGCAGCTGGTTCTTGAGCAAGAAGTGTGTTATTATATAGGCCAACTATTAGGAAAGTTCTAAACAATACCATTGAAAATATCATTAAATAAGAAAATTATATAGTTACTAACAATTATATGAAATACGAGGTATTAGGAATTTCATATACTTTACATAAAACGTATCCACTAGAATTCTCTCAAATAATAATACTTTGTAGCAAAATTCCTCTGAATAGGGATAATATGAAATATTCTTAATTGAATAAGATGCTTATTATAGAAGTTATTCAGGTATAACCATATTTTTGTTTGTTTTTCGATGAAATAAAGCGTAAATGATAGAATTTTCATTTGAAGGGATGTCTGTAGAGTGGGTTATGCAACCGAACTTACAATAAAAAGTTCATAGTTTCTTCAGAAGCGGAAACGAAATATATGCTTCTATAAAGTATATTGCGGTTTAAGATTTCTCTTGACACAGAAGCAAATTCAACCGAGTTAACCTGGCAGTGCACTCCATTTCACTCCGTTAAAATAAAGCTACTGGATAATAATATTTAGTAAAGGTATTGTGGTTATATTAGGTAAACTTATTTTTTTAGCAGATTTCCCTTAGGGAAAAGGATGTGCATTTAAAATTATATATATATATATATATATATATATATATATATATATATATATATATATTTGACTGTTAACGCTCTAGCGGTCACAAGTTTGGTCTGATATGTTATCAAACTGGATGTTTAAACGTTTTATGTAGAAATAAAAAGCAATTTCGTTAACAGCTAAAATCAGACCAGTGGGAGGGGAGGGTAAGAGGGGGAGAGTTTCGAAAATTCGAAATATCTATTATGCGTAAGATCGAAACATTATATTTAACTAATCTTATTGCAAATGTGATGCCATGCACCTTTTTCCCCAATCTTGATTATTAACTGAGATATTTGAATTTTTTTTAGTTTTGGGCCATGAGTAAAACCCCCACTCCTACTCATGTCATATTAATAACAGGCTGTTATATAATGAACCAATTTTTCTGAAGGCTAAATACCAAATAATGTTTTCATTGAACATTTACGTTTTTGAGATACTCGTAAACGCAAATACTTGAAACAATTGGGAAATCTGCTAATTTAACGCAGCCCCTGCGTGACGGACTTTCTACTAATGACTCTTCTACTTAAAAGGGTTTTAATTAAACAGCAAATGGAAAGTGTTCAGCATTTAACCCTTGCTGAGATGACGTATTTAACCCTTGCTGAGATTACGTATTTAACCCTTGCTGAGATGACGTATTTAACCCTTGCTGAGATGACGTAATTTAACCCTTGCTGAGATTACGTATTTAACCCCCCTTTGCCTGAGATTACGTATTTAAACCCTTGCTGAGATGACGTATTTAACCCTTGCTTGAGATGACGTATTTAACCCTTGCTGAGATGACGTATTTAACCCTTGCTGAGATTACGTATTTAACCCTTGCTGAGATGACGTATTTAACCCTTGCTGAGATGACGTATTTAAACCCTTGCTGAGATGACGTATTTAACCCTTGCTGAGATTACGTATTTAACCCTTATGAGATTTACGTAATTTAACCCTTGCTGAGATTACGTATTTAACCCTTGCTGAGATTACGTATTTAACCCTTGCTGAGATGACGTATTTAACCTTGCTGAGATGACGTATTTAACCTTGCTGAGATGACGTATTTAACCCTTGCTGAGATGACGTATTTAACCCTTGCTGAGATGACGTATTTAACTTGCTGAGATGACGTATTTAACACCTTGCTGAGATTACGTATTTAACCCTTGCTGAGATTACGTATTTAACCCTTGCTGAGATGACGTATTTAACCCTTGCTGAGATGACGTATTTAACCCTTGCTGAGATGACGTATTTAACCCTTGCTGAGATGACGTTTTAACCCTTGCTGAGATGACGTATTTAACCCTTGCTGAGATTACGTATTTAACCCTTGCTGAGATGACGTATTTAACCCTTGCTGAGATTACGTATTTAACCCTTGCTCTTCTGTTTGTTCTCTTAGGTGTATCCAAAGTTTAGTAGCCTGAAATACCCCTTGCATATCCATTGTTCAGTTTCGGTATCCTTTGTTGGGATTGTCAATGATTGATATGTTTCATACTCCAAACAGCCATATAAATACAGTATTAATGGAGTTGAAGAGGTGGCGTGTCTATTTAACAGTTTGTCGCACAGTAGCCCGGATTTAGTGCCCATTAATATTGTGAACCCATTAAACGGAATATCGTCAGAGGAAATGTTATTTCCTGGTCCTCGTGTGATCGTCGTTAAAGGATTGTGACCCAGTAGTAGGATTTGCGACTTATTGTAGTGTTAAACCAATGCTAATCGGATGACGTTTATAGATTTGGCCGTTGCCAGGGTACGGGTTGTACGAAAATCTGTCTGTCAAATGTCATATTCAGACGTCTTCAAGTGTCGCTATGCAAATCAATGAGAACCTATATTATAGCTAAAGGTGAAATGGTCAACGTCGAAATGTGACTTCTATTTTTCTTGAACATGAAATGGCAGAAGGTCAATGTGAAAGTTCTTTGACGCCTTTTCATAAGTAGTGCTGAGAAACAGAGAAAAACTTTAATAGTAATAAAATGTTGGTAGTATTAGGAATAAAAGTTTGTGCTGCCCCAATACATTGGGTTGCTGAAGATACAACTAAATCATCCACGTAGCATCTACTTATTTAAAAAATAAATAATAAATAAATAACATTTTTTTTAGATTAATAATGGTATAAAATCAGAAAATGATATGTTAAAATAATGAGTGATAATATGAATCTATTAAAATAGTATAAGATACACAAATAATAATAATAATAAAAGAAATGTTTGAAAGGCAATATTGATCTGGTGCCCAACTCAAGATTTGGCACAGTGGAGAGTGTGAAAGGACAAGGTTATAGGCTATGGGCGTTATTATAGTCGGCTCAAGGATTTGGAGATAGATAGAGAAATGTCCATGGCATGGGTTAAGTCAGGAGGATTAGGCAGTAGTTAGAGGAGAATACAGCGGGGAGGAAAAGAGAGATGGAATGAGAGAGTGAGAGAGGGGAGAGAGAGAGAGAGGGGGGGGAGAGGAGAGGGAGAGAGAGAGAGAGAGAGTGAGAGAGAGAGAGAGAGAGAGAGAGAGAGAGAGAGAGAGAGAGAGAGAGAGAGAGAGAGAGAGAGAGAGAGAGAGAGAGAGAGAGAGAAAATTGAGGTTACATTTCACGATATCCATAATATAGGAATAGATGATGATAACTCTTTCTTGTGTGACTGTAACAAGGCACTGATCTAGAGCTAATGGGATTTGAACAGGAGTTAAATCCACCGTGGAAAATGAATGAAGGGGATTATTGGATTATTCCGAATTAGGAATTTTAAAAGAGGGTTGAGAGTTTAAATACAATACAAGAGGGAAATCCGCCACTACAGATATGGAGTCATTCACCCTCGTCAGACTGAAATCAACGTTTTCATTTATTGTCTTTGCTTTTCACGCCATTATGTATACATGACACGAGAGGAAGCTATAATTTATATAATACAATATAGGTTATATCTATTCCAAGTTGGTTTTCTGGGAAGTGGAAGTGAATTATATGAGTAAAACGGTCATAATGCCAAAATTACCATTTTTTCAACCTTCAACATTTTATACAATATATATGTGTTTTTGTATCCAAATGAATATGGGACTGCCTGGATTAAAAATGATTATGAGAAATGATCCGCTATTAAGCTGCTATTCAGTAAGTGCATCTTAGACACTTCATAGCTGAACAATCTGGTAATTAGAAAAAGTCCGTCGGGCAGGGGCTGTGTAAACTAAGCAGATTTCCCACGTGAATTTATGCAGTAGAGAATTCTGCCTACTAATAACAGTAGTAAGGAGTCTCTAAACCAATTTCACGAGAACCGAACAGTTACGGAAACGGCCGAACTAGCTTTCGTCGAAAAGCTCCCAATAGGACCGACTTCAGCCGATCCATGGTATCGGCACTCTTAATAAAAATGCAAATATCTCGGTTAATATTCAAGATAAAGAATAAATGTATACTACAATATTTATTGTGCATTTAATTTTCAATAACGTTGATTCTATATAATGTTTCGATCCAACGTATAGTAACGGAGATATTTCGAATTTTCGAAAATCCTTCCCTTTAAACCCCCCCTCCGATTTGTCCGATTTCAGCCATTAACGAAATTGATTTTTCTTTATACATAAAACAATTAAATATCGAGTTTGGTGACGATAAAACAAAAATTGCGACCGCTAGAGCGTTGACAGACATATATATATATATATATATATATATATATATATATATATATATATATATATACACATTTATAACAATCAATAAAAATTTTAGTAGTCCAATAACTTGAGAATTTAGACGGGTAGGGAGGGGGGGGGGTTAAAGGCGGAATTCCGGAAATTTGATATATCTCCGTTATTATACCTCGGACTGAAAAGTTTTATTGCATATAAAATGTACTAATAATATTATAAAATTCATATATTCTCTATATTTAGTATTAACGGAGATATTTGCAATGTTTAGTTTTCAGCCTATAATAAACCTTCACTCCGACTCATGTCATGTTTGCAATAAGTGTTACATAATAAATATCTTCATTCAAACACAATATTAAATATTGTTTTACAACCAATATGTTTTATCGCAAGATGATTTAAAACCAATCTTGTTAAGCTATTGAAACTCTACAAATTACTATACATTATTTCGTAATTAAAGTATAAATCGAGTTTTTTGTACTTTCATCTTTTCAGCCTTCATTGACGCCCCCCCCCCCAATTCTTTTTTACATAGAATTAGAAAATAAGAGCAAAAGTCATTTATACCGATGCAACGTACAAAAGTAAAAATATTTGTCAGGAAGTTATTGAATAATAGTCTTTTCGAAACGTTTAATAATAAAAGCAAACGTGATGTTGCACAGAAGAGAAGGATCAGTAAAAGCATGACTTTTCCCTTTTCAATTATTTAATGTGCAAAATGCACTTTCAGAGCTTAACCTCAGTCTTGTGTAGCTAGTTGAATCTTGTTATACGAGACAAATTGGGACACAGAGGTCCGGCGAGTCTGTCAGCTGCTTTGCTTCAGATAAAAAGATTCAAACCAGACACTAAAAGTGGAACTCGAGCTTTGAAAGTCCATTTTGAATAATAAACATATTTTCAGGACAAAGGCTTTTCCGTTTATCCTCTTAATAACAATGCGCCTGCAATTATGTTGTTTGTTTCCTCTTAAAGGCTCGTTTGTCTTAATAAATCACCGAAAGCGACTTTTGTGAGTTATACTGTTTATTTTAGGGGTTGCGTTTATTTTATTTTTTTTTGTCAGGGGATAAAAGTAAATTATTAGCTTTAGGTTAATTTATGTGTAGCCTTGATCGCCATTCTAATATTTATTAAGGATAAAGGAGCTTATAGAACCCCAAGGAGGAGGGATCCGTTGAGCCTTGACTGATATATAAATAATAAGGTAGACCATTAAACTGTTCCTACCAACTAGCAAGAGGATTAGCCCCAGGCTTGCTAACCTGCATCATATAACACAACTACCATCCTACTCCGATATTAACAAGAGTATCTAATAGGAAAATCAAGTGGATTTTTAAAGGATTTTTTTCTCAAGGTTGGTCTAATTTTTTTTTCTGTAATCGTTGAATAATGGTAACATTACTAAACTGAAATGAATAAAGAAAGTGAAACATTTTGCAATAGAGTGAAGATAAAGTAATCACTTTTTAGGAAATAAGTATAAATTAAAAAATAATTTGAAGTTGGAAATTAAATGCTTTTAAATGTTTCTTAACATTGTAAGAATTTATTTTAACAAAATAAATTGAAATGTGAATGAATTATTGGTGGAAATAATCAATATATTTTAAAACTTAAATATAATAATAATTACCTTCCTTGTTTATAACAACCTGCATTTATTTATAACTGTACTACTTCACAATCATTACTAGTTGTTTTATAACTATGCTTATAACCTTTCACAACCATGCTTATAACCTACCAACAACATACCATAATCTTCACAACATCCTAATTTTGTACATACTCTGGTTAGATCTGATCATGTATTACACGATTACAGAAAAAGTTAATATTACACTCGTGACGAAAGTAGAATTTACAACTCTCGTGAAATTACCACACTCGCTTCGCTCGTGTGGGTAAACGTTTCACTCGAGTTGTAAAATGATCTACTTTCGTCACTTGTATAATAAATAACTATTATGCCATTCTATAAAAAAATTCATTATATAGTAATTAAAAACGTTAATACGAAATATTAAAAAAAACTCCGTCAAGCAGTGGCTGCGTAAACTAAGCAGATTTCCCACGCGAAGTTTAGTAATAGATGAATCTACATACTGGTATCACAACCGTGAATAAATACAAACGGAAATAAGAAATGTTTCAGTCAATTTCAATAACCTGCCGACAGGAAGCGTTAGAAATGTAAAAAAACGGGTCTGCCCACCTCATACCGGAAAGAAAAACAATTACCTATAAAATATATCAGAATATAACATATTAATTTCACTGAAAACTATTTACTATATTTAGTACAGCAATTAATAATGAATCATAATAATTGTTATCTCAACCATTCAAATTTTAATAGTCCAAAACCTTAAGCCAGGGGGGGGGGGCTCACCAGGACATATTTGCATGTGTCTCGTAAAATAAAGGTCTCTTGAATAAAAATTTAGGTATTTAAGCTTCGAATAATGTGATTTATTACGTAGCAGAGTATTGTTTATGTAACATGAGTAGAAGTGGCGGTTTGCTGTTGGCTGAAAACAGAAAAATGCAAATATCTCGGTTAATATTCAAGATAGTGAATCAATGTATTAACAATATTTATAGTACATTTAATTTGCAATAAGATTGGTTCTATACAATTTTTCGACCCAACATATGGTAACGGAGATTCGAATTTTCTCCCCCACCCCCTTGCCCGATTTCAGCCGTTAACGAACTTGATCTTTCTTTTTACATAAAACGACTAAATATCCAGTTTGGTAATGATTAAACAATAATTGCGACCGCTAGAGCGGTAACAGAGATATATATACAGTTTTGAACGGACCTCATTTTCGTCATCTCCTGGGTATGATCGATGGACATTTGAAGAAAAATTTCGAAAATCGCGTCATGAGTACAACCTCAATATCTGATATCCCTTGAGGGAAATCTGCTAATAAAATGCACCTGGCAGTGAGGTATTTTCATAACATCATGTCCAAAAATCGGTCCATTTCTGTGTTGTGTCTACCATGTGGTAGAACAGTATAAAATTATAAAGTGTCATGAAAGACGCACTAATCCATGGTTTCTTCTGATTTCCTTCATGCTTTTCGTTGTTGGATTCTGTATAATACTAAAATAAATAAATATAGTCATTTAGCTTTACTTAGACAAAAAAGCCCAAAGCGCCAGGCTTGACGTTTCTGTCTCATTTTGGATAAATCAATTATTCTTATATTAGTAATTGTAATATTTATGATAAATATGGAACTAAAGACATTAGTCGCACTTGTTCTTTAAATTTTCTCCTTCAGGATTTGTATAACAACATCTCATCACATAAAAGTCCGTCACGTAAACTAAGCAGATTTCCCACTTGAAGTTTTTAGAGAAATATGCAGAGTCGAACAGTTACGGAAACGGCCGAACTGGCTTTCGGCGGAAACTCAAGAATACAACCGACATTAGCCTATCTCATCTCGTTTATTATCCGCACACACTTAATAAAAATGTAAATAACTCGAAAATAAAAATAGTTTTAGTAAATTTAATTTGCAATATGATTGGTTCTATACAAGTTTTCGATTCAACGTATAGTATCGGAGATATTTCGAATTTTCGAAAATGCCCCTCTTAACCCCCCTCCCACTAGTCCGATTTCAGACAATAACGAACTTGAAATTTATTTTTGCATAAAACGAGTAAATATCGGGTTTGGTAACGATCAAAGAAAACATTACGACTGCTTGAGTGTTAACAGACAAATATATATATATATATATATATATATATATATATATATATATATATATATATATATATATAATTTTGAACGAAGTTCATTTCGTCATGTCCTAGGTAGTATTGATGGACATTTGAAGAAATTTTTCGGAAATAGCGTCATGAGTACTACCTAAATAGCAAAAAGTCATATAGACTATCTCCAGTATGAAACTGTTTATAATCACCGAGATTCTATTTTTACAATTATGCTGTCAATACTAGAAAAAAAATCTTATTTCTAATGTACGTATCTAATATTAGCTATTATAACAATATGTACTGTATCCTCCATATTCCTTATTAGTCCTGTATTCCTTTATTTCAGCCATTTAATTACTTATTTTTTTTTTTTTTTTTTACAAAAGGCTAAGATCAGTAAATTATATGTAGACTAACTTGCTGATGTGCTTTTGCCACTTCTCCTTAAGCTATACATTCCACTTTCGTAGAAAAATCTGATATAGAATTAAATACTCTACAAGAATAATATAGAATAGAAAACTGGTAAGTTTTATATGACGTTTTTCTTCATAATTGAATTGTGTAAACTTCAATTTAAAAGAAAGCGAAACAGTCAGAAGTCTGGTAGGACAAAGTGCAGAGGTCTTCGGAGCTTCAATATTTTTGATTCGTATGTGGTTTTCCATTGCCGTGTTGAGATACGTTTCCTCTATGATAAAAGAGTACCTTTCTGCTTGATTGCTTCGTTCGGACTGCTAAATTACCTACAGTGAAATTCGGTATTGGTTCGAAAGTTAAAAATTGAACAGGATGTCTTACAAGTCCCTTTACACTGAAAGTTTAATTTTCCTTTGATGAAAATTTGCTTTTGATGTAGCTCGGGGAGTTTCCCGAGGACCAAGACCCTCTACGTACATGATTATAGTAGCAAAAAACAATCTACTTCTAATCTCCAGGGTGTTGAAAAAAAAAGTCTGGTAAGCAGGGGCTCCGTACACTGAGCAGATTTCCCTCAAGTTGGAATTCCACACTGCTGATTCATCCCAACGTATATTCTTTACTTCCAAAAAAAAAAACAAAAAAAAAGTACAAAAAATAACCAATGCAAGAAGTAAATGGTCAATACAATTTTAACTGATGACGCCGTCACGTCACACTATTTGGAATATATCTCACATAATGAAGGTCCGTTAAAAACAATATTTGGTATTTATACAAGGAAAAAGACGTTCAAAATATGCAAGCTCCTTGCAGCAGATTTCCCTTAAGGGAAAACAGGTATTAAGGTCGTCCATGGTCAAGAGTCCATTTTCCAAATGTCCATCGGTCCTACCGGTCCGATCACGGAAATGCGATTCATACACACACACACACACACACACACACACACACACACACACACACACACACACACACACACAGACACACATATATATTGTTGCGAAAAATTAATACGTGGAAGATTGCCTGAAGGAGAGGGAGCTGTGCGTTTGATCTAATTAGGGCCTTCCAGGAAGTTTTGGAACTTCTAGTCTAGACCTTCTGCCTAGTCCCTTCTTCAGGCATTAATAAGAGACCCTGCCAGTACTTCAGTTCAGTTGACGCTCGACGGTCTTCGAGGGATGTTCAGCGCTACAATGCGACTTAGTGCAATGCGGTAAAGTGTGGTGCCGTGAAGAACACTGTTGTGCCGTGACTGAAAGTAACAGTTTAGTGCCGTGTTTAAGACAGTGCAGTGCCGCAAAGTAAAGGACAGTGTAGTGCCGTCTTTTTGTGAATTTCAGTGACCGTGAGTGAATTATTGGACTGGGTAATCCGAAGAACAGTGACACTATCAGTGTAATACTGTGAGTAGTTATAATTAACCAAGAATATTGTGCATTGTGAAATAAATCGTGCAGTGAAAAACAGTGAAACTTGTATGTGTTTAATTTTGCAATCCAAAAGAACTCTTATTAACAACGTTTATTACTGGTTTTATAATAAAACGTAACAATATATTTGTCTGTTACATCTAGAGCGGTCGCAATGCTTTTTTGATTGTAACCAAACTTAATATTTAATCGTGTTATGTAAAAAGGAAGATCAAGTTCGTTAATAGCTAAAATCGGACCAATGGGTTGGGGAGGGGGGTTTAGAGGAGGGATTTTCTAGAATTCGAAAGATCTCCTTTACTATACGTCGGATCGTAACATTATATAGATCCCATATTATTTTTAATTAAATATACTATAAATATTCTTATATACATTTATTCTCTATTTTGAATATTAACCAGGATATTTGCATTTTTCAGTTTCCAGCCTTTAGCAAACCCCCACTTCTGCTTATGTTAGTTAAACAATACTCTGTTATATAATATACCATATTATTCGAAGCTTAAATACCAAATAGTGATACAGGTCAATACAGATACATGCAAATATGTTCTGGTGACCCCCCCCCCTTCTTAAATACTTGCACTACTAACATTTGTTTATTGGGATAAAAATAATTCTGATTCATTATAAATTACCATAATAGATGTAGTTTATAGTTTTCAATTATATTAATAAGCTATGTGCTGATATATTTCAGTAATTGTTCTTTTTGTTCAGAAGCTGACAGACCTGTTTGCTTACATTTCAGACGCTTCCCGCCAGGAGGGGAAAGTTTTGTTATTTCCGTTTGTATTTATTCACTTAATATTGACGGTGGAGTCGTATTACCAGTAGGTAGATTCATCTATTATTAAACTTCACGAGAGAAATTTGCTTAGTTTGCGTAGCCTCTGTGTGACGAGCATTTTTTTGGATAAAAAATAAAGAGGATATGATGAGAAGGCATTACTAGTGTGCGATTCCATCGTCGGGGAAATCTGCTAAGTTTACGCAGCCCCTGCGTGACGGAGGTTTTGATATATTTCATTCTTCGGTCTGGCATATTTAATGCTACCCAACCTCAAACTAATAAATTCAATGAGAGTATAATCCGTCGAAGAATGTATCCTAAAATTTACTCTTTTTTTTTCCTTCGACATTTAAGCAAATGTTTAGATCATCATTTAAAAGCTGTCGGAAATTGGGCATAAGAAAGGAAGTTTGTGTAAACAGATAAGAAGTAGTGAGGTAAGGGTTAGGAGTTAGGGGTGTTTACGGAAGGTGGGCCCTCCGATAGCAGCTGACGCATATCCACCTCATGACTCGAACCTGACGGATGGTACACCACCTTCACAAACTTTACCTATATACAATCTTCGAGACTTTAAAAGTTTTCCAATTTTATATATTCGCCTTATATTATGCAGCTGTTTTATATCATTATTATTACACATATATTTTTCTTCCAATATATAATAAGACCTACACAGTACAAAACCAAATAAAGTCCGTCACGCAGGGGCTGCGTAAACAGGTAACACTACCGTGAATGCTCAGTAAATGTACAATACATGTTAATAATCTCTACCACGGAAAGCAGCTGAATTGTAAACAAACAGGCCAGCCAGCCTCGTAACACTGCATAGATAGACAGGAAAGACAAACAATTAATGAAATATATCTGAATAAATTATATACATTTTATTGAAAACAATTTACTAAAGCTAATGCTGTAATTTGTAATGACACAGAATCAGTTTTATCTCAATCACTCAAATTTTAGTAATCCAAAAACAAAAGAAGGGGAGGGGGGTATTTGCATATATCTCACAAAGTAAAAGTTCAATGAAAACAATATTTGGTATTTAGCCTTCAATTAATATGTTTTATTATATAACAGAGCATTGTTTATGTAACACTAGTAGAAGTGGGCGTTTACTGATGGCTGAAAACTGAAAAATTATCAAATATCTCGGATACTATTCAAGATAGAGAATAAATGTATGTAACAATATTTATAGTAAATTATATTTTCATTAAGATGTACCCGTACAATAAATGTATATAACCATATCCATAGTACATTCAATTTGCAATAAGATTTATTTCGTACAATTTTTAAATCCGACTTATAGTAACGGAGATATTTCGAATTTTCAAAATTCTCCCCCTCTAAACCCCCCTCCCCCTGGTCCGATTTCAGTCGAGTTTAGTAATGATCAAACAAAAATTGTGACCGCCAGAGCGGTGACAGACAAATATATGTATATACAGTTTTGAACGGACATCATTTTCGTCATCTCCTGGGTAGGATCGATGGATATTTAAAGAAAAATTTCGAAATTTCCTTCATGAGTACAACCTAAATAGCTGATATCCCTGAAGGGAAATCCGTTAACAGGAAAATAATGTTTGATTATCGATCAGCTTAACAATAACATTAACCCTGACTGATTCTGTCAAATAACACATTTAATTTCAACTTGAACCATAAGTCCGTCACGCAGGGACTGCGTAAACTAAGCGGATTTCCCACGGGAAGTTTTATAACAGAGAAATCAGCATACCAGTAACAGTAGTAGTAACGAGTCTCTAAACCAATTTCACGAGAGCCGAACAGTTACGGAAACGGGCGAACTACCTTTGGGGGAGTCACTACTTCAATAGCTGATTTCCCATAAGAGAAATCTGCTAAAAGGATAGCTTTTTAGAATAATGGAAAAATGGTTTGGTGCTGAAGGAAACCCAAACTGTTAAAAGGGAAACGCCTAACTAAAATTGAAGGAAGCAGAGGATGGTACTATGATTTCCATTATTGTGCAGTGTAAAAGTGAACCGTTGAATCGAACTTTTTAACTATTTAATGTTATTATAAAATTTCGTTTTCCTCTACTTTACTTTGGCTTTTTACTCCAATGGTCCCTTCATCATCATTATTACAGGCTCTTAAAATGCTGTCTTAATCAGGAATTAATTGGATTCTAAGTCTTCTGTGAGGACATCCCACATCACGTTTTAGCAGCTATTGAGGTCGTACTCATGAGGCGGGTTTCGAAGAATTTCTTCAAATATCAATCGATCCTACCCAGAAGATGACGAAAATGAGGTCAGTTCAAAATTATATATATATATATATATATATATATATATATATATATATATATATATATATTTGTCTGTTAACGCTCTAGCGGTCGCAATGTTTGTTTGATCGTTACCAGACTCGGAATTTAATCGTTATATTTAAAAAGGAAGATAAAGTTCGTTAATGGCTGAAATCAGACCATTGGGAGGGGAGGGGGGGGTTTAGAGGACGGGAATTTTGTAAATTCGATTTATCTCCGATAATATGCGTCGGATCGAAAAATTGTTTAGAATCCAATTAAATTTACTATAAATAGTGTTCTATACATTTATTCTGTATCTTAAATATTAACCGAGATATTTGCATTTGTATTCTGTGTGTGGTCGGCAGGAGTCCGCTACGTTCGGTACTTTCAGCCGAGAGCTCTGGCGGCCGTTTCCGTAACTGTTCGTCCCTCGTGAATAAGTTTAGAGATCCGTTACTACTACAGTTGTTATTGAGCAGATTTCTCTATTGTAAAACTTCACGTGGGAAATCTGCTTAGTTTAAGCAGCCCCAGGACTTTTGAACCGCGCAGTTGTTGAATTTTGAACCGTATAGAGGTTTAACGGCGTACTAATGAAAGCTTCACTTATGGTTTCATTCTCTATTTTAGCTCCTCTTTGAGCATTTCCCATGTAACGGAAAGCCTCCATTTTCGTTCAATAACGGGATTCGTTGCAGCACGATTAAATACATGGAATATGACGTTGGAGGTGAGTTATTGCCGTTGCAGTTCGTTACAAAATGCATGCAGCATCATTTACAGACCGATCGCCAAATTATTCTCCATTATGCAGCCATGCAAATGTTTCTCTCTGTCATCAATGTTCTTCATTCTTCAGCTAATTCATAATTACTCTTTATGATCATTTTTATTTGGATCTTGTAAATGTAATATATTCAGTGATAAATCCCTGATTATCAAGTACTCCTTCCTTTTTAGCATTTTCTTGAGGGAAATCAGCTATTGAGGTTGTACTCATGACGCGATCTTCTAGAAATTTCTTTAGATGTCCATCGATCCTACCCAGGAGAAGACGAAAATGAGGTCCGTACAGAATTATATATATATATATATATATATATATATATATATATATATATATATATATATGTGTGTCTGCTAACACCCTAGCGGTCGCAATTTTTTTTTTTTTTGTTTGATGCTTACCAAACTCGATATTTAAACGTTTTATGCAAAAAGACAGATAATGATCGTTAATGGCTGAAGTTGGACGAGTGGGAGGGGGAGGGGTTAGAGGGGGGTTTTCGAAAAATCGAAATATTCCCGTTACCATACGTCGGATCAAAACATTGTATAAAGCCAATCTTATTGCAAATTAAATTTACTATAAATATAGTTTTATACGTTTATTCTCTATCTTGAATATTAACCGATATATTTTCATTTTTATTAAATTTAGGCGGATAACGCACGAGTGAGTTTCCCGCCAAAAGCTAGTTTGGCCGTTTCCGTATTTGCTCGGCTCCCGTGTGGAGATTTCTCTATTGTATAACTTCACGTGGGAAATCTGCTTAGTTTACGCAGCCCCTGCTTGACGGACTTTCTAATTATTATGCTCAGCTTTATTTGCTATTGCCTGAAACTAAATGACTAAATTAGTTTTATAAAACGTCTGACGCTTCCAAGATCTCACTATAATAAAAATAAATTAGTCTTGTCAATAGAACGCTATATAATCCGTTCCTCCATCTGTCATATCAGCTGATTTATGCCAAAAAATGTACCGACTGGTGTATACTTTTTTTTTTCACTTAATGACACTAGTAACTTTGATGTGTTTCGGATGTCTACTTTTCAAGTTTTAGCAGATTTCCCCCAAGGGAAATCAGCTATTGAGGTTGTACTCATGACGGAATTTTCGAGATTTTTCTTCCATGTCCATCGATCCTACCTAGTAGATGACGAAAATGAGGTCCGTTCAAAACTATATATATATATATATATATATATATTTATATATTTGTCTGTTACCGCTCTAGAGGTCGCAATTTTTGTTTGATCGTTACCAAACTCGATATTTAGTTGTTTTATGTAAAAAGAAAGATCAAGTTCGTTAACGGCTGAAATCGGACAAGTGGGAGGGGGGGTTTAGAGGGGAGGATTTTCGAAAATTCGAAATATCTCCGTTACTATACGTCGGATCGAAAAATATTACAGAATCAATCTTATTGCAAATTAAATTTACTATAAATATTTTTCTATACATTTATTCTGTATCTTGAATATTTAACTGAGATATTTGCATTTGTATTCTGCGTGTGCTCGGCAGCAGTCTATGTTCGGACTTTCCGCCGTGAGCTCTGGCGGCCGTTTTCGTAACTATTCGTCCCTCGTGAATAGGTTTAGAGGTTTCTTACTACTACAGTTGTTATTAGGCAATATTTCTCTATTGTAAAACTTCACATGGGAAATCTGCTTAGTTTACGCAGCCCCTGCGTGACGGACTTTTTTTTTCTCATAGTAACCCCATGTGGAGTAATTTATTTGAATTGGCCGTATATTTGTATAGGGTTATATGATGATTTTATAATATATTCTGTAGCTTTTAAAACAGATTATTTCTCTGCTTGATTATTGGGGCATCTAGCATCAAGTCGGTATTTGTATTTTAGAATATGTCCACTTGTAGTCTCAACAATTAATGCTGCTCTAGGTGTGTTGTTGTCAGTTTTGCTTCCGTCAGTAAATATGTGTGATGTCATAATGTTTTTAGTACATGGTTCCTCCAAATGTGATGTTACTTTCGCAAATAGTACCGGGTGTAGCCATTGTGAGCAGTCAATGTATTTATCTATTTATTTGTTATCTTTGTAGTTTTTATGTTGTACAGGGTTTGCAAGTCTTATTCGTCTTCGTCAAGTCACAACTACTAGGGTTTCCCATTTCATCGTCACATGTTCTTTTGAAATGCTATATGGGTACTCATAATGAAACTGCTTTGTATGAATCCTTTAATGTTTTTGGCAATTAAGCCCTGGATTTTATATGACCCTTATTTCTATATGCTTTGATGTGCCAAATCGATACGGACTCACTTTTTTTTTTTAACTATTACGAATACTCAATGGGATTTATTTTTCATGAAGGACTTTATTCAATTTATGAAGCACTCTTTTCCCGAATACCGCCATCTAGTAACACAAAGAACAAGTTGTATTCACACGCGCTGGGCTGTGAATTATATTATATTTGCAATAATTTTCGCAGAACATGGAAAGCTCGGAATTCAATTAAAGATACGACAAAGTTTATATAGAAATAAATTCACTTTCAGAAGTGAAATTGTGAAGAAAAGGTCGTTTTGCGTTTCCAAACGTGTAGAGTTTCATTGTAACAAGTAATTTTCAAACTACGAAACAACTCACTCACCAAATGAAACATTTGAAACGAAACTGACATGTGGGTGTTTTATTCCAAATCTCTCTTGTCTCATACTGGGCCACGAGAAATTCTGGTTTCTAACCATCCCATTGAACATTACCGTACTCAATATGAAACCCTTTTCTGTTTTGCCTCCAGAGTGAAGGACAAAACAGTTTAGTAAGTCTGCGTGGGTAGACTCAATCTCATTATAACGCTTGATATCAGGCCCAAAATAGAATAGCAATGAAGTTGTAAAATACATTAAAATTAATGTTCACGATTACAAAAAGTATAATTAGAACTTAGGTATTGCGACACCACCTAATTGCCGATATTATAAGATATTACTTGGCGATGGTTGATTCCCTTTCAGATAGTTGTTAAAATATTCAAATTCATCATGGAAATCATGGTAAACACTTGAGTTACACTCAACCTTTTCTACAAAATTAATTTCCAAAAAGATTGATTCTATACAATTTTTCGATCCGACGTATAGTAACGGAAATATTTCGAATTTTCGAAAATCCTCCCCTCTAAACCCCCCTCCCACTAGTCCTATTTCAGCCATTTACGACTAAATATCGAGTTTGGTAACGATCAAAAAAACATTGCTACCACTAGAGCGGTAACAGACACACATACTCATATATATATATATATATATATATATATATATATATATATATATTATAATGAAAGGTTAATTATTTTCATTATTATTTAAATTTAATCTATGTACCGGCTACTTTCTTAGGGTCACGCAAGCATTATCGTTTCCACCTTCTCTGCTATAAGAGCTAATTTATCTATTTAATCAGAGATATAGCACAATTAGACTAGATAATTAAAGAAACACTTACTCTCTCTTTGCATCTTGGGAGTCGACTGCCGATTCTTGTCCTCCGAGATTGACCCTTGGACTCATAGGGGTCCGCTGTCCTCCCTTGACAGGTGCTGCTACCTCGTTTAAAGCCTAGTACTAATTACTCTGATCTCATAGATATAGAGACAGCGGGGTGGCTCTAAGGCTCGACCGTTACATATGCCCACCCAGAGAGAGAAAAAAAATTATTTATATTTTATATTATTTTTTTTTTTGTTTTTATTTAATTTTTAGTTTATTTTCATTTTATTTATTTATTTATATATATATTTTTATTTATTATATTATTTTATATTTAATTAACACAATATATTATTTTATTTATAACAATAAATATATTATCTATTCTATATTACTAATAATTTTTTTTTTTTTTTATTTTTTTTTATAATTTCTATTTTCAAATCTCCCATTACCTCTTCCAAACTTTTTATTGAGTGGTTTGTAATTGGAATTCCCACTACTATTATAAAATTGTCGGGAAACATTATCCGGGTTTCTTGGATGAACTCTATTACTAGAGGGGAAATGACTATGTCTCCTGTTATAACCTGGTGGCCTACTCCATGAATTTCGATCCCTATTCTCTATCGAAAATTCTCTTTGTCTGTTTCTTACTCTATTTGGGTTGTTTCCTTCATTCTCACGATTTTCTTCTCCATCCGTTCCCCTCATGATATCCTGAGCTGGTAATTTTTGTAAAAGGTCAAGAAATTTCTCTTTATTACTGATTTGGCCGACCCCCAAGATACATTGTATTTGCCATAAGAAGTGTTTTATTCTGCATTTTATTTGATGAGACTCGGGAAGAGGTGGATTAAGATATTTACAGTCTTTAAATAATTTCCTGGCATAATAATCCATAGTTAAATTTTCTCCTGGGCGATATTTCCCATTGGTAATTTGGTTTCTACATTCATCCTGCCTATCTTCTCCCCAATATTTATTTAAAAATCTTTCTTTAAAATGAATGAAATTTCTAATAAATTCCTTTTCAATCAGCCACCAAGTTCTGGGAACTCCCCTCATGCACTCTGAAATAATTAACTCTTGTTTTCCCTATGTATCTACTCCATAAATGTTAAAATAATTTTCTAATTCAGACAGAAAGTCAGTAGGGCACTCCTGTCGACTATCACTAAATTTAGGACATCTCGCTTCAGGATTGACTCTAATTTCTTTACAGTTGGGCAAATGACCTATCTGAACTTTTTTTAATCCTTGCCGGATATTTTCCATTTCATCAGCTATACCTCCTATTTTGAAATCTGTCTCTAATAAATTCTCTATTTGTATTAACGATCTATCTTCAATTATTTGTTTATTTTCGTGAGTTATTTTCTGAATATTTAGATGTATTTGATCATTTATCTTCCCTTGAATAATCTTTTCATGCTCAATTTCCCCTTTTAATTCATTCCGAATTAAGTTTTTCTGTTGATGGCATTCTTGTCGGGTTTCTATTATTTTGGCATCCATTTCATCCATTAATTCCGTTTTTAGTAGTTCTCTAGTCTGAACGGTTTCTTTTTTTAAATTTTCTGTTTCACCTGCTAACCTATTCTCTCAAGATTTTAAGTTTATTTCATTTTCGTTTTTAAGATTATTTATCTCATTCATAAATTCTTTTCTCACGTTTGATACATCTACTCGAGTTTGTTCGATATCTATTTTCAATGATTCAATACTATTTCTTGTTTAAATTCATCTAGTTTGTTATTATTTTGTTCTAGTTTGTTATTATTTTGTTCTAGTTTGGCTTCCAATTTAGTATTTCCTGCTTTTATTAAGTTCATTATAGCTTCCAGCATGTTTTGATCTTTTTCGATAGGACTACTGACCTCTTTTTGTCCTTTTAAATCGTTTAAATTATCTATTATTCTGGTAGAAGTACCTCGCGGTTGTTCAAAACCCAAAAAGCTCAAATTTGCTAACTCAGTAGATAACGGTATTCCCGAATCCTCCAATTGAATTATATGTCTAGCCTGATCTTTATATATGATATTATTGGTCTGTGTTCCCTCTAACGGTTCACTTTCAATAGATAGATTTTCCAGATCCAAATTATTACTTTCCTGTTCTACATCACTAATCCTATCCTCAAAACTTTTGCTATTAGTATTAATATCCATTTTTATAATCTATGTTAATTAAAAACATTTTTTTTTTAAATGAATAACCAAAATAAATATTTTAAATGTTTAAATTTAAAAAAAAATGTTTAAGCCGTGCCCTTTCACGTTGGGCGCCATTTTATATAATGAAAGGTTAATTATTTTTATTATTATTTAAATTTAATCTATGTACCGGCTACTTCTCAGGGTCATATATTGCACGGCAAGCATTATCGTTTCCACCATCTCTGCTATAAGAGCTAATTTATCTATTTAATCAGAGATATAGCACAATTAGACTAGATAATTAAAGAAACACTTACTCTCTCTTTGCATCTTGGGAGTCGACTGCCGATTCTTGTCCTCCGATATTGACCCTTGGACTCACAGGGCTCCTGTCCGTCCCTTGACCGGTGCTGCTACCTCGTTTAAAGCCAAGTACTAATTACTCTGATCTCATAGATATAGAGACAGCGGGGTGGCTCTAAGGCTCGACCGTTACAATATTTATATATATATATATATATATACTAGCTCAGATACCCGGCTTCGCTCGGGAATTCATTTGAGGCTGAATGGTGATGGTATATTTTTGGCAAGGCACAATATTTTGACATTTATCCGTCCCAGTGTTTAGGGTTAACACCAGTCGTTTCTGTGGATTTGTTAATAATAAAATTAATTTTTTATGTAAGACTTCACTGTCCTGCATATTGTCATATTTCCCGTTTCCTGTGCATTATACATAGATTTGAATTATTAAGGAGAAAATATTAACATACATTTGAATTAATTTTTTCAGGCGAGGTACCTGGTAGTTCATATTGAAAAGAAATGTTGAGGCAATTTCTCTAAATTACAAAATAAACACCTTTTGTTATATGCATATTTGCCGAAACCCCAATAAGAAATCATTATTTTTAATTTCAGGCCTCCCTTATAACCACCACTCCTGCCCGTCCCTAGAAATGTTAGTATGGCTTATTATAAGGAAGGCGTTAGTGCTAAACACATACTGAGTGTTTTATTTAGTTCGGTTGAGTCTTTTGTGCCAAATAAAATTGTTCGACTCCCGCTATAATTTTTAGTGTATAACGCCTTTATACTTCGGTATACGAAAAAAGTTTATATAACAAAAGTTACTCTAAATAACAAAATAAACAACTTTTGTTATGTTTGTATTTGCCGAAAAACCAATAGGAAACGAAATATCGCTATTTTTAATTGATGGCTTCCTTATAACCCCCACTCCTGCCCATCCATAGAAATGTTGATATGGCTTGTTTTAATGAAAGCGTTAGTGCTAATACAAATACCGAGTTTTACTTATTTCGGTTGGGTCTTTTGTCCTAAATAAAATTGTTCACTTTAGGTTTTAGCGTATATCTCGTCTACAATTCGGTATACGAAAAAAGTGTATATAACAAAAGTTACTCTAAATAACAAAATAAACAACTTTTGTTATATTCATATTTGCCAAAAAACCAATAGGAAACGAAATATCGCTATTTTTAATTTCAGGCCTCCCTTATAACCCCCACTCCTGTTTATCTCAGAGAATTTTAATATAGCCTAAAGTCTAAGTTGGGTTAGTAGTAATATACATACCAAGTTTCAAAAAATTCGGTTCAGCCGTTTATCCGTGAAAAGGTAACAAACAAACAAACAAACAAACAAACAAACAAACAAACATACACGAAAGAAACAAAATGCAGTTATGGTGTCTATGACATGTGAAACGAAAAGTTATCGTGAAATTTCGCGAAAAAAATCAATGTACAGACAGAGGTTACAATTTTATATATAATATATATATATATATATATATATATATATATATATATATATATATATATATATATGTATATACAGTTTTGAACGGACCTCATTTTCGTCATCTACTAGGTAGGAGTCCCCCTTTCCAACTTCCATGCCAAAGACTTGTGGTATTTTATGAAAATCCCTGAATAGAATTTGGAAGTTGTTTGTATGTGCATAGTACAATTAAATCGTTTCGAACGCGTGCACACACTAACACACACATACGTGCGTTTGTAATATATTTGGTTTGCCTATCCTTTCTTAGAAAGAGTTGAGGAGTACGAAAACAAATCCATATACATCTTCATCTTTTTTGGTTTTATTCTAATCGAAGTATTACAAGTATAATTGAAAAATCCCATTATAATATCACTTTAAAAAAAACATTGTATAGATTATTTTGGTTACAATCTCTTGGAAAACTAAAAGTTCCCTATAATATTGTGATTTGATACTTTACTGACTTGTTAATATAAGTGATTTGATACTTTACTGACTTGTTAATATAAGTCATTTGATACTTTACTGACTTGTTAATATAAGTGATTTGATACTTTACTGACTTGTTAATATAAGTGATTTGATACTTTACTGACTTGTTAATATAAGTGATTTGATACTTTACTGACTTGTTAATATAAGTGATTTGATACTTTACTGACTTGTTAATATAAGTGATTTGATACTTTACTGACTTGTTAATATAACTGACTTGATAATTTACTGCAATCTCACATAATATTGATTTTGAAGGGAAAATGTAATGAATGAGTGAGTTTACAAACTGTTCCATCTTCAGGTAACTAAATATAATTCGTTGGTGTTCCAAGAGAGACTACTACCAAAATCATGTATACAATGTATTTTTACAGAGAGATGATAAAGTGATTTATCAATTAGGCTTATAGTCTTTCGCTTCGAAAAAAAAAAGTCCGTCACGCAGGGGCTGCGTAAACTAAGCAGATTTCCCACGTGAAGTTATACAATAGAGAAATCTCCATACGAGAGCCGATCAGTTACGGCAAATGGCCGAACTAGCTTTTGGCGGGAAATTCAGTCATCCGTTATCGGCCCACAATTAATAAAAATGCAAATATCTCGGTTAGTATTCAAGATAGAGAATAAATGTATAGAACAATATTTATAGTAAATTTAATTTACAATAAGATTGGTTCTATACAATTTTTTGATCCGACGTATGGTAACGGAGATATTTCAAATTTTCGAAAATCCCCCCACTTTTAACCCTTCCACTTTTCCGATTTCAGCCATTAACGAAGTTGATCTGTCTTTTTGCATAAAACGTTTAATTATCGAGTTTGGTAACGATCAAACAAAAATTGCGACCGCTAGAGCGTTAACAGATAAATATATATATATATATATATATATATATATATATATATATATATATATATATATATATATAAAATTTTGAACGGACCTCATTTTCGTCATCTCCTAGGTAGGATCGATGGACATTTGAAGAATTTTTTCGAAAATCGCGTCATAAGTGCGACCTCAATAGCTGATTTCCCTTAAGGGAAATCTGCTAATATAACAGACGGTGATGATTATGGATATGTTTCTGAACTACTAAACTCGTTCTCAGAATGTATAGGCAAACCATATATATTACTTGTGTGTGTGTTCGAAACGATTTAATTGTAAATATTTCATAGAGGTATATAATTATTTGAGGTGCTTAGTAGGAGTTCGGTAATATAAATTCCAAAAGTTAAAGGACCAGCTTGACCTCTTAAGCTAAATACACATGTAACTTACATGTCATTGGTTTTGGCGCACGCAATGTAATTATTTGCTTCAAGTGGACTATTTTCACAGCAATTAGATATAATTAATCTTCGTTTATGAGAATTACAGGCAGGCAGGGACAATTATTGGCTCGCGTGGTCTATGTCAGTATTGCATGACGTCCAATCTGATTGTAAAGTCTGCCCCCCCCCCTCCCACTCACTTCAATTTCTCTACCGACTTATATTGATTGGTTATTTCAACCTAATGTAATTATGATTGTGTATTTCGGATTTAAGAGATTGTATACCTGAATAAATATGATGAAAGTTTGAACGTTACATTTAATAAAAAAAATTGGAATCTTTTTCTTAGCGACGGTTAGTGGTATACTATTTATACTAGCTGAGGTATATTTACACCTAAAAGTCAGAATAGTGAATATATTTTCCTAGTTATCAGGAGACCAAGAACGTCAATTAATAAATTCCAGTAGTGCATACATAATTCTGTATAGTTATTTATTATGTGGAGCTCCGCAACTATGGTGACTTGCTCTTCTTAAACATGGGGGAAATACAAAACAAAAACAAGTAAACGAAACAACAAAACATGGAACACGGAATAACAACAGAACATAGAATAATGACAAATAATAACAAAACATGGAACATGAAATAATATAAAGAACAAAACTAAAGGAACAGAACACAAAAGAAACAAGAAACACGAACATAACATAGAACTAAAAACAGGTGGTAAATAAATAGGTGAAAAGTAAACTTGGTGACTTTGAAACAGAAACTATTCATAAAAACAGGCATCATTCAAATTTAAATACGTGTCACACATACACAAACATTAAAAAAAAAAATAAAAAAAATTAAAATGTGAAATTAAATATTCTCGAACTGCCCAATAGTTTTAAAATATGTCAGAATTGTGTTAATATGTGGGCTACCCTCAATCAAGTGTAGTTCAAGTCATTTGGAATGTTTAAGTAAGCTCGTAATCTGCATTCTGTTAGTAGGTGTTTTATAGTTAGTCCAGTGTTGCAATGAGTGCAAGTAGGTTTGTCTTTTCTGATCATTATGTAAGAACGTGTCAGGTATGTATGTCCAATACGTAGTCTGGTAAAATACAGCTCTATACTTGTTTAAAACTTCTTTATTTATTCCACGGCAGTGTTTCTTTATTTATATGATCCTGCAAGTTTTGAATTCCCCAGATGTCCGATTAGGGGCTAATCTTATTTAATTTTATCTAAATGAAATTAGTCCTCAACCGCCCAGCAAATTATTGTAAATTAATTTTAAACATTTGGTTCGTTACACACGAAAATAAATGCGAATGCCCTGAATGTTGATACGGAATATTAGATGTAATATTCCATGTATAATCATGAATATTCTAAGCTACAAGCGTGATAATATTTACTAATTATAAACTAATTACCAAACGTACCTTGATAATTACAAATCTGTCATTATTAATTCAAGTATGGGATCACAATTAATTAGATTATTCTAATTTAACATAATAAATATGTTCCATACAGACTCATCACACACACACACACACACACACACACACACACACACACACACACATATATATATATATATATATAATGAATTATTGTTTATTACATCTATAAGCTTAGCTCTTAACTTTGGAGAAGTTAATGGGTAACCTACGGATATTTGAACTCCGTAAATTGCATAGCCCTAATTTACATTATTTAAAATGTGGAGATAAATAATTTACTTCTTACCAAGTGTTAATACGATAAAGTTGAGCATAAACATGAACTTTTTTCTAATTACCTGCAATACTTGTATTTCACGAATATCTCTTTACTCGCAACTATATAAGTGAGATTAAATACCGTTTTCTAAGAAACTTATCACGCATAGTTTTAAAAATACTATTTTAGAAGATAAATTACATTGATCAAAATACCATCAATGTATATTATAATATAGATAGAAAATATCATTTATAATCATCAAAATACTGTTTGAATATATAAATAACACATCCTTCTCCATCCCGTAATAAGAAGCTTATTTACATACCTCTTGAGATTTAACCTGAACATGAGATGTTTTTGAGTTAGTTACTTTAAGCCAAGTTCCTAGTGATTAACGTTCAGTTTAGTGGTAAACTGAAAATGAAAAATCAGAAACGTAAATTGAGGTGTATTAGTCTGTTAATAAGTTCAGTCATGCAACATTTTGCGACACTAAAAGTCAGATATATATGTGATTTTCTTGTTAACCCTACTACTAACCACTTCCTGATTTTTCAATCAATATTTTTACAAGATATGGCTGAGTGTTGAGTACGTTATCTATTAATTAAGAATTTACGCATCTAGTACATAAAATGTTCATGGTCAACATCTCATAGCACATTCATCACATTAAGTATGAAGGTCCAATGAAAACGTTTCCGGTAATGTCGAATAATTATTGATTTGAGATAAGATTTATTTTACTGATAAATTGTAAAATATTAATAACTTTGTTAAATAATATAAAAAAACAAACATTTTTTGAAAGAACACATAATAGGAAAATATTTAGTTTTTTATTTGAATTATAGCTCTTCCTTAAGCCTCCACTCTACCTGGTCTGATTGCTATTAATTGGTTTGATAATTAGTTTTACTAAATTGCTTGATTCCTATCAAATAAAACTTGATTGAAAAATAAACGATGATATTTAACCAATTTTGAATGGAAATGTCCTTGTTTGGAACGATGAACCTTTGGAGACATTTTTCAATAATCGTTTATGAGTTCAATCTCATTGGTTAATTTCCTTAACTTTTTTGTAGTCAATTATGAGGTGCTAGATGGCGAAGGAAGAAGATTCCAAGAAAGAATAAAGAAATGGGCGTCTTTCGTGAAGAAGTATTTTTTTTTTTAATTTTTGTAACGCTCACTTAAATAAAATGAGGATAGCGACTAAGTAAGTGAATGCTTGAATGAATTTCCTAGCTATTTCTTTTTTTATGTTCTTTATTTTAAAATTAATTTTCTTACTTGTTCGACTTAGATCATTGTGGGTATTTCATTGTATCAGAAATATAATAAATTTCAGGAAATAAAATATTTTTATATTTATTGGTTTGTTCCAATTGAATTTTCACTTCCAGAGCTCTCTACTAGTTTAATGGTTTGAAGTATAAACTGCTTTTTCAATTTTCCACCCTAGAAAATTCCATTATATATATTGTTTTAGCAGATTTCCCTTAAGGGAAATCAGCTATTGAAGTCGTACTCATGATGCGAGTTTTGAAAAATTTCTTCAAATGTCCATCGATCCTACCCAGGAGAGGACAAAAATGAGGTCCGTTCAAAATTATATATATATATATATATATATATATATATATATATATATATATATATTTGTCTGTTAACGCTCTAGCGGTCGCAATTTTTGTTTGATCTTTACCAAACTCGGAATTTAATCGTTTTATGTAAAAAGGAAGATCAAGTTCGTTAATGGCTGAAATCGGACCAGTGGGAGGGGGGGTTTAGAGGGGGGATTTTTGAAAATTCAAAATATCTCCTTTATTGTGCGTCGGATCGAAAAATTGTATAGAATAAATCGTATTGCAAATTTACTATAAATATTGTTCTATACATTTATTCTGTATCTTGAATATTAACCGAGATATTTGCATTTGTATTCTGCGTGTGCTCACCAGTAGGCTATGTTCGGACTTTTCCGCCGAGAGCTCTGGCGGCCGTTTCTATAACTATTCGTCCCTCAAGAATAGGTTTAGAGGTTAGTTTAACTGTTTTTTGGGGCTAGAAACTACTGGGTTATTACGCCCTAAATAATGTTTTAGGTTTAGAGGTTTCTTACTACTACAGTTGTTATTAGTGAGATTTCTCTATTGTAAAACTTCACGTGGGAAATCTGCTTAGTTTACGCAGCCTCTGCGTGACGGACTTTTTTTATTTTAGAAGATATGTATCTATAGATTTGAACGGACCTCATTTTCATCATCTTGTTTTGGAATTGTAGGGATTAAGTGCATGGTTGGATTAATACGCACGATGGATAATGTATTATGAAAATACAATACTATGCAATCATAGAATTTAATAATTTTATATTACAATGAAACCATAAACTATTGAATATGCATTCGTCCATTTTATTTATTGTTTTGTGAGGTAACTTACTTTTGATGAAGTATTAAAAGGAAATGCTGAGTTCGTTTTTTTTACCTTACAATTTTCAATCTACTTAAACCTCCTCCTCCCTCTTCTCTTACTAAATTAAATATAATTTGTCCAAACAGACAGCCCCAAAGCTTCAGACACGAGTGATAAAATCAAGCCAGCACTCCATATAGTGTTCCTGACGCCATATTTCAAAGCAGACGATCCTGCCTATGTTAAATGGGCTATCAGAAGGTAAAACGGACCATTGGAAGCCGTTAGGTCTGAAATTGGACTTCCCGGAATAGGTACATTGGAAAGGGAGGGCCCATATATCCAATAATTCATGTAGATCTCTCATCTTCAGTTACCCAACGTAAAATAATTTCCTTATTACCTCTCCAGGATTTATGGAATGCCTCTTAGACAAATTCCATAAATTCCTTTAATGCTACTGGAAATTACTATATAAATATATGTTAGGAATTTGTTCAGAATGAGATTCATGGGAGGAACAGACTTCTCGTGAGAGAAAATCTGCTCATTATTTTCTGCTAATTAATCTGTTATTTTCCCAGCTGTTATCACTTTAGTCTTCTTCTTATTTCTGTTTATTTATTTTATTCTTTTCTTGCATCACTATGAAAAGTCCGTCACGCAGGGGCTGCGTAAACTAAGCAGATTTCCCACGCGAACGCTTAAAATAGATAAATATACATACAGGTAACACTATCGTGAATATTCAGTAAATTTACAATACATGTTAATAATCTCTATACAACGGAAAGCGGCCGAAAAGTAAACAAACGGACGAGCCAGCCTCGTAACGCTGCATAGATATACCGGAAAGACAAACAATTAATAAAATATATTTGAATATAACATATTAATATTATTGAAAACAATTTACTAAAGCTAGTGCTGTAATTTGTAATGAATCGGAATCAGTTTTATCTCAATCACTCAAATTTTAGTAATCCAAAAACAAAAGAAAGGGGGGTCAACTGAAGGTATTTGCATATATCTCACAAAGTAAAAGTTCAATGAAAACAATATTTGGTATTTAGCTTCGAATAATATGGTTTATTATGTAACAGGGTATTGTTTATTCAACACTAGTAGATGTGGGGGGTTTACTGAAGGCTGAAAACTGAAAAATGCAACTATCTCGGTTAGTATTCAAGATAGACAATAAATGTATATAACCATATCCATAGTACATTCAATTTTCAATAAGATTTATTTTATACACGTTTTAAATCCGACTTATAGTAACGGAGATATTTCGAATTTTCAAAATTCTCCCTCTCTAAACCCCTCCTCCTCTTTGTTCTCGACTCCAGCCGTTAACGAACTTGATCTTTCTTTTTACATCAAACGACTAAATATCGAGTTTGGTTACTCTCAAACAAAAATTGCAACCGCTAGAGCGGTAACAGACAAATATACATATAAATAGTTTGGACCTCATTTTCGTCATCTACTCGGTAGGATCGATGGCATTGGAAGAAAAATTTTGAAAATTCCGTCATGAGTACGACCCCTTAAAAAAATGGTCAATCGACGTAAAACCTTAAAGTTGGACCGATGAATTTCAGACTCCAGCGTTACACGATTTTCATTGAAGAATTTCTTTGGCAAAATTAATTATCATCAAAGAAAAAAACACCTTGCAGACTAGTAACGGTGAGTGCATTTTCTCTTCTCTATAGAATTTTGTGCTGTCGTTCTTTGGGTGAGTGGATTCAAGAAAAGGGCACTCCCTACGAAGAATACAAGAGAAAGGTTTTAGGATCGTGGATTGAGCTCCTTCACTGATGTGATCTGCCTCTTGCCTTGAAAGCAAGCTAGAAAATAGGATTGTCTAGATATGTCTACCCACTTATCAGGATACTAAGATATATTTTTATATTCCCTGCTAATTTTGAAAGAACTACTCTCTGTAGGCAAAATATTATCAATATGAAGACGATAGGCCCTAATAGTAAAAATTCAATTTATCTCAACCACTGGACTCATCACTGTTTTATATAAGTTAAATAATGGTTTCCCTTGGTCTCTGAATGGTTAGGCTGATTAGAAAGCCGGAAAATGTTTCTTACCGATAAGTGAATTCCACCAAAAAAATAAATAATTTAATATCTCTATGTAGCTATTTTCTCAGAAGCCTACAGCCATATTGTCACTAATAACATACAAAAAAAACAACTTTAATAAAACTCGAGCTATGACTCTGTGAGAAAATTTATTATGGGAGAAAGGAAAAATATTAGGATGATATGAGAAATAAAGTAATAATAATTAAAAAGTCCGTCGCGCAGGGGCTGCGTAAACTAAGCAGATTTCCCTCGTGAAGTTTAGTAATAGATAAATATTCATACTGCTAACACAACACCACCGTGAATAAATACAAACGGAAATAAGAAATGTTTCAACCAATTTCAATAACCTGCCGACAGGAAGCGGTGGGTAAGAAATTTACACAAAAGGGCCTGAAAAACAGTTAACCTAACCTCTAAACCTATTCACGAGGGACTAATAGTTATAGAAACGGCAGCCAGAACTCTCGGCGGAAAGTCCGAACATAGCCTACTGGTGACCACACGCAGAATACAAATGCAAATATCTCGGTTAATATTCAAGATACAGAATAAATATATATATATAACAATATTTATAGTAAATTTAATTCGCAATAAGATTTATTCTATACAATTTTTCGATCCGACGCATAATAACGGAGATATTTTGAAATTTTCAAAAATCCCCCCCTAAACCCCCCCTTCCACTGGTCCGATTTCAGCCATTAACGAACTTGATCTTCCTTTTTACATAAAACGATTAAATTCCGAGTTTGGTAAAGATCAAACAAAAATTGCGACCGCTAGAGCGTTAACAGACAAATATATATATATATATAAATATATATATATATATTTATATATATATATATATATTTATATATATATATATATATATAATTTTGAACGGACCTCATTTTCGTCATCTCCTGGGTAGGACCGATGGACATTTGAAGAAATTTTTCGAAACTCGCATCATGAGTACGACCTCAATAGCTGATTTCCCTTAAGGGAAATCTGCTAAAAAAAATAGAGAAAATGAGTAACTTTTACTGGGAGTAAATATATTTCAATACCACGTTAACTTGAAGTATTTAAATATATACAAATGGAAGAGAAAGAAGAGGGAAACAAACTGTAATCAGGAATTAATAAATTAAAAAATATTATAGATAAAAGAATTGCATAAATGGATACTGACTGCTCTAAGAAACGATGTTTTCTATTTTGAGAGCTACTTGAGAAGATTGATTTGATTTAGGTTACTGAAGGTTTGAGTTTAATAAACATTTTAAATTAGTAAAATCATTTATGAGAATAAATCAGTGATTTAACAAATGCGCTCTCCTAAGCAAAGGTTTCCTACACGTAACTATCACCGCTATAAGGGGAGCATTGTTTGAAAATATTTTACATATTTGGATGAGGAGGACTCAGACAAGAGAGTGCTTTCATATTAGGAATTGCATCAGGTTAGCGTAGTACATAATGAGTTGCTCATTAAATATAGACATACCAAAAAAAAAAAAATAAAGGTTGTTCTTAAAATAATTCTTCTTATCCAATGTTCTTCACAATTTAGTAGTAGGGGTCTCCGATAAAAAATGCTTTTTTACCCATTAGACTTTATTCAAAATTCAGACCTGAGGTTCCCGAGGAAGGTTATGTCTACTAACTAGTGACCGGGCACTTCATAACTATGAGTAAACAATATTTAATTAAATTTTGATAAACATATTATTATAGCTAACACTTACAAATGTGTGAATGTAACAAAAAAAATATTTTTGGGATTTCATAAATTAATGTTATTATTTGTTGAAAAAGAATGCCCTGAGAACAGGTGGAATGCAGGGCACATAACATGTATGACAACTTTGAAAAAAGTTGGCCCTCCGTAGACAGTAACATTTCAAATTAAAAATCTGCTTGAATTCGTTTGAAAACAAACAAAAATTGAAGTAGGTTGCATGGACGTCAGGAATTTGTGTGCATGATATCATTAAAATTTAAAGGACGTATTGACATGTCAATCGGCGCACAGATCATTTTAAGGGTATCATCATTATCTTATCTGGTCCCAAAACACAGATATGGAAGCAACCCTTTTAGGATTTTTCATGGATTTTGTGAGCCCTTTAGTAGCACAACTATATTTTAACTAAATGACCGAAAAAAAAAACATCTATACATTCCAACTGTACCTACTCAAAAAAGGAAAGAATTATACACACATATAATGGATTATCAACATGAAAATGTTATGTTAATGGTATTTCACTACTGAATGGGACAACGATCTGACAAAAACTGGTAAATATATTTACAATTAACATATCCATGTGTTATTTTTACGAATTAGTATATTTATACAAAACATAATATTTTATTTCGGATATTCTTCTAGGCTGTGTGGACAATTAAAGGAACAAATATTTTCCAGTGAAATAAAATTCTCAGGTTTACTTCCAATGTTTATTCAAGATCTTCTTCAAGCCTCTTCATATCTTTTCACTTCAATGGCAAAACCAGTTGTGCTTAGTGATGGGGTGGAATTGTTCTGAAAGTATTTCAAATTGGATTTGTTATATTGGTATTTTTAAGAACATTTTTCATCTTAGGTAGAAGAGGGTCACCCTTTAAATCCCTATTAATTAACTATAGGGTGAGTTATTTTTTTAAAATATATATTTGCTTAGCATCGTTGGTATAAAATGCTGCTTAATCCCTAGGGATGTTCCTAATTCCATAAAGCCGGTAGGGGGTGGCTAACCCCCAACGATTTTCTTCCCCAACCATCGGACCTTTTTCCCCTGTTTCTTTATCCCCCCCCCTGTCCCTTTTTCTCGACTCTCTTTCCCTTTAGCAGCTATGAATATTAATGAAGAGTGCCTATATGAATCGGCTCAAGGCCAGCTATAAATGGTTTTGTTATCCTCTGATGGGGATAAAATTGCTTCTGTAAATTACATTCATGACTTTTTGGTTTAGGTTGATTGTTTATAGTCCAGTGCTCGGAAAGCGTGCTTCCCCAAAGTGTTTGTTTTACGGCTTACCAAGTTCCACAGTCCTGCCGGTGTTTATGGCTTATCAAATTTCACAGCCGTATCAGGGTTAGAGTTTATGTCTTCTCATATTCCACAGTTAATCAGAATTTTGACTTAACAGAGTTTAAGGTTTACCATGTTCCACAGTCAAATAAGAGTTTATGGCTTATCAAATTCCACAGCCGTATCTGAGTTAGAGTTTATGTCTTCTCATATTCCACAGTTAATCAGAATTTTGTCATATCAGAGTTTAGGGTTAACCAAGTTCCAAATTCAGATATGAGTTAATGGCTTATCATATTTCACAGCCCTATATGAGTTAGTGTTTATGTGTTCTCCTATTCCACAGTTAATGAGAATTTTGACATATAATAACAGAGTTTAAGTCTAACCATGTTCCAAATTCAGATAAGAGTTTATGGCATATCAAATTTCACACCCCTATCAGATTTAGAGTTTATGCCTTCCCATATTCTACAGTTAATCAGAATTTTGTCTTACCCGAGTTAAAGGTTTCCAAGTTCCACAGTCAAAAAAGAGTTTATGGCATAGCAAATTTTACCGCTGTATCAGAGTTTATGTCTTCTCATATTCAACAGTTAAGCAGAATTTTGACTTATCATATCAGAGTTTGAGGATTACCAAGTTCCACAGTCAAAAAAGAGTTTATGGTTTAGTAAATTTCACCGCAGTATCAGAGTTTATGTCTTCTCATATTCAACAGTTAAGCAGAATTTTGACTTATCATGTCAGAGTTTGAGGATTACCAAGTTCCACAGTCAAAAAAGAGTTTATGGCTTAGCAAATTTCACCGCTGTATCAGAGTTTATGTCTTCTCATATTCAACAGTTAAGCAGAATTTTGACTTATCATGTCAGAGTTTGAGGATTACCAAGTTCCACAGTCAAAAAAGAGTTTATGGCTTGGCAAATTTCACCGCTGTATCAGAGTTTATGTCTTCTCATATTCAACAGTTAAGCAGAATTTTGACTTATCATGTCAGAGTTTGAGGATTACCAAGTTCCACAGTCAAAAAAGAGTTTATGGCTTAGCAAATTTCACCGCTGTATCAGAGTTTATGTCTTCTCATATTCAACAGTTAAGCAGAATTTTGACTTATCGTGTCAGAGTTTGAGGATTACCAAGTTCCACAGTCATGACAGTGTTTAGGCTTATCAAATTTCACAGCCGTACCATAATTATAGTTTACGTCTTTTCTTATTCCACAGTTAATCAGAATTTCGACTTATCATATCAGAGTTTAAGACGTACAAAGTTCCACAGTCATGCCAGTGTTAATGGCTTATCAAATTTCACAGCCGTATTTGAGTTAGAGTTTATGTTTTCACATATTCCGCAGTTAATCAGTAAAAAAATAACCAACGCTTGATAGACGCGTGAAGTCATTGAAACTTTTTTTTTTAAAATTACATGAGTCTCAAGTGTGTGTTTAAGGAATCGGATCGTTAGAGGATGTTGTCTCGAAGGGTTTGCTATATACTTGTATAGTGTAGGTTCATCGGCGTTGTTATGGACACAGCAAGAGTTTAAGACTTTTGATTTGAGAAAATAATGAATGGACAATAGAATTCGTCTGTATTCCAATGGCAACTCATTTGCTTCAACACAAAGGCTGGTTATTGGGCTTGTTCGAAATGCACCCATTGTTAGCCTGAGACCTGTGATTGGACTCTAACATTTTAAAAATGCTTTTTCTGGCAGATGAGTAAGCTACACAACCGTAATCCAGAATGGACCTGGCGTATGACCGGTAAAATGTGAGTATTAAACTTCTGTCAGCTCCACAATTTGTATTACTAAAAATCCTTTAGAGATTCTGGAATTGTCTACATCTATGAAAGATTTTTTTCAAGTGAGTTTTAATCCATGTTATTTTGTTGTTGAAGATTAATAATATTCTTATGTTAGTAGCCACAGTGATTGGATTTTTGTTAAAGAGTTAGGTTTACAGAAGGAAGTGATATTTTCTTAGAGAAAATAATTACTTTCGTTTTATGGAATGAGAATTTGAGCCCATTTCTACGACTTCATTCGTCTAAACTGTAAATGGTATCATGAAGAAGGTGTATTGCGTGTTCAATTGCGCATGTGCAAATGTGAATATATAATATGAAACAGAAAATGTAAATACATGGTTGGAGCAGAGGAATCGCATGTTTTTCACTATTGGATGAGTGGGGCACGGGTTGATAAAAATAATAAAAACAAGCAATAAGTGATAAATTTTTAAAAGTGGTTTTGTTAAATATACATACTTTAATTAGGTTCCAAAAATAAAGTCTAGGAGATGACGTCCTCCTTGCTAGATACTAACTTGGATCCTTTCTCGACAGGTTATACGCATGGCTCTCTCCGACATTTCATTCGGCACGGCTTCAATTTCCTGATGACTGGAATTCTTGACGTCATCGATTGTGCGAGGCTTGTTCATGTAGACTTTTGATTTTAAAAAACCCAACGAATAGTAGTCGCACATCGAAAAATGAGGTGGCCAGTAAACGTCACATATATCATTGCTTCTAAAGTACTGCTCTACAACGAACACACTATGCTCTAATCTCCAACGTTCCATAGCGACTGAAACTGCATTGAATGCGCAGCCTGCTAACATCTTGTTGCCACGTACTGGCGGTTCAAAAACATGTGTTTCCTCTGCTCCAGCCTGTATATAATAAGAAACAGTGTGAATGTCTCAATCTGCTATATATCTAAGCATATAAATTTAACGGCTGCCTTAATAATATTCCTTGTAAGAATTATATTTTGCAGAGGAATAGGTGGAGCTAGCTAACTTTACGACACCATTAATTTGGAGCGGGGTCAGTTTGTGGATTGAGAACTAGGCGGAGAGGCTATAAGAGAAAGCCTGTAGGAATTCGGCGAGGAGTTGCGGGTAGGATTCAATAAATTACCAGCGTGTCCCAGAGCGGGCAAGGGACAGGAGATTTGTGGACTGAGGAAGTCCAATCTTGCTGGCATCGGTATGCAGCTCCTGGTTCGCCCTTAATAATTTCAGGTAGCTCTCTCTCTCTCTCCCCCATTGGACCATTTCCACCGCCCAACCCTTATGGTGGATTTCCATATATAATGCTCTCCAAAACTAACCCCTCTATAAGCAACTCCTTTACTTGGAATTAGTATCTATCAACTGTCCACCTCTGAACTAATCCCTGACTTTAGCTATTCTATCTAAATGAAATCTCATTGACTGCCACATCTATAGAATTGTGTCTGTAATTGTTGTAGGATCAATAAAATAGTTTATGAGTGTTATCCTCTGCTTTTCTATATTTTAACGTAAACGAATCTAATTTCTTCATAGGTGAAACCAGCGTTAAACTCCATTGTATAAATATTGTTCTTATAAGTACTGAATTAAGTTATAAACATATATATTCGTTTTTTGCTGCTCTAGTCCCATTTTTTTTTATCTAATTCAGTATTTTGGTGCTTCATGTAAAACTAAAAATAAAGTTCCCTAATGATTGCTAATGGAGCAAAAAGAGTGGGAGGGTTGGGGTCAGTGAGAGTAAAATAACAATTTAAAAATAACTCTCTTATTAAGTGATTCTGGTTTCATACAATTTATTCTTAAACTCAAATATTAACAAAGATATTTTATCTTTTCAGTTTTTAGAATTAAGAAAACGCTTACGCGTTTTCTCATAAAGGAACTCTGTCAACATACATTTCGTTCCTGAGCTTATTTTCAAGTCCTGATTCAATAGGACTCTTATTACAATACAAATCGAGGGAGCATTGCTGGGAAGACTGTTTGAGAATTAACTTGAACCCAAAAAAAACAACCTGAAAACCTTCCGTCGTGCATAAATTGAGCCGATTTTCCACTGGGTGGCATATGACGCGTTGATGATCCCTACTCAAAAATTATTCTTCTGTTGACAGAAATCAAAATAATAGAGAGATATGAAGCCCTTAGTGAGTCAGTAACTCAAAGATAAAATAAAAATAAATAGTTCATATACGTTTTAATCTGCTCGTTGACATTTTTACGTGAATGTTCTTATTTCTACACACGTGTGCCCAGCGGTAAGGTGTATTGTATAAATGTTGATAAATTAATAATTTAATGAAGAGATCTATGTACTGGCTATGGTCATATTGTAAATAAGTCATCTTGTATATTAAATCCATGTGAGCCCAAAGGCCACATTAAGTTAGTAAAACCTTAAGGGAAATCAGATTTTCAAAATATTTCTTCTAATGTCCATCGATCCCACCTAGGAGATGACGAAAATGAGGTACATTCAAACACAATTATTATATATATATATATATATATATATATATATATATATATATATATATATACTTTAGTTGTTGTACATCAATCCTTATCATCAAAGGCAGCTCCTATGCATTCAGGCCTTGTGTACAATAAAATACGCTGACAATCTATTGATTATCTTGGAATGCAGGATGTAGAAGGAAAACGCAAATGAACCTAATGAGTAATGAATAATTCATGGTTAGTTTGCTTAGCGTAATGAAGCATTAATAAAACGGATCCTTAATTAGTGTTCACTCCCTTCCTACACTTGACAATTTTCTAAATGAAAAACGAATAAATGTTTATTAATCATGCTTAAGCTGATTGATTAATCAAAATATTTCATGGACTGACAGAATGGATATTGTTTTCGGTGGAATTTAATGATATTTAGGTCGGAATTCATCGATTATTATTATTTATTCACGTCAACTTTTTCAACTCAGGCTAGGAATTCATCCACAGCAAATGATTATCAATTTTATTAGTTTTTATATAAGAGAAATATTTTCAGTGCCAATGAACTGCATCTTTTTATTTTCATTTTTTTTTTACATCAAAATTCATTACTTATCCCGTAGACTTGTTTCAAAAATAATTTATTTGGCTACGACTTTTATGTCACAGCATTTTTCAATAAAAGGATGCGTGGAATCGAAAAAATCACCGATATATACTCGTTTTAAAATTTGATTGCTTACAAGAACCCGTCATAAAAAGTAGATAGGAAATTTCAAAGTTATGGTCACTGGAGAGTTACTGAAAAAGTTAGAATATCTTGTGAAAAGTTTCTTCAGGTGTCACAATTATGGCACACCAAGTCTCAGCCATTTATTAATTGAATTGGCGATTTTAAAGGGGGTGGCACGGGAACTTGGGACACCCGGTATATATATATATATATTTATATATATATATATATATATATATATATATATAGAGAGAGAGAGAGAGAGAGAGAGAGAGAGAGATAGAGAGAGAGAGAGATAACAGAAATGTTCGCAAGATTGATCCGTAACACTTAAGCAGATTTCCGTGATGAAATGAAACATTTCTTCAAATGTCCACCGATCCAACCCAGGAGACGAAAATGTTTTTTTTTTTTTTTGAAAATGAAAACCATTAAAAACTAAATTTGAATATATATATATATATATATATATATATATATATATATATATATATATATATATATATATATATATCTGTGTGTGTTTTAATGATTTAGCGTTCGCAGTTTTACAAATTTAGTGATTTTTGTGTGAAAACTTTTCTTGACTAACCTATGGCGGAAGGTTACTTGACATATATTAGTTCAGTTAAGTTAAATAGGTCATATTTTAACATTACAAAAAGTGTATAGTATATTTTGTTTATCATAAAAAATTTTAAATTTGGTTCTATGTCATCGACATATTTTTCGTTCTGATGCATTGGAATGGAGATATCAAGTGTCATTTTGAAACAATTTTATATGAGAAGTTACCATAAATTTAGTTTATTTTATTCAATGAAGTCATGTGGTTCCCACATCAGATTTTTCACTGAATGTAACAACCATAATCCCAGTTATTGAGGCCCATCAGAGCAGAATGCTGCGAACTAAAAGGGCGCTCAGTATGGAAAATTATTGTCAAATGGATGTAAGAGAATCGTGCTTTCACGCTCTCCACAGAGCGATGCTCTGAAAATGGTGCCAGGAACCACTGAAAGCTGGTGATCGTATTTAATAAAACTCTTTCGGGTTTGATCCAGGTCTCTTTCATACCTCTATTGATTGTCCTCCACTCCCTCCAATAAAAATCTATTATGAACATATTTTTTTTTTCTGATTGGCTGATTTACAAAGCCTCATATACTATTTATAGCAGGTATGGGCAACCTTTGACATATTGCAGGGCAAACTTTAGTGTGCAAATACGTTCGCGGGCTGCTTTTAAAAGTAGTGCATTTTAAAGTAGCGTTCATAATTTTTAAGGATAGATATCAGACATGAAATTATAACAGCAATTTAATTACAATACAATTTATTAAAACAACAAAATGAAATGAAAAAAAAAATAGGTACAATATTAAAATTAAATCGTAAAATTTGGAATTACTACAAACAACGAAAGTTAAATAGCGACACTAAAATCAATGAGATTGAATTTGGGAAACTAATCCATCGATGAATGAACTAATTCCACTGATACAAAGACGAAAAGAATTTTCTAAATTAATTCAGTCAGTCTTGTACGATATTTTGATTTATTAACTTTCATCAATGAAACCAAGTGTTCGCATTTATAAGTACTGCCAAATGCACAACATGTGCATTACTGTACGTCGGATCAAAACATTGTTTAGAAGCAATCTTATTGCAAATTAAATTTACTACAAATATTGTTCTATACATTTATTCCCTATCTTGAATATTAACCGAGATAATAGCATTTGTATTGTAAGTGGGGTCGGCAATGTTTCGGAGGACTTTCTGCCGAGAGCTAGGGCGGTTATTTCCGTAACTGTTCGTCCCTCGTGAATAGGTTTAGAGATTACTTACTACTTATATTAGGCAGATGTCTCTATCGCGGGCAGGTGGTTGCCCACATTTGAATTACAGAATTATGTAAGTCACGGACTTTTGCAATAAAATACATATACTTATTTCAACGAACGTCTAATGCATATTTCTTGATTTATCCTCAAACATGCCGCCATGGATCATACGCACGGGAGAATCAAATTATTTTCTTTCTCAGCTAATCTTCCTGTATGTTTTACACTCAATTAAATTCAGGTAAATGGTTCATGCCACCCAGTATTGATTGCATAAGCCCAATATACATTATATTACTGTATATGGTCCAAATTTACACTTATATTATGTATTTAAATTTATATTGTGTTTTCTTAATTATAATCTGTGTTTATCTGCTTGTTTCAGTTCCAATGTCCCACATCCAGGCGGTAGCTGGGGACCCGGTGTATCTCCCCTGCGACATAGCTCCACCGGTTGCAACAGATTCCGTTATGCTCGTTCTCTGGTCAAAGGACGGCCAAACTTCGCCAATATTTACGTAAGTACTTACAAAAAATAAGTATTTATCATAATGACTGCATTTGCAAAAGTTGTATGTGTTCGTAATTAATTTCTTGTAACGAAAGATAAATATGTAGTAATATTAGAGCTAATTATATTATTGGTAGGCTTTCCAAGATGCTGGTTTCGGACAAGATTATTACTTGAGCATATCCAGAATATGAGTATCAAACACAAGATTTTTTGTTGAGGAATCTGTATGTATATTCAAAAAGTTAGGGAAGTGATAGAAGGGTCTGAAGCACAAAACATCCAAAACGTAATCCTTGTATCTCTACAGGATAAATGGGAACATCAATGGATACAAATACGTTAGAAATTTGTAGTTGTAACGCGGCTTATAATAGGTAACACTCGCGTCTCGCATTCTTATTTGTTCGTAAATCTATTCCCAACAACTTGTATGCCTATTTAAATTGAATAATAACAGTGAAACAAACTATTCTCGCATCTGGGGTGTGCCGAGAATAAAATAGTTAAGTTAAAAAATATGGTTGCGAAGGAAATAATTTAAGGGTCAATAATGCCGAAAAAAATGTGAAAAATGTATGGAATTTCATATAAGACCCAAACATCGGCGTGCTAGATTTTCTAAAAAAATATTGTACAGTAATGAGGCGATATTTGTATTCTAAAGAATTAGAACGTCCAAATTAGTGAAACAGATAACTTTGACTCTTGCAAACCTAATTAATAGGAGAACTACAATACCAGAAATTAAACAAGTCTACATAAATTGTTGATTAATATAATATTTGCGGATACTAATATGTTCGCGCCTAAAATATGAATTTTTGTTGTTGTTGTGATGAACATTGGTATCTTTTGGTGAAACGAAATGGCTCAAGTTAGGCATGCGAGTTAAAGTTTTGGTCTCAACTTCACACGGTTAAGTTAGTGTGGTGAGTTCGATTCCCGCCTGGGCAATAGGCATTTATTTAGTGACGGACTCATTAAATAAAATCCTTAGTCCCACCTAAAAAAGGGTGGTAACCTATGGATAACCAGTCGTTGTAGCAAAAAGCGGACGATAATAAATAATAATAATTGCCTTTGTTACCAAAAAAGTTTTTTTTTTTTTTTATGGTTGCATATGCAAAACTATCATTAGTTACTTTAAATATAGAAAAAAATCGTTAAGAATGAATGTATTATTGAATAATATCTGAGTTATTAACGAGCTATATAATCCGTAGAACATGTAATAGCTGTCCCATTTCTACTGTCACACAAATAAAATATATAATAATATACGAATATAGTGAAATTATTTGACAGGAAAAATTTTTCATAAGAGATTTCTGGGAATGTAGAAGGCAGCCTTCGATTCTCCAAGTTCCACCAAGCGAATTTCACAATGATGAACATTTTTTATATAACCTAAAGGCTTCATTCTATTAGAAAACAAACCTATAAGGTCCATCCACTGATCATGGATATAGCAAATTATGGCATCCTTCAAAGAAGGATCGACGAGTAAATATAATGAATATTCAATTTCTTAACCAAATATCAGAATTTAAATCCATTAAAGTAGATTGTATTGTCTTATCGAACTTGTAATTCGTAGAGACTTTAATAAATATGAAAAAAGATTTCCAAACTCTGTTTTTATAGGACCTCAATTTTTTTAATGATTTTTTATAGCTTTATAGAATAAGTACAAAAAGTAAATCATGTCTTAATTACTTTTCCGTTTCAGCCTTTGTTGAAGTACATTAAAAATAAATAGGGGTATTAAAGAATAGTGTGTTCTACTCTTGAGACTTCTGTTTGGGATTAATGTGAAAAATTGTTAAAAACACGTATAATTTTCTATTCTGATTGGTAATATAGGTCTTCCTTTGGGAGTGGTAATCCGGCTGGAATGATCATGATTTTAATTAAATGAACAGTGAATTTATTATCAAACCCTCCAATTAAACCATTTTTTAACTGGAAAATCATAAAACAATTGTTAGAAATTAATTCAAGATCCAAAAGCAAAGCAAAATGGAGGAAAACGAACAAAAAAATTAGAAGCAATTAAGACTAAAGTCTGACGGATTAAAAGATAGTCCGAATCGAGGACAGGGGTTTTCCAAGTCCTTCTATTAAATGAAAAGAAAGAATTCCGGCTCTCAAAGGGCGCTTAATTAAGTTTCCAAACTTCTTCTTTATTAGATCAATTAATTGACAGGACGAATTTATTTATAAATCAAGGGGAAAATGTCCTTTATCTATCTTGGCCAGCTACAAACCACCTTAAGGTATATTTTATGCTCCAATAGTCTATCAGAATCACAGTTTCTTCCTATAAAACCTATGTTGTGTAGGATCATGTTGTCCCTAGTTCTCCGTTTAGTTTTGACAGTATAGTTAGTCTTCGAGTTTCTTCTTATATTTTATTCAAAGCTTACAATTTATCCTAGATACAGTTCTTTTGTACAGATTTGAGCAAATCTGCTATCTCGGAACAAGTCCTCGCCTCGCCCTATTCGCGACTTGTTTAAAAGGTATCTAATCGTTAATCCCAGGTTATCAGGGTATCCAATGATCTTTCATGTTTGCCGCTTCTTCTCTTGAGTGCTTGAGGACCAATTAAGGTCAATTTTCAGTTTTCTCGAACTGATGTTTTTTTCGGTAAAGTCGAGGTTACGGCTACCTCCTGTGCATTAAATCCAGGTCTTGGACGTCGTTTTAAATTTCACAGTTAGATGCGACTAAGACATGAAATAACTATGATAGTAATGATATTTAACATTTATATACTGTACACAATTCAAGACAGCATGCATGCCAATTCATCTCAAACTGCCATTAACCGTAATTTGTTTAGCCGTTTTGGTTTATCAATTTATTCACATCAGTTTGTAAGTGTTTTATTCTTTTGAATATGAGAAAACGTTTATTTCTCTGTAATTTGTAAACGAAATTTACAACAGAGTGCTTACACATAAATGCTTGTATCCGTTATGGGCTTTCCATGTCGAATAGTGGGTAATCATTGCTAGTCATTCACCGTAATCAACATTTGAGAATGACATGAAATTCATTAATGTCCTTAATATTGGAGGATCAATATAAAATAAATAGTTTTTTTATTGAATTATAATAAAAGCCATTGATTGTGATGTACTTGTTAAAATTCACAATGGAAGTCGTAGCCAGTTCTTGGCGCTAGCTTTAGGAATTTATTTTGTGACGAACTCGCGGAATAAATTCCTTAATCTCAATCTAAACCGAAAGTTTGGTATCCTCTAGTCCGATTAGCCAAAGAAGGATCAAGTGAAATAAATACTTATCAATATTTTACTATTAAAATTTAATAAAGTCCGTCACGCAATAGGCTGCGTTAACTAAGCAGATTTCCCACGTCCAAAACATAAAATTTCAATGAGAAAAATATTTAGTATTTGGGTTTCAAATGAAGTGCTCATATATAGCAGGTTTTTGTTAGTAAGACACGGGGGTTTACTGATGGCCGAAAGCTGAAAAATGCGAATATCTTCTTTAATAATCAGCATAGAGATAGAAATGTACATAACAACATTTATAGAACATTATATTTAAAATACTATAAAATATTTCGACCCGACTAATAATAACAAACATATTAAGATTTTTCAAAATTACCTCCTATAAACCATCCTTCCCACTGGTTGGATTTTAGCCGTTAACGAACTTGATCTTTAATTTTGTATAAAACGTTCAAATATCGAGTTTGGTAACGATCAGACAAAAATTGTGACCGCGTTAAAAGACACACAGACATATCTATATATATATATATATATATATATATATATATATATATATATATATATATAACTTTGAACGGACCTCATTTTCGTCATCTCCTGAGTAGGATAGATGGAAATTTAAAGAATTTTTTCGAAAATCCCATTAAGAGTACAACATTAACAACTGATTTCCGTTATGGAAAATGTGCTAAAATATTTCAGGCAAATTTATATAGCAGTCCCGCGAATATGATCGATAAGATATTTGGCTAAATTAAAAAAAAAAAGTACAAAATAAAAAGTTATAAAACTTAGTAAAAAAAGTGTCATTTTTGAGTGAGTATGAAGAATTTCCTCGCACTATGATCAGCGTTGGGTGTCTAACATTTTATATATATATATATATATATATATATATATATAAATGGTGTGAAATTTCTGTTTAAAACGCCCAACATCTTTCATTCATATATTAATTAGGCGGAGCAGCTCAAGTGGAGTTCGTTGCCTGGAAGAATTTTTATTTCTTGTGAAGTTTCAGTGAACAAATTGAGAAGGGCGAGGGGTATTTGACTTGCAGATGGGAAATGCGTAGAATTAAGGCTTTAGCTGCTTCGTTAGTCAGCCATAGCCGAGAGCGAGGGATGACCTCTCCTATTCATAGTGAAATTTTGTGGCAAACTCAATGTTCCATTGTACTCACTCTCATCAAAGGCCGTGCGAAATAGCTATACAGAATTTGGGCGATGAATAATTAACGCTCGCGATTTAATATTGTTTGATAATTTATTTACGAGTGGGGCCGACAGCGGGATATGGAACACGTGAACATAGGCGCTAGTGAAATATGTAGCAGAGTTGAGAGTCTTCCAGTTCCGTCTCACTGAGATATGGAGGAGGTGGACTCTCGTTGATTCAAGACTGATTTCCAAATATCACTATTTCGGGAGTGCAGTTGAAAGACATGTAACCGAAGATCCGCCATCGGTTAACATAACCTCCTTATTCCTCGCCCATCCTATCAATTTCGAACAACAACTCCTTCAAATGAAGCCACAGGCTTAGCACAAGGGGCCTATCTTCCTTCACTCCCGGCAGTCACATGGCTACAAGCATCACAACCATCTCCATCTGCACAGCGGGGTATCAGATAAAAAAAGAAAAAAAAAGAAAGAAACACATGTAGAAGCTAGTGTCTGTAACTGTAGACGTGGGGAGAAGGAGAGAGAGGTCTGCAACCCCAAACACTTAATAATTAAATAAAATGTCAGAATTGAACTGAGACTTAGGTGATCAAACTATATGTGTGTGTGTGTGTGTGTGTGTTTATGTTTGTATGTGTGTGTAAACCTTCTCTACAAATAATAAGCCAAATATCCATCGATTCTACCCGGGAGATGACGAAATTGTAGCCCGTTATGTATAAAATTATATATATATATTGTTTGATCGTTAGCAAACTCGTTGTTTAATCGTCTTATGAAAGAAGAAGGATCGAATTCGTTAATGGCAGAAATCGGACAAATGGAAGGGGGGGTTTAATGGGGGACTTTGAAAAACTTGAAATATCTCCGCTCCGATAAGTCGGATCGAAAAATTATACATGACTAATCTTATTGCAAATTAGATTACCTGTAAAAGTTGTTATACACATTCTTTCTCAATCTCGAATATTAACCGAGATATTTACATTTAATTTAATTTTTAACATTAATTAAACCCCTCTTCTTTGCAATTGTATGTATGAATAAGCCAATATTTCATGTACCGTCTTATTTCAAGTTAAATTCCAAATAATGTGTTCAGCGAACCGTTTCTGGATGAAATACATTTTTTTCTTTTGGAGCTAAAATTAGAGTGCATGAAATAAAAATTATTCCAGCTCATTATAAATTGCCGCAGTATATATAGTAAATAGTTTTCAATAAAATTAATATATTATATAACGACATATTTCAGTAATTGTTTTTATTTTCATTGAATAATATTTCTATTTATCTATACAGCTCTGAGAGGTTGCTAGTTTGTTAATAATGCAGACACTTTCCGTTGTGGAGGTTATTAAAATGTAAATTGACTGAAAGATTGCTCATTGTCATTTGTATTTGATCACTAAATATTCACCATGTTGTTGAGTATGAATCTATGTAGATTTATCTATTGTAAAATTTCCATTGGGAAACCTGCTTAGATTACGCAGCCCCTGCGTGACGCACTTTTCTAGAACTGAAGCGAGTGTTCACTCACGCACACTGCTCCTACCTAGGGGTTTCCTGTTTCCAACATTACGTCGTTCCATTGAAAAAACAACTTAAAAATTATGATTTTTTGAAACCGGATGAGTCTTTTTGACACCCTATATTATTGTAAGTAGCCTCTACTACTATTCAACCTTGCCTTTGAGAAGGTGATGCTGGAAGGAAAAGAGAGGAAATTTGAGAATAAATTGACGTAGGTGACGCAACTGTTCATGGAAACCAAAAATGGATATCCTTCTGGAAGCAAGGAGCTGAGCTTCCCAGTAAAACACTAAAAATAAAATAAGAGTGAGACGTCAGCTCTCCCATTCATTCAATATTAGCAGATTTCCCTTGAGGGAAATCAACTGTTGAGGTCGTACTCATGATTTTCGAATTTTTTATTCAAATTTCCATCGATTCTACCAAGGAGATGACGAAAATGAGGTCCGTTCAAAACTGTATATATATATATATATATATATATATATATATATATATATATATATATACTTCTGTTTCCGCTCTAGCGGTCACAATTTTTGTTTTATCGTTACCAAACTTGATATATATTCGTTTTATACAGAAAGAAAGATCAAGTTGGTTAACGCCTGAAATCGGACAAGGGAGAGGGGTTTAAAGGGAGAGACTTTCGAAAATTCTATATATTTCCGTTATTATGCATCGTATCGAAAAACTTTACCAATCTTAATGCAAATGTAATGTTCGTTAAATGTTGATAAGTACATTATTTCAGTATCTTGATTATTAACTGAGATATTTGCATTATTAGGTTTTCGGTCTTCAGTAAAGCCCCACTCCTACTCATCTCATATTAACAATATTCTATTATATTATGCAGCACTTTATTTGAAGCCTAACTACCAAATATTGTTCTCATTGAAGTTTAGAGATAAATGCAAATACTTGGAGCACGTGGGAATTCTGCTTAGTTAACGCTGCCCCTGCGTGACGGACTTTTTATTAGTCTCTGTCCCAGGTCTTTGGTTCATTGTGTAATTCTTGTTTTCCGGTAAACTTCCATCAATGGGGTTACTCCCGACTCTATCAGCCGTAGAATATTTAATGCTATACACACATACTTCTCTGAGATTTGAATCTCAGGATAAATAATAATTTTACGACCATAGATACTAAGGGTCCCCGTTATGAAACGAGTCCTGATAAATCGTTGCGCTACATGGAGTCTGTCATTTACTCTGGAAGAACCAAATTGGAAGAGTACAGAGTTATAGTTAGGCGACCACAAACGGAGAAAAAAATAACATTGTATAAAACCAGAATAAAATGTTTAAAGTTGTGAATGTCACATCAGCAAAAGCAGTGTAGCGGTTTTATGTATCCATAAAAAGTCAGCATTTTTATAGGCCGTACTGTTTAATCAGTAAGTTAGAAACTAAAAAAATAATAGTTACACTCTTTCTATATGTTTCCATTTACTCAACCATGCAGCTAATTTGGGGGCACTGCAATTCTAGATAGTTTTACAAAAAAAAAAGTGTTGTTTCCTTTTTTAACACAGTTAAAAATAATGCCTTGTACACTTTAAAATACTTTATCGTCAAATGAGGAAAACTTTCATTTCAGGAATAAAGACTGTTTTCCCTATTTTTTTTTTTCATTATTGCTTGATAAACAACATGTCCTCTTTTTGTCGAGTATCTAAATTGTAGGCATCATACTATTAACTGCAGTTAAATATTAATTGTTAGTAGCATAAACCAACAGCTTTACGCATTTTACACTTTCTATACTAAAGCAAGATCTGTCTTGTACTAACTAGATATGTACAACATTTCTTCTGTCTTTTGTAAATTAGAATAGTTTTTTTTTTGTAATGCTATGCACTACTTTTTTTTGTATAAATTAAGTATTTACCATGGTTTTTCGTGTTAAAAGATCAATTTGGCGTACACGGATGAAAAGCAGTTTTACCAAGTATTCATCAAATTAAACAATACTAGTAACCACTCTTTTTACATTGAAATTCCTATTGGACATTATTTATTATTATTATTTATTATCGTCCACTTTTTGCAACTGAGCCTAGTTGGGACGGGTTATCTACAGGTTGCCACCCTTTTCTAGCCAGGGTGGGACTTAGGAAGTTATTCAATGAATTTCGCCACTAAATAATTTCCTTTGCCCAGGCGAGAATCGAACTCTCCACTCTAGGTTTACCATGTGAAATAAAGGTCAACGCTTTAACTCGCACGGCTAACCTGAGCCCCAAATTGGACATTAGATACATAAATTGATTTTATCGGCTAATATATACATATTTTAGCCTGAGTCTGGCCCATTTAGTGATTGTAATCTTATTAATAATATACCAAAAAACATATAAGAACTAATGACAATATCAACCTACTATATACATGAAAGTACGTAGTAGAGACAGTACGTAGATTCAAGAAGAGACCAAGTCGTCCTCACCAGACTACGTATTGGACATGCATATCTGACACATTCTTACATAATGAACAGAAAAGACAAGCCTACTTGTACTCATTGCAACACTGGACTAACTATAAAACACCTACTAACAGAATGCAGATTACGAACTTACTTAAACATTACACATGACTTAAACGAACTACTGACCGATGGTAGCCCACATACTGCCACGATTCTGTCATATTTAAAAACAAATGGGCAGTTTTGAGATTATTTAATTTAATATTTTAAAATTGTTTAATGTGTGCGCGTGCGCGCGTATGTGTGTGTGTGTGTGTGTGTGTGTGTGAGGTGTTTAAATTTGAATGATGCCTGTTTTTACAAATAGTTTTTGTTTCAAAGTTACCAAGTGTACTTTTCACTTTTTAGTTCTATGTTGTGTGTAGTGCTTCTTGTTTCTTTTGTTCTTTATATTATTTTGTGTTCCATTTTTTGTTATTTTGTTTACTTGTTTTTTTTTTTTGTTTTTGTTTTGTTTTTCACCCATGTTTAAGAAGAGCCAAGTCGCCATTGTTACGGAGCTCTACATAATAAATAAATAAATACACAAAATACTACATTATTTTTTAAAAAATAATTGTTTTCAAGTAGTACTTAAACTTCTAAAATTCTTTATAAACTAAATCTGATTAGTACTATTAAAACATTACATGTATTTATTTGTTTATTGTGACGTGTAAATTTGCTTCGTAGAATGTTACTATATTGTAGTGTTTAATTATCAAGATAATTGTATATACTATGTCATTGCCTAGTTACATACTGTTGAAAAGAATAAGTAAATCATGTTCAGTTTATGAATGTCCTCAGTATGAAGTTTTTTTTTTTTTTTTTTCCAGTGGCATTAAGTCATCTCTTATGGCTATAAGGCTCTTCAAGTATTGAACTCTATGATAGCTGTATTGTGATCAATGCAATAATAAATGTTTTAACCCGTCCGATATATGGTCCTGGCAGCATTCACAAATTTCTCCGGATTTTTATTCCAATTGGACGTAACTAAATCTAAGAGAGAACGTAAAACCTTCGAGATTAACAAAGAGTGGTCTTTAGTAAACCTGCTGTATATCGGATATACAAGAATTGCAAAAAATAGCAGTAAAATTACATTCTATTTTAATGAGCAATGTAAAAATAGAGGGTACGTATTTACACTGGCAAAGTAATAGAAAACCAACAATAAATATAATGCAGAAAGAAGAGTATGAAAACTAAACTAACTTGTGCGCTATTCAGGAAGCACAAAACTATATTCAGAAGTGCTACATTATAAATTCATTTCTATGGGACTATTTGAGCTATATTAAAAGAAAGTTTACATAATTTAGTCACTAACTTTCCTAGAATATTACACTCCTACATAATTAGAGAAAATAACAGTTAGAAAAATAATATTATCCTCAAGGATTGTTATTATGGCAATATTTCAGACAGTTTAAAGGAACGATTTGTCAAATGAATTGAGAATTAATAACATTTATTTATATATGTGTTAACTCTTTATCTTGTAATATAATGAAGACGAATTTATATTTAACTAATTTTCTTTTTTTTAAAACCGCTAAGGATTTTATATGCCGCGGGATCAAAATTAAACATTTTCTTAATGTTGAAATCTGTATCAGAGAAAGGGATAAAGATTAATTAGTTTTAATGACAAAGCTCTTGCGCAAAGTTAATTCCTGCTCCTGTATCAGATGAATAGATTATCATTTCTCTTTGATGGGATTATATAAGATACTCCATTTATATTCGTAAAGGAGTATATTAAATTATTTATATTTTTAATTTAAACATTGGGGCTTGTTCGCAGATTCGATAATACTGAAGAATTTTTTCCAAATAGTCACTAATCATAATCAGCACTCTTTCATATTTGAAAAGAGGTCGTTGTATAATTTGTGTGTGAGTGGTTTCATTATATTTATTATTTAGTGGTTTTTGATTTTTTTTTAGATATTTTCTTCTTTTGAAATTGAAGTTGTTCGTCACCGACACTAGATATTACAGATCATTTCTGTACATATTGAAAATTTGGAATTATTTAAAATATTGGAATTTAAGTATTGTTATTGTGCCTTTTGGTTTTAGAACTAAAGATGAGGTTTATGGCACAAGAGCGCCAAGTGCCACTTTGTTCGATATTGGTCTTTTATTATCAGATTTCCCTTAAGGGAAATCAGCTATTACGGTTTTCACTCATGATACAATTTTCGAAAAATTTTCTCAAATATCCATTGATCCTACACAGAGAGATGACGAAAATGAGGTCCGTTCAAAACTATGTATATATATATATATATATATATATATATGTGTGTGTGTGTGTGTGTGTGTGTGTGTGTGTGTGTGTTTCTTAACTCTCTAGGGGTCGCAATCTTGGTTTGATCGTTATCAAACTCCATATTTAATCGTTTTATATAAAAAGAAAGATCAAGTTCGTTTATGGCTACGACAAGTAGGAGGGGGTTTTAGAGGGGAGGAATTTCAAAAATGCTTAATATCTCCGTTATTTTGCGTCGGATCGAAAAAGTGTATAGAATCAATCTTATTACTAATGTACTGTTCAATAAATAGTGTTATATGCGTTTTTTCCACTATCTTGATTATTAATCGATATATTTGCGTTTTTAGTTTTTGGACTCCAGTAAGCCCCCACTCCTACTTATGCCATGTTAACAATAAGCTGTTATATTATGAAGTACTTTATGTCAAGTCTAGATACAAAACATTGTTCTCATTGAACTTTTACGTTTTGAGATGAATGCTAATACGTGGCGCTTGGGGGAAATCTGCCTAGTTAACGCAACCCCTGCGTGACGGGCTTTTCGTTTTAGTACTAAAAATGTGGTTTATGCCATGGGAGCGCCAGCGGATATTTTGTTCGGGATCGGTCTTTTATTTAAGATTCCAAGATGTCTAATTTACGTAGCCCGTCCAATTAGCCTGAGTTGCAAATAGTGGACGTTAATATAAATAAATCAATCATTTACGTAGCTTATGTATGCTGGACTTTTTTTGAACCTTATTTTGATCCTGCAGTTAAATAAAGGGGACTAGGGGACTACTTTCGTGCAGGACGTTCCGGGCCTTTTTTAACATGTCTCTATTCTATTATAGTGAAAATGATATTATAGTGAGTCAACCAACATAGGTCCTGAATGGACAGCAATAAAGTCAAAGTGGATGTATAATAAAGTTAAGTAAAAGTATAAAGTGTTTTGTGATACATTCACCCATTTCCTCTTAGTGTCGATAAATGTCAACATTGCATGTTGAACGTTTCACTTGCATATGTAAGCAGTTCATTAAAGTCTAAAAGTTTTTTGGTCGGTAAAAAACGATGCAGGTGCAAATCACCTATCGGGCTCCAATTTCTACTTACGCCATTAAATAAAGTCTGACACAAAGTGTGAAGGGAATATTCGTACGAGGCGAGATTCCCTTGATCTTTCATTCTGTTTGTATTGGTCCCACACCCACCCCCACTCCTCTCTCACCCCCCACTCCACCCACACACACCCCCCACTCCACCTCACCTCCTAACACTCGAGCAGGGTGCGGGTAGTTGTTTGATTAGAACCACAAGCGGGCAACCAGAGGGCTTGAAGCAGGGGGCGATCACAACTCAATCAGCCACCCTCAAAGCCCCTTGTCGCGCCGCTCCTACTCCTGTAATCAGTGTTCGATCTACGGCTGGGCTACTAATGTTTTTACACCCTCAAGCTAATCACCCAGTAACTGGACTGTGATAATCGGATTAATTATGTGATCAACGTCATTATTGGATGATTAAAAGACGATTTAGTTTTACCCTTTAACCGGGTCGAATCTTTTCACACCCTTTTCCCAGTAATTATATCAAAGACCCAGGATTTCTCGTTGATTGAGTACTGGAAATTGAGTGCAAATTTTCACACTCACAGCTACATTACTCGTCATAAAAATAATTTATGATTATATTATAATCATATGTACTATATTTATGATCAGATTGATTGATTTTTAAGGTGGAGACATGTCTCTCATCCATTAACCCTCAAGCCGCGGGCCGATTTTCATTTGTTCTGTCAAGAAATGCGGGCAATTTTAATACATTATTTAAGTTGAAAATATGACTTGTTTGAAAAAGACATAGAAAAAAATTGGAATTAGTGAAAAACAACTTGTTGTACATGAGTCATCCACGCCAACTAAGGGCCGTGTTTTGTTAACTACGGTTTGCAATTGGCTAATATAGGGTTGGCAAATAAGTCCTTTCGGTTTTTGTATTCATGTTTTGTTTACAATATGTCACATTTATCTAATGCAATTAATCCCAACAGAGGATTGTTTATCCTATTTGTAATATGTAAACAGTTATGTCTGTCGACACTTGTTAAGATTAGGTCAGTATTGCGTTTGTGATCCAACTGAGAAGATGGACTGTAATTTATTGCATTATAGGCATATTTTGCTGTATTATTTCAAAAAAGGAAAGGGAGCTGCAGAGGCTCAAAAAAATATGCGGGGTCTATGGGGATAAAGCCTTAACAGAGCGCACGTGCCGAAATTGGATTGCCAAGTTTAGGGCAGGGAATTTTGACATAAACGACGCACCACGACCTGGTCGTCCACAAGAAATTGAAAGCATTGATGTTAAGGCTATAGTCGATCAAAATCCTTCCCAATCAGTGCGAGACATTGCTGAGGCCCTAGACATATCACATACAAGCGTAGAAAATCATTTGCGGAAGCTCGACTACGTTTCTAGGCTGGATGTTTGGGTCCCCCACTCTCTGACCGAAGCCAACTTGGCAAAACGCATTTCCATTTGCGATTCCCTGCGAAAACGTCGAGAAAACGATCCATTTCTTAAAAGACTTGTGACAGGGGATGAAAAGTGGATTGTCTACGATAATGTGGTGCGAAAAAAATCTTGGAGACCTAGCAACGAACCACCTGGAACCACATCTAAAGCGGGATTGCACCCAAAGAAGATAATGCTATCTGTATGGTGGGATTTCGAGGGTGTGATTTTTTATGATCTGCTGCCACAAGGTAAATCAATCGATTCCACTCTATACTGCTCACAATTAACAAAATTGAATGAATCAATTCGACGAAAACGCCCAGAACTGGTAAATCGAAAGGGTGTCGTCTTCCATCATGATAATGCCAGGCCCCACACTTCGTTAGTCACCCGCAACAAATTGTTAGCCCTTGGATGGGATCTTTTGCCCCACCCTCCCTATTCACCGGACCTTGCTCCTAGTGACTACCACTTATTCCGGTCTCTACAAAATTCCTTAGGTGGAAAACGGTTTGAAAACGAACAGGGTGTCAGGGAGCACCTTGATCATTTTTTTGCTAATAAACCACAGACATTCTACGAGCATGGGATTATTCAGCTGATGGAGAGATGGGGTAAAGTAATAGAAAATAATGGACATTACATTGTAAATTAAAATAAAAATTATGTTCGAAATATACAATAGTTTTCTTTCAACTTAAAAAACCGAAAGGACTTATTTGCCAACCCTATATTTTCACTGGAACACGCCCACTTATTTCAAATTCCCATGTTAAACGTCTTGACGGTAAATAAACGTTTCCCGCTGACTACATTCAAACAAATTACGTGCGACGCGGATATAGCGTGGCCCGCAAAAATAAACCAAATAAGCAGAACGCTATTTCCCGCGGTTGGAGGGTTAATAACAATGTTGAATTAAAAAACAAGTTTTATTTTTAAAGTGTTATCTACGTTATTGAGTATTTTTAAAGTGTTATTTAAATAATTGATTTATTAGAAGAAGAAAAACACTTTATTAAATAATTAAGTGTTGGGCTCACCCATGGTTGCTGACTACACAGCTAAATCAAAAATCACATAAAATAAAAAAAAAAATAAAGGCAAATGTTAATGAAATAAATGTTAAGTTAAAATGAAATTAATAAGTTCGCTTCAAAAATTAAGCCAAAATAATATAATAAGAATATAAAATTAAGATGTAAATATAAAAAAAGGATAACAAAAAACATTCTTATTATTGCATTAAAAAAATGAATAATAATTTAAAACTGCATATAAATATGATGGTTGGTTATTCCTAACGAATACAAGATAATGGATTTAGTAAGGGACAGCCAATCTTCTGCATTAATCCCAACTTTCTTAAAAAAATCATGACTTATAAAAGTAATATCATTTTTGGCCACTTTAATAGACTAATAAGATGTAAGGAATTATAAATATATTCATTGATATTGGTTAACATGTGTATTAAAATAATTTTATTAGTGAAAAGGAAATGTTTTTAGTTATAGATTTAGTTATTAACATTTTAATGTAAACTTTTCATATGTATCTATTTATACAGATATTATCATTTCAATGTTTACATTTGTAAATTACGGCACTATAGAGGGTACACAGACAATCCCAAGGTCGTTTGAAATGTCAGTGTTTCAGGCGAATATTAAAATCGAAGAGGGTTCTAAGAAATACAATTTGATGTATTATAACTAAAATGCTTACTAAGGGTCTTGAGTACTTAATAGAATAAATTGGAATGATTAATAGACATTGCTAAAGCACGGCGAGAATGCACAGCTGATGTCAACGGAGATTGAACGATAAACTGATATGTTTATTGCTTTGGAGACAAAGCTTGTTTAATATGTTAGCAGAGGGATTTAGCCACAGTTAATTACCCACATCTCAATTGTGTGAATACTTGGATTATCCACTTATCGTCTTCATATCTACCTCTTCATTCTTAGACTTTGGACCTGAGAGATTTCTGATTTGCCCTAATTGTCGCTGGGAGTAGAAGCTGAAAGGTATGACACTCACTGAACGTTGTGGAGATTTTTGTTTAAATGGCTACTTAGTTGCTTGATAAATTATAAATGTAGGGACAGGCTACTGAGAATTCGTATTATACACTCAACCGCAAAAAAAAAACCTGCCACTTCATTTTTGTCGTATTAAAAGCTAATTTTCAGCAATTTTCTTTATGTGGGTATTCTAGTTATTACAGAGAATTTAGAGTCTAAGTCCATTGAACTAATCCCTTCAGGATTAGTAAACAATTAGATAAAACTCAGATTAGATTTATTTGTCGTGAAGTTGATCTATTCTAAACTGTAAGTAGTTTTTCGCACTTTTAAACATCTTTAATTATTAACCAAGCATTTTCTTTAATTAATGTTTTATTTTTATTTCGGTCCAGAATAATGGGTCTTTCAAACTTAGATGGAAGGCCGGAGCTTACGTTACATTGCCGAAATGCTTGGGGTAGCGAAGTCTACCATTCACTGTAATAAAAATGAATAATAATTTTTTTTTTAATGTGTTAATTTATCTTTTTCTTTTTTTTTATTTTGTATTTTTTGTAAATAATCAATAAAAATTATTCAGTTTTGGCAGATTTTGTTTAAATAACCTATAGATTAACCAATTAGTTTAATTAAAAAAATTAATATACATATATATTAAGTATTTAACAAAATTATAAGACTAAATCTAAGTGTCCGGTTTTTTTTGCGGTTGAGTGTATATTCAACATGTTCTACATGGTTTGTTAATGAAGAATAAAGTTGAATGAGAGCTTTATCTAATCAAATATCAGATCACATCATTACTATTAATTTAATAAATATAAATATTTTTTCTGTTAGCATCGTAGATCTTTACGTTCTTCTACCACCCTCGAGTGAGACTAGGGATTTGTGATCACATATTATATACATACAACCCCGTTTACCAAGGAGGGTCTGGAATGATGTCTCCAGAATACTGATGGGACCCTGTAGACCCCAGTGGACTGATGGCCTGATGACTTATATATATATATATATATATATACTAGCTGTACCCTGCGTGCGTTGCTACGCCAGCAACTAAAATACTAAATTAAGATAAAGATGTATGTAATAAGAGTTACTCTAAATATCAAATTAAACATCTTTTGTTACGTGCCCGTTCGCCAAAAAACAATAGGAAACGAAATATGACGATTTTTTATTTCATGCCTTCCTAACAACCCCCACTCCTGTTCGTTCCTAAAAATGTTAATATAGCTTATAGTCAAAAATACGGAGTTTCGTTGATTTCGATTTAGTCTTTCATGTCCTATAACATTGTTGACCCTTTCTATAGTTTTTCGTGTATACCTCATTAATACTTCAGTATATGAAAGAAGTAAATATAACAAAAGTTACACTAAATAACGAAACAAACGACTTTTGTTATGTGCACGTTTGCCGAAAAATGAATAGGTTACGAAATATCGATACTTTAATTTCAGGCCTCCTTTATAACCCCCACTCCTGTTCACAACTCAAAATATTAATATAGCTTATAATCAGGGAGATGTTAATGCCAAATCGTATACGGAGTTTTGATTAGTTCGGTTGAGTCTTTTGTGCCTTATAAAATTGTTGACTACCACTATAGTTTTTAGCGTATAACTCATTTATACTTCGGCATACGACAAAAGAGTATATACAAAAGTTACTCTATATAACAAAATAAACAACTTTTGTTATGAGCGTATTCGCCGAAAACTAATAGGAGACGACATATCGCTATTTTTAATTTCAGGCCTTCCTTATAACCCCCACTCCTGTTCGTCTCAGAGATTACTAATATAGCCAGAAACCTAGCCTGAGTTAGTGGTAATATACGTTCCGAATTTCATAAAATTCGGTTCAGCCGTTTACGATTCTATAAAGGACATACACACAAACATTCACTTTTATATTTAAGATATATATGTATATATATATATATATATATATATATATATATATATATATATATATATATATATTTATATAATTCTATTCTCCATAAAAACAACCATCAGTTCAATTTTAAAAAAGTAAACTTAAGGAAATGCTTCTATTCATTGTGAAGTTAATCCATTGCTTTAAAATAGTAGTAATTGCAGTTATCACATTTGACATAACATTCAATGAGTTCCCCTCTTGAAAATCAGTATCCCCGTTGTTGTAACCGTTGTCATCTGACTTTTATTAGTTTGAGGAAGCAGGTGGTGTCCTTATAATAGATCCTTATAGATTGCAGTTCCTCAATAGTTTAATGCTCATCAGCACATTCTTTGTCAGATGGTAAATGTCTCAAGAATAAATTACGTTTGCAGAAAGCGATTTGCGCTATAAAACGCGTTTTCCCGTTTCTCAAAATTAAAAAGTTGCTCAGGTTGGCATTAATCTCTCATGGTAGACCTACAGAGGCGAGTTCGATTCCCTTCTAGGCAAATATAATTTATTTAGTCATGAATTCAATAAATAAAATCCTTAGTCCCACCTTCACTAGAAATGAGTGGTAACCTAAAAACCCCAATCTGCTTTATTAGCAAAAAGTGGACGTTAGTAAATAATTTTATTCAAATTAAAAAAAAAAAAAAAACTGTCGAATTAAAACAACTTTATAAAATGTTAACGGATTAAATATACAACGAGCAGGACAATAAACTCATTTATAAACTCGAACAAATATAAAGTATTTAAATAAAAGAGATAGGTTATATAAGAAACGACGTTACTATGCTCAACTTTCAAATGATAAGAGAGAGAAAATAAACATTGTCATTAGAGCAAACACTTGTGAAAAGCTCTGCAAAATGGTGAAGTATAAAAGGTAATGGTTATTTATAGAATGAAAAGTAAATACATTCACAACCTTCTGTCCAAAAGATTGCCCTTTTATTGAGGCAGTCATCAAGATCTGATTATGGATAATGTCTTCAAATGTCATTCAACCCTAGCAAGGTGATTACAAAACAGAGGTCAGCTCAACGATATGTAAACAGGTCTGCAGACGCCCTAGCTATACCAATAGTTATATTCGATCGTTACCCCTTTAAAGGTCAGGCTTGTTGAGCGGAAGGTTTTACAGAAAAGGTAAAATGAACAATCGCAAAAATATCCATATTTATGAGGCCACCAAACAATTTGAAGGCCATGAAACAAATAATAAATATTGAACAAAATTTAACTGTGAAATAATATAAAACAAATCCTTATTTTTGTAATGCACAAGTGGCATTTGCATTTAACACAATAAAATTTAGTTTTTTTTTTTTTGTGCAACCTTTCATTTTGCATCTACTTGCATCTTTTTTATCATCAATATCTGGAAAATGTTCAAATCCATCATTCCTAACATCAGAATTTGGTCTCACTTCAGCTCTTGCTTTCTTTGCAAGGGGTTCTTCACTACTGGATTCTTCAAGACTAGGTCTTCCTCTTTTTTTTCTTTCTATTTCTGAGGTAAAACTTTCAGCAATTTTCATTTTAAAAATTAAAAGATCTAAAATATTGTTTATCACATCAAAATAATAATCATAAAAGTCAATAAGTAAATTCCTCCATAGAATAGAGGTATTAGTGAAATGCAACACTTGAGACCCGATGTCCAATAAGTTGGACATCCATGTTTATTAGAAAATACAATAACCAGGGGAAAAAATATTTTTTTTCTTAACAAACACGACTTCTAGAGGCTTCTGGCTACTTAAAAATAATTTTTTCACTTACATACATGCAAAATTAAATCTATGAGACATTTTTTTACTCATGGTTTTAATAGGTGAAACAGCAATATCAAAACTTGGATGTTCAAAGCGCTAGAAATGCCACTAGAACAGGTATAAACCAGAAAAAGGCTCACAATTGAAAGGTTAATACCTAAAATCATTATTAAAATCGATTTTTCTGCCAAAGAACATCAATCCATGAAGATATAGCATTGAAAAAGGCATGTTCAATATATTGGACAGTGGGTCTGAAGAGGTTAAGGGAAATCTGCTATTGAGGTTGTACTCATGAGCCCATTTACAAAAATACCACAAGTGTCCATTGACTGTACATAGTAGATGAAGAAAATGAGGTCCATTTTTGAGGTGCAGAATGATGAATGAATTATTTATCAGGTAAGAATAAAGAGGCCTCGTTCCTTCACAGTAGTGTATTGTATGCGACAGAGCGCTTTCAGGGCATACGCTCCATCATCAGTGCTCTGCTCTTCACAAAGATGTTACTGAAACCAAGGATTCCCTGTGACTCCAAGAGGAACGAGGCCTTTTTATTCTTACCTCAGAAACTGAGGTCCGTTCAAAATCGAGTGTGTGAGTGTGTGTGTTGTATATGTCTCTTGCCGCTCTAGCGGTCGCAATTTTGGTTTGATTGTCACCAAACTCCATATATAATCATTTTACGTAAAAAAGAAAGATCATGTTCGTTGGAACCAGGAGTGGGGGTTTAGAGTGGTGGAATTTTGAAAATTCTTAATATCTTCATTATTATGCGTTGGTAGAAAAATCGTACAGAACCAATCTTATTGAAAATGTAATGTTATATAAATGTCGTTAGGTTCATTTTTTGAAGCATAAATACCTAATATTGTTCTCAATTGAAATTTTAGCACATTTCCCTTAAGGGAAATCAGCTATTGAGGTTGTACTCATGACGAATTTTGATGAATGATGAATTTTTGAAATTTTTCTTCAAATGTCCATCGATCCTACCTAGTATATGACGAAAATGAGGTCCCTTCAAAAATGTATATATATGTACATATATATATATATATATATATATATATATATATATATATATATATATATATATATATATAAACTGCTCAAAAATGAATAGGGATATTGGCTGTTTTGTGGTATGTATGGGGCCTAGCATATTTTTTTTTTATTATAAATATCATTAATATTTATTAGAAATTATTGTCTTTTTCCCCCATAAAAAAGAAATTTAATTAAGATTGATTTAATTAAAATTAATAGGATAAGAAAAAATAACCAATATCCCTATTCATTTTTGAGCAGTATATATCAATATATATATATATATATATATATATATATATATATATATATATATATATATATCTATATTTGTCTGCTACCGCTCTAGCGGTAGCAATTTTCGTTTGATCGTTACCAAACTCGATATTTAGTCGTTTTATGTAAAAAGACAGATCAAGTTCGTTAACAGCTGAAATCAGACCAGTGGGAAGGGGGTTTAGAGGAGAGGATTTTCGAAAATTCGAAATATCTCCGTTACCATATGTCGGAACGAAAAATTGTATAGGACCAATCTTATTGCAAATTAAATTTACGACAAATATTTTTATATACATTTATTCTCTATCTTGATTATTAACCGAGATATTTGCATTTGTATTCTGCGTGTGTTCGGACTTTCCGCCGCGAGCTCTGGCGGGCGTTTCCATAACTATTCGTCCCTCGTGAATAGGTTTAGGTTACTACAGTTGTTATTAGGCAGATTTCTCTATTGTAAAACTTCACGTGGGAAATCTGCTTAGTTTACGCAGCCCCTGCGTGACGGACTTTTACTTTTTGAGATAAAGGCAAATATGTTGCACACATGGGAAATACTGAAGATCATTTTTCATTGTCACATACTTAGAGATAAATAAAGTTAGATTGTGATTGCCTGTATTTAATTCAAGTATGTATTAATCTGATTACAAGTATCTATTATCTGTATTATTTTTTTACCTTTTTCCTCAGAAGAGCGGGCAATGTCGGAGCTACAGTCTCATTTATTAAACCGTAAAACTGTAGAAATGTTTTACTATCACGCATAAAATATGCGATGAACACTAAGAAAGCACATTGCCTAGCCAATATATTACTATCAACAACATTTATACCCACATTGTACGTCTTCCCTTAAATGCTATTCCGAGATGATTAAATACATAGCGAATTAAAGGGAAAACATAGGTGAAGGGACTCGAGACAATTGAAAAATTTATTTATTTTAATATTGTAATACCAGAACAATAACATTTATAATCTGTGCTGTAAATGTTTATGAAATTAATAAATGAATAATAATTTAATGATAAATCTTACATCTATCGATCACGGTTGAAATGAATGATTTATTTCTGGAATTAAAGACAACTTATTAAAGAGATCAACATTTTTATTGGTCAAATTTCTGAGAATAGATCACCTGTAGAATGTAGATCCTTCCAGATTAAATTCTCACTCACAGAGTCATGCCCAATATCGAAGATTCAATTCGGCTTTTCCAGTCGTAGAAGCACATTCCGTGATGCTTATTTTCTGAGTTTTTGTCCGTGTACAACTGCCTTAAATTAAAATTGGAGTTTAGGTTTATTAAGTGTAGCAGGCAACGGTTATTCTCCGAATCCAGGCGTGTATATATCCTCGGCAATCTCTCATTCTCGTTCCTATTGGTCCTGACAATATTGTTGCAGCCAATCACAAGCTGTGGAATTTCTGTTTTGAGAATGGTCAGACCACCTTCTACCGTTTTCCGTAACAATTCTTTTTTTTTTGTTTGTTTTTTTATCGTTCCAAGCCTTATCAACCGTAATTTGTCATGCGCACTTTGCTATCGCTGACTTGTTTGTCCTCCGATGATTGTAGTTCTCTGGAAATAGGAAGTTTTCGTGAGATTTCCCCCTCATAAAGTCCATTGGAGTGAAATCAACATTATTAAGTCTTGTTGTGGAATTTTATTGTGGAATATTTTCTAGACCGTTATATTCCACATTGCATATTTCCTTTTTTGGCCAATTATCACCACACTTTCTTAAGGAACACATCTATTTATTCCATTTCATATTCTTCTGATCTATCATTTGCTTCCGAGACCTACCAGAAAATCGCAATTTAGGAGATTGAGGTCGTACTCATGACGCAATTTTCGAAATTTTTATTCAAACCCATTGATCCTACACAGTAGATGACGAAAATGAGGTTTGTTCAAAACTACAATTTTTTTTTATCGTTACCAAACTCAATATTTACTCGTTCTATGTAAAACGAAAGATCAAGTTCGCTATCGGCTGAAATCGAACAAGGTGGGATTAGAGGGGTAGGATTTTGAAAATTCAAAACATCTCCGTTACTCGTTTAGTCGGATCGAAAAAGTGTATAGAATAAATCTTTTTGAAACCCAGCTACATACACCCAGCCCCAGCTATATACATTTATTCTCTACCTTGAATATTAACGAAGATATTTACATTTTTCAGTTTTCAGCCTTCAGTAAACCCCCACTTCTACTCGTGTTACATAAACAATACTCTGCTTTATAATAAACCACATTATTCGAAGCTTAAATACCAAATATTGTTTTCCGGGTCCCTTTATTATACGAGATACATGCAGATATGTTTTTGTCACCCCCCCCTCCCGTCTTAAATTCATGGACAACTTATATTTGATTGATTGATCTAAAAATTATTCTGATTCATTATAAATTACAGTACTACATATGGTACATAGTTTTCCATAAAATTAATATCTTATATTCTGATTTTTCAGTAATTGTTTTTCTTTCTGGTGAGCCATTGGAGGACCTGTTTGTTTATAATTGAGGGAGGTGAAAGATTTCTTATTACCGTTTGTATTTATTCACTTAATATTCACGGTGGTTGTTGGCTGTTTGTTGGTTTATCTATTATTAAACTTCACGAGGGAAATCTGTTTAGTTTACGCAGAGGGTGGCGGCCTTTTTCTCTTTCTACCTTATTTATTCTCTTCCATAATTGTAGCTTAATATGATAAACTGTTTCATGATACTTAATGGGCAATCATCAAGGTTGTAGACATGTTTACCGTAATCAATTGATATATTTCTCACAAATCGATAAATAATAAGAATAGTTGTATCCTTATACTGAACACCACTTCTGTTGATGAAATTAATCTCCATCACGCAGATGTCAACACACAATACGACCTGTGAACGCTGTATCTAGGATTGGTGTTCTGGGATTGGCAAACAGACTAAAATTCTTGGATCATTGGATCAGATTTGGAAGCTAAAGTTTTTCTTCCAAAGTAGAGTGAGCTTCTCCTCCCAGGGCCCAACTCCTCTCTACATGGTAGCGAAGTTCTCCATTAGCAAGTTTGTGGAGGACTTGCCAAAGTCCGGGCGAAGGACGGCCTCTGCAAACAGTCAAAGAGTCAGACAGCTAATCCTTACAATTCATTCTAATTTATTCCCCACTCTCTGTCTCTTTCGCTTCTTTTATAGCACTATTTAACAAATTAGGCCCTCTTTGTAAATGATCCACTCAAAACGCTTTGACACTAAATAGACTCAGATAGATAAAAGCTAATCGGCTTTAAAACAGCTGTAACTATATAACTGACTGGAAAAGTGAAATCCTCCTTAAACTTCTACTCGAATAGTCATTGTATTCAGAAAGTGTTCACGGATTCAACAGGTTATATATAATCTGGATGTACACAATAGGTCTGTTTTCCTCTTCAATGCGTTTCATTTAGGCCAAGTGTACTTTAGAGCCACGGCTCCTTCTTCAGTGCCTGTTGACATACACAAAACTAAATGATAAAAACCTGCAATCAACATTATTTTAAATATTAAACAAATAAAAAAACCTTATCCTACCCAAAAAAGTCCGTCACGCAGGGGCTGCGTAAACTAAGCATATTTCCCACGTGAAGTTATTCAATAGAGAAATCTCCATAGGAGAGCCGAACGGTTACGGCAAAGGGCCGAACTAGCTTTTCGCGGGAAATTCAAAAATCCGGTATCGGCCCAAATTTCATAAAAATGCAAATATCTCGGTTAATATTCAAGATAGGGAATAAATGTATATAACAATATATATATAGTAAATTTAATTTTCAATATGATTGATTTTGTACAATTTTTTGATCCGACGTATATTAACGGAGATATTTCGATTTTTCAAAAATCCTCCCCTCTAAACCCCCCCTCCCACTAGTCCAATTTCAGCCGTTAACGAACTTGATCTTTCGTTTTACATAAAACGACTAAATATTGATTTTGGTAACGATCAAACAAAAATTGCGACCGCTAGAGCGGTAACAGACAAATATCTATATATATATATATATATATATATATATATATATATATATATATATAGTTTTGAACGGACCTCATTTTCGTCATCTCCTGGGTAGGATCGATGGACATTTGAAGAAAAATTTCGAAAATCGCATCATGAGTACGATCTCATTAGCTGATTTCCTGAATCTGCTATCATTTAAACGAGGAGGAATAAATTCCAGTTATCAACTCGAATTTTTCGACACGGTTCTTTCAGCCTTGATTGTATTGTTAGGTTTATTAGAAAAAATAATAAAGGTTGATTATTAGTGTCCTGTTGGATTGCAAAAATAAACACACAAGTTTTAGAATTTTTATCACTACACAATTTATTTGACAACACACTACACAATTGGTTAATTATTCTTAGCTACTGCTCACTGTATGCACTGTTACCTTTACACCTTATTGCACAGAACAATAACTCACGATCACGCAAATTACTGAAGATCACAAAGTACACGGCTCTGCACTGTTCTTAACATAAACACGGGACTACACTGATCTTCTCATAAAACACGGTACCGTACTGAAACTAAAAGCACAATTCACTAATGCTACACTGAACACACTGTTATTCACTAGAAGAGAAGTGAGAACAAGCTAATTGTCGGGCGAACTGGGCCGCTTTTATAGACGGGCGGCGAGTTCACAGGAAAGGCCCAAGGCTAGCCTAGATCCCAGGCAGGTTTCACCCAGAAAAATCCATGGAGCCAACGGACCTTCCATCAGCCCGTTCCTTTTATCTACTTTGTACTTCCCAAACTCGTGATTAGCTTTGTGCAACTCCTTTGGTTATTGGCAATCAACCACCAGCCTCATTATGGTTCATCTGATAAATTTTACTTTTTAGAATAAATCACTGGGAAATATTTTTATTCTGAAGTAATCCGCTATCTGCTCCAGCGAATTCTTTTCTGATTCAAAAATTGTTGACACTACTCCGTCCATTCTTGGCAGGCAATTCCAAGGTTGGTTATATTTAACTTTCTCCTACTAATCATGTCATCACATTTTAGCAGATTTCCCTTAAGGGAAATCAGCTATTGAGGTCGTACTCATGATGCGAGTTTCGAAAAATTTCTTCAAATGTCCATCGATCCTACCCAGGAGATGACGAAAATGAGGTCCGTTCAAAATTATATATATATATATATATATATATATATATATATATATATATATAGATATATATATATATATATATATATATATTTGTCTGTTAACGCTCTAGCGGTCGCAATTCTTATTTGATCTTTACCAATCTCGGAATTTAATCGTTTTATGTAAAAAGGAAGATCAAGTTCGTTAATGGCTTAAATCAGACCAGTGGGAGGGGGGGTTTAGAGGGGGGATTTTTGAAAATTCAAAATATCTCCGTTATTATGCGTCGGATCGAACAATTTTATAGAATAAATCTTATTGCAAATTAAATGTACTATAAATATTGTTCTATTCATTTATTCTGTATCTTGAATATTAACCGAGATATTTGCATTTGTATTCTGCGTGATACTGGTCACCAGTAGGCTATGTTCGAACTTTCCGGCGAGAGCTCTGGCGGCCGTTTCTATAACTTCGCCCCTCGTGAATAGGTTTAGAGGTTAGGTCAACTGTTTTTTGGGGCTAGAAACTACTGGGTTGTTACGCCCTAAATAATGTTTTAGGTTTAGAGGTTTCTTACTACTACAGTTGTTATTAGGCAGATTTCCCTATTGTAAAACTTCATGTGGGAAATCTGCTTAGTTTACGCAGCCCCTGCGTGACGGACTTTTTAAGTATCACCTTCTACGATTCGGAGATTATTTTTCCATCATTTATATTGTTTTTGAAAATGAATCCTCATGTCATAGAGTAACTGGGAAGTGAAAACAGAAAAAAGTGATCAAAAATAAATTAATTCAGAAGGAGCTATTTATAAGAGGCTTTTAGAAAAAAAATATTATTGACAGCCAAAGGAAGATTGGCTCTAGAGATATCTATTTCAAACTTTATAAAAAGGTTCCTAACAATGCAGTGTAAAGGTCAAACTCATGATGCTAATAATTTATTTCAATAGGTTCGGCGTCTCGAGAGGTTGTAAAACTAATCTTTTACCGAAGTGTTCTTCTCAAAGCCTCTAGTTGGTTTCATCAAATTTAATTTGATGAGAAAAATCCCTTTCGGACGTTTTTAACCTTTAATGTTTCACATCTGCTGCATGTTGGATGACTCTAGTGCCTGACTTCTTTATCGACTGACCCGAGTAAACTTTACAACACTCAAAGGAGTTCAAAAAGACTCCACCATCCTGTAAAATTTATACGATCAATGTACAAAAAACATTATGTATGTAGTAATGGTTTACTCTGAGAGCAATTGGGTTAAAGACTAAGATTGCACATCGTTTCACCATTAGAATTAGTAGTTCAACTACTTAAACTCACTACTAACTATAATTAACTATTTTAACTGCTCATTTAATATTTTAACTCATTAACTTTTGTTAACTTTATATTTGGACAGCACTACTATTAAACGGTGTGCCCATTGGGCTTTAACCCAATTGGGCACAGAAAACCCCATTGTAAGTGTAAGCAAACTTATATACATACACACACAAACACTCTTATTATTTTTATTTTTGAAGTGAAAACTTCTTTAGGCACGTTGTGCACCCCGTAAGGAAGCATTTGCGGGAGAGGAATAAAGTATGAAATCGCGACACCGCCACCGCCACCGCTAGTACTAAGGTTTAGAAATAAAATCATATGGTATTTTATAACCTAATCATTTGATAGTTTATTTACAATTGAAGTGAAAACTTCTTTAGGCACGTTGTGCACCCCGTAAGGAAGCATTTGCGGGAGAGGAAAAAAGTATGAAATCGCGACACCGCCACCGTCACCGCTAGTACTCAACTCAAAGCTAAAGGAGTTTCTTTTCTTCATAACTCCTGAACCAAATTAGCTAGAGTTTTCGTTCGCATACCATTTTAAAGAGGACAAAACCAGCATCATTTCGTTTACAGATACTATATATCTACCATTTTTACTTTCATAGATATTTTAATCCGAAGTTTAAATAAATTCGAATATTTAAATAAATAAATTCGAATATTTAAATAAATTCCGATATTTAAATAAATTCGAATCAAAACTGTTTGTATCCTACTTTAGCTACCATATACCGATTGTATCAATTTTAAAAATTGGTGATGATGCTGGCAGTGATGATGGTGCAAGAGTTGTTGAAATTATGGATAGAAATTGATTTTTCTGAGCGTACTTAACTTATTTTTGTAAAGCATTTGTAATAATTCTGAAATGTAATTTTTTTCTTTTATGTAAAATAACTGAAATAATTATGTATAGTATTTTATATTGATAAATAACACAATTCGTGGTACATTATTTTTTTTATCACTATTATTTTTGTCATTTCATTTTTTCATGTAAAATAGAACATAACTGTTACTTATTGATAAGTAACTAAAAATATTTTTAAAATAAGACTTCGTAAAAAAAAATTCTCAACAATGCCAAAATTGAGCGACCAAAGCTAAAGGAGTTTTCACTTCTACCGGCAGTCCCCTGACTGCTTTTTTTTTTTTTTTAGCATTTCATATGAAACTAAGAATTGAATTAGTTCATCGCCAAAATTGGACCAGGAAACGGAGAGGTAGTTTGGGGGATAAAAAATTCGAAATACTCAATTCTTATGTGGATGTTCGAAAAGTGTTATGTAACTACTTTCTACAACTATTGTTCTATTGATGAACAGGGATAAAGTAAACATCAGTACTTGACATTTTGTTTAGGTACGTACTTTGTGGGCCTACGCCCCATCACCATCATCAGTGTCTAGTTGTAGTTGGTTAGCTTGGATGTGGGTACTGCTTCGCAGAACAGATGTGTTTAATTCATTTTTTCTTTTACTCAATAACTAACCGGGATATTTGTATTTTTGGTTTTGAGATATAATATTTAATAAATTGAGCGCTGGATCATTTACTTTCATGAAATTATAAAAACTTAGAAAATATACGTAACGGAAAATGTGAGGCTAAAACGTCTATTGAACACACAATGTGTATTCTGAAACAAAGTAAGGAATTCAGGGAATAGATAAAATTATTAATTGTGATTGTTTTTTTTTGTATTTATTTATTTATTTTGGAACATTGGCTATGCGGCAATATTGCTCAGATAACAAAAGAGAGCTACAAAAATTAATTCATGAGCATCAAAAATAAGAACATTAACGAAAATAGAAAAAAAAAACAAAAGTCATAAACAAAAAAAAATCAACAACAATAATAAATATATAATACATGAATGAGAATAACAAAACATCCCAACAGCAGTAAAAAGAAAACAAACTATAATTTTAGTTATAAATTATAACTCAAAATAACATTAGAGGAATATATTAGATCCAAGAGATGTACTCATGTTTAGTTGAATACGAAATAAAATAGTAGGAACCAAAAAAATGGAAAGGGACAACAAACAGAAAATATTTATTTAATAAATATGACCTTAAATGCATACATATATACTTGATTATAGTAAAGAAGTAAGAAATAAATTTGATAAAAAGGAAAAAATCAATAAAATATAACACTTTGTGCATACTGATTAAAGTAATGAAGTATTCAAGAATCTAAATGTGTTCAAATATATTTAAAAAATAAAATAAAAAAAAACGAAATTAAAATAATACATAATAAATAAAAAAGTAAAATTTAACTAATACATAATGAACACGATGAACATGTTTTTGATTTAATTTCACTGCTGGATTGTGCGGCATTGTGCCCTTGTAACTTTTGTACAGCTTAAAAAATGCTATGTATCCATGATTTCATAATATGTATGTAGCTAGTGATAACCTGGGATATGAATTACACTCACTGCCCTTCTATTTATGGGCATTCATTAATATTCCAACATGTGAATGAGAAGAGAAAACATGTCTTGTCCATGATATGTTCTGGATTCCCATTTAGAATTGTTACTTTTTGCTTAAATATTTGAGCAGATGGGTCAGTTCGAACTTAACTGGGAGTTGAAGGGGCAAAATTGTAGTTTAGAAGTGGATTGCGAAATCCTGGCAAAATTAGCATTGGAATTTCATTATTAATTCTGCGTTAATCCTGATCTCTTTCATAAACTACATCATGTCCCGCCATCATTGGAGTAAACTAGAAAATAAATTGAACAGTTAAAACTGATTTAAGTTCTTCTAAGACTGTATTCTGGAAGGTGGAAATGAATTCAATTGAAGGTAGAGGAAAAATGGTCACACTTCCACAGTAATAATTTATTGAAGCTACAGAGTACTTTCGAAACAGTGCATCATCGTCAGTGCCCTGTTGACACACCAAAAAAAATAATAAGTAACCTATCTCTATTACAATATTTAAAAGTCCGTCACGCAGGTTCTGCGTAAACTAAGCAGATTTCCCATGTGTAGTTTAGTAATAGATAAAGTGACATACTGGTAACACAACACCTCCGTAAATAAATTCAAACGGAAATAAGAAATGTTTCATCCAATGTCAATAACCAGCCGACAGGAAGGGTTAGGTTAGAAATATAAACAAACGGTTCTGCCCGCCTCACACCGGAAAGAAAAACAATTACTGAAATATATCAGAATATAACATATTAATTTTATTGAGACCTATTTACTATATCTAGTACTGTAATTAACAATGAGCCAGAATAATTTTTATCTCAATCAATCAAATTTTTGTAGTCCAAAACCTTAAGACGGGGGGGAGGGCACCCGGACACATTTGCATGTACCTCGTATAATAAAGGTCTCTTCAATGCAATTTTTGGTATTTAAACTACGAATAATGTGATTTATTATGTAGCAGAGTATTGTTTATGTAGCATGAGTAGAAGTGGCGATTTGCTAATGGCTGAAAACAGAAAAATGCAAATATCTCGGTTAATATTCAAGATACAGAATAAATGTATAAAACATTATTTATAGTAAATTGAAATTGCAATAAGATTGATTTTATATAATTTTTCGATCCGACGTATAGTAACGGAGATATTTTGAATTTTCGAAAATCCTCCTCTCTAAACCCCCCTCCCACTGGTCCGATTTCAGTCGTCAACGAACTTGATCTTTATTTTTACATAAAACGTTAAATATCTAGTTTGGTAATGATCAAATGAAAATTGCGACCGCTAGAGCGTTAACAGACAAATATATATATATATATATATATATATATATATATATATATATATATATATATATATATATAATTTTGAACGGACCTCATTTTCTTCGTCTCCTGGGTAGGATTGATGGACATTTAAAGAAATTTTTCGAAACTCGTGTCATGAGTACGACCTCAATAGCTGATTTCCCTTAAGGGAAATCTGCTAAAAATGAGTATTAAAGAGTCCAATAGATAACACAAATAAAAACTATATTTCCTAAAACTAAAAAACAGTACATTAAAACCTTTCACAAAATCAACAGGAAAATTTGTTTAATTAATGAATAAATCCTTAAGTCAGAATAATACAATGGAAATAAATTCCTAATTGTTCAAGAGAAAAGAAAGAGGCAGCCTACCAAACGTCCTGGATGTTAACCTGACGGGCGATTGGACCAGACCAGGCTCTTTACTCATTTGAAAACTAATTGGGATGGGTTATCTTAGGATTATCACGCTTTTCTAGCCAGCGTGGAACTAAGGATTTCATTTAGTGAGTTCGTCACTTAATAAATTCATATTCCCCAGGTGGGAACTGAATTCGCCACTCTAAATTTACCATTTGAGTTTAAGACCAACGCCTTTACTAACATGTGTAACCTGAACCTCAGATAATTGTTTTATATGTCATTGATTTCTTTATTCCACTAATTATTTTTCATTATTCTATTCCATAAAACTGTAATGCTTTCAAATGTAGATAACTAATAAAAGATATTGTATATTAGTTTTTGCTAATTAAAATATGTTTTATTAGTATCTATTGGTAGGATAATTCTTTGGCAGAGTCAATAAAATGAATTCAAGTGTATATCTTAAATTTGAATTTGGTGCCGGTTTACGATCTAGGAACCCGTAGACTCTCCATACTCTACTGACCTAGTTCAACGATTCATTCCTATTCAGACCTCCTTAGGTGTGACACCTAATTTACCAAGAATCCTTTCTGTTAACCATTTCCCTACTCTCACCCTTTAGTGTTGTTTGTATCAGAATAAATGCTTCAGAGGTATGACGGATTTATTATAATATTTTCTTTTGTTTATATATGTGTCTACTTGGTCCAGTTTTCGTTAATTGAGCTCGCCAATGCCTAACGTATTAGCAGATTTACCTTAGGGGGGGGGGGGGTAAGACTGCGCAATGAGAAAATTCGAAATAACTCAGTTATTTATTGCAAATTTAATGTTCTTTGAATGTTGTTATATATGTTTTGTATTATATTGATTATTAACCGAGATATTTTTCGTTTTCAGCTTGCAGTAAACCCCGACTCCTACTCTTGTTATATTAACAAAAGGGGCTCAGGTTAGCCATGCGAGTTAAAGCGTTGACCTTTATCTCACATGGTAAACCTAGAGTGGCGAGTTCGATTCTTGCCTGGGCAAAGGAATTTATTTAGTGACGAAATTCATTAAATAACGTCCTAAAATCCCACCCTGGCTAGAAAAGGGTGGTAACCTGTAGATAACCCGTCCCGATTAGCCTCAGTTTCAAAAAGTGGACGTTAATAAATAATAATAATAATATCACTTCATGAAATCACTTCATTCTAAGGTTGAATGCCAAATATGGATTTCCTTGAACGTGTACTTTTTGAGATACATACAATTACGTTATGTGATAATAACGTCATCAATTAATATTTTTCGTATTATACTCAAAAATGTTTATTTGAACTATACCGCACTTATTTAACCGTATCAGTCAAGGCTAAAGATCATATTTGTTATGGACTTAGAATGGTGGGGTTTTAAAGAGGGGGGACTCTAAAATTCAAAATATCTCTATTATTATGACTCGGATCGTAAAATGTTATAAAGCCAATCTTGTTAAACTATTGATTTTCTATATTTGTTATTTTATGTATTTTTTCTTAACTCAAGTATTAGGCAAGTTATTTGTAATTACTTGTTTTCAGCCTTCAGGAACCCTCCCCCCCCCACTATCGCACGTGGGAATTCTGCTTAGTTTCCGCAGCAGTTTTCTTTTATTACTACGGGTATATAATTTATTTAGGCAACGGATATCATAGATTTATTAAAATCGATTTTGTTATAACCCGATCATCTTTGGGAAGGGCACAAATTACTTCTTTCAATAAAATTGTGATGAGAAAGTAGTAACTATCAACAGGTAGGTGGATCAATGAAAAGGAAGAACAAGGGCGGCGTGAGAAATGACACACACCCTTTGGTTATTAATCAATATCCTCTGAGGTTACAAATGGTTTCTTAGTATGTTAGGATAAGCTGGCCGCCGCTGAGGCTGGGTGTATTGCGGCCGGCCGATAGATACGTTCGTGTAGCGGTAGGCCGCTGCCCACCGCCATATGATATACTGCCGATGGAGTTAACAATGCATCCCATTGACTCTACTACTTAATTGGCTATTATGGGTGACAAATGTTACACCCAGACCAATCCCTATTGGCTATTGTAGTCAATAGCTGAGGGAGTGGGGGAGGGGGAGATCATTTCTCATCTTTATCTAGCACAATATCATCACAATACTCTACCGTCAGCAAAAGTTCTTTCTCTCTTTTGTAGCTTAATTAATGGCCAGTATTTCACCGTTTTGTTAAAATGATGGCGCTACCTTTTATTGAGTTGTAAATACGAATGATTCATACTAATGGGCCGTTGTGATTGACTTTTATGTAGGTGAGAGCGATAATTTCAAGACTTTCTTTCTACCCATTATTATTGATTGTAGTGTAGCGGTTATAAAAAACAAAAAAAAAACATAATAAATTATTATTTTATACTAGCTGTCTTGTGCAGTGTATCTCCAGTGGTGTCGTTGATGTGGTGGTCCACAATATTTCGCCCATTTTCCAATCGGCTTCTTCTGGTGGTCATGCTGGGTGTTCTCTTGTGATAGCTCACATGACCACTAGAAGAAGCCGGTTTGAAAATCAGCGAAATATTGTGGACCTTCACATCAATGACACCGCTGGAGATACGCCGCACGTGGCAACTATAATAAGTACCCAACGACGAAGGTTAAAACTACGCATTTTCTAACAACATTTAAATACAGTTTTTTCATGCCCGCTTCTACTCATGGACCTTAGTGGTCGAGAGTTCGATAACTACAGTGGCAGCAGGACTGTTAGCTACAGTCAAGACCCAAACTCGGTGAGTTTCATTATATAATTGAATAGAATGTCCCGGACGAGGTTATCCGAGCGCAATTTGCCCACGTCCGTCTGCATGGAGATTCAATGATGTACATATGTCATCAACACATGTTTAGATTTTTATTTTGATTTTTTACAAATGTTTTTCAAGTTATTAGTTTATTCATTTTATTGTAATATATCGCATCTACTGTTGTCATTAGCGGTAGATGGATCTATATTTTTTGGACCAAACGAGTTTCAGTTAAAAACGCAAAAACCTTTTTATGCCTTCTTCGTCGTCTCTAAGGAGTTCTCTTAAGTTTGGTTTAAGGTTCAAAGCTCTTCTTGAAACATTTCATACAATTAAGAAGAAGATGTGAGACAGTAAGATAGGCATTACAACAATCGCAGGTTGGTGGGAATAAGCCTTTCAATAAATAACTATGTGTTAATTATGTGTTTCCACTTAGGACATGGACAAGAATGATCTTTTTCGGGTATTTCTACTTGCAGTATTCCACCGTTCAGTAATTTCTTTGATTTGCTGCAGTTTCTTGTCTTGTTTTTTTCGACCAGTCTGACTTTAACTTTTTAAATACAAGCTTTTGAAACTCTCGTTTCCAATTTTCTTGGGAGATGAAGGTTACTGTAGTTCCCATCATCTTGAGAATTTCGAGCTTCGAAATCCGCCATTTCAATACCCTCAAAACTAAAATGTGTGGGTTATTAAGTTCATTCAGATCATAATAACTTAACAGTAGAATATACGTATTTAGGAATCAATTATTGAATAATTTACAAAGCAATTGAATTAGATGGAACTTTGACAGCAACAACGGCTGGGAATGAATGTCATCATTTGTTTTATCTAAAGCCAGATTGTACATTTTTGGTTCTTTTCTTAATGCAATAACTACAGTCGTCGATGCTTTAGTTGACGAATGGGATTTTGAAAGATGTGTCTTTGATAGTTGACCAAGGACATGCTGAAGGCACTAACAAAGGATTGAAAATTAAATTTTAAATTATTTATTAACGTCCACTTTTTGCAACTAAGGCTAATTAGGACGGGTTATCTACAAGCCACCACACTTTTTTGGCCAGTGTAGGACTAAAGATTTTATTTATTGAATTTAGTCACTAAATAAATTCCTACTGCCTCTAGGTTTACCATGTAAGATTAAGATCAACGCTTTAACTCACATGGCTAACCTGAGCCCCTGGAAACTAATGTAGGATACACGAAATGATCCTACCATAATTTCCTATATTATTAAATTTTAATTTTAAAAATATTAAAAACTTACAGAAGATTCATTTGTAGGATACATGAAATGAATCATCTGTAGGTTTAAAATATTTTTTGATTGACTACAATAAGAATTGTTGATTGAACTCACTTCCCTAAATCCTAGGTACATTGGGAGTAAAGAAGACGTTTCTGCATTTTATAGTTTAATAATATAGCAGTTATAACTAGTTTAGCAGTTATAACTTCGACATTTTATTGCAAGAAAAATTATTTAATTATGTCCTTCTTAGGTGTGTATGATTTGTTGATGTGCACTCGTAATTTGAAGCTTCATTTGATTATTTTATTATCATTATTTTTTAAAAAATTAAATTATTTAGTAAATTAATTAAACTAAATTATTTAGTAAATTTGATCCGACGTATGGTAACGGAGATATTTCGAATTTTCGAAAATCCCCCCTCTAAACCCCCCCTCCACTGCTCCGATTGCAGCTATTACCGAACTTGATCTGTCTTTCTGCATGAAACGTATAAATATCGAGTTAAATACTTTCGCATTATTACATTTTTTTTAAAAATTTTAAATCTATGTTTTATGTATTCCATTTGGTCTTGGCATATAAATCCCAGCTTGAAAACAATAAAGTATACCTAGTCCAATGGAGTGAATATATCTGGAGGCTTCTATATCCTGAGTTACGTCGGAGATTAGAGATAGGATAAGGTTCTCGGCTGAATCCTCTCCAGTTGACTCGGAGACACCATGTTGAGATATCTACATTCGGAAATGGAGACGGAAATCGATCATGGATGTGTTTCTAGAGCGTGCTATCGAGTCTATTTCAGAAGATTTTGTATTTGGAGACAGAAAATAGAGAGAGAGAGAGAGAGAGGGTGAGAGAGAGGGAGTCCTTCCGGTCAGATAGGGAGCGCATACTCCTTATCGCTGTACTTCCACTATAGCGGCTTTTTGTTTTCTTCCATCTCTCTTGCGCCGCGATAAAGGGGATGAGCACTTTTTAGCCCAATGGCCCATATTGATAAAAAATGGCTCCGCCCGGCTTTGCAGACTGATAAAATATACATTTAAACAGGATACAACTCATAGGGACACACAAAAAAAAAGGACCGTGAAAGAGTAGGAATAAATATGTATATAGAAGTTTGTTTGACTTTAATAAAAGATGAAGATGTATATGCAAAAGTTTTCGAACTTTAGATTCTATTTCTCCGTTCCGTTACTTCTACTAGCAACTCTCCTTTTACCCAAAGAACTTTGTTACATTCGGTTCAACTTGCTCCAGAAATGAGTAAAGAATTCGTTGGAAATTCTCCTTTAAGAGAGCTCTGTTCGGCTGTATTTTATAATTATGTTTAGCTATCTCAATTTTTCTCTTTCATAGCTTCTCTAAACACAGGTTTTTTTTTTCTTCCACTTGAGATACTTGGAATTTTGTTCTTGGAAAAATAGAAATTACAATTTCCTTCTGATAACAATAATGCTTGCAATATTATTCCCATGAAAGAATATACAAAACCATACAATCACTATGCGTTTTATAATGGACCACATTTTTGAATTTGATATGGGGCAGCTTTTCTACTCTACTCCATGAAAAATCCCTCGAATATGACTATAAACTGCCTCATATCTTTATTCGATCCAGTCAGGAATACGATACTGATCATATAGTGCATTCGTTCTAAGGAATACATTGTATGTTTTATGACTTTCAACGGGGCTTTTTGTGATGTTAAAATGATTGTTGGTGTCTCATGATAATTTTGAGGTTATCGCTGGCTTTAGTAAACAGGCGTAACATCACATGTAATATTAAATTCGCCTAAAATAAATAAAGGCGTCCAGATATTAGAGTACTCTCACGCTGCAGTGGAGTTCAGTGCCAATCGTGTGTTGATCATTGACAGAATTGTTGTGAAAAGGCTTGTACAGTCGAAGAGTTAGCACAATCAGTAAAAGAGGTTCAGAATAGAAAAATATAGCCAAAGTATATAATCACAAATAGACAGTTTAAGGAGGCTGGTGGACCTCGATTTTCTTGATGTAGCACGCTCCGGTAGACAGTAACTGAGAACAGTAGCATGGAAGCACATCTAAAATGAAGAGTGGTCTTACTTGGATACTCTGCAAAACGATTACCTAGTTATGTCTCTCCAGGAGAACAGTGGTGCGAATAACTTTTCACTCAAACTAATAATAATTTATTTATTCATGAAATATCGTATTAGCACGAATATATTATGCTTTCTATGTTGATGATGATGGAATTCAAATAATGATTTCATGAGTGTATGTAATATAAAAAAAAGTCCGTCACGCAGAGACTGCGTAAAATAAGGCAGATTTACTACATGTTGTTATAACAGTTTTGTGATCTAATCACACCACATATTCTGTGTTAATGTGGAAGAGAGGGGGGGGGGGGTGGTTACTGAAGGCGGGAAACAAAAAAGTAACTCGCTTAATATTTGAGTTAAACCAAAAAACGCATAGGATAACAATTATAGAACATCAATGGAATAACAAGATTGGTTATATAACATTTTACGATCCGCGTTATAATAACCGAGATATTTTTATTATTGAAAATTGCAACCGCTAGTCCGATTAAGGCAATATACCGTATATAATTTTAAACGGACCTCATTTCCGCCATCTGCTAGGTAGGATCGATGTACATTTGAAGAACTTTGTTAAACATCCTATCATGAGTTCAACCTCAATAGCATATTTTCTCTAAGGAAAATATGCTAATAAAAAGTCCATTAAGCAGGAGGTGTTAAACATGTTATCCACGTGCTGGTTTGTGTACAGTGTGTGTCTATATTTTCTCACTATATATTTTCTATTTCTAATTAAAATCCAATAAGTAGAAGCGACGTTTACTGACTGCTGACAATTAAAAAATCCAAATAGCTCGAGATAAGTTTTCGAAAAAACATTAAAAGGAAATTATATTTTATAAGGATCAATAAGAAGGCCAAGCCTCTACTGGTTTTTAAGATTATGCAGAGTGCACTTTCGGAGTCAACGCTCCATCCTCAGTGCCTGATTAAAGCTGCGTAGCCTGGACCACGACTGCCGGGCGACTACGGGAGTCGCCCGGCAGTCGTGGTCCAGGCAACGCACCTTTAATCAGGCACTGAGGATGGAGCGTTGACTCCGAAAATGCACTCTGCATAATATTAAAAACCAGTAGAGGACTTGGCCTTCTTATTGATCCTTATACATTTGTTCCTCTACCATCCAGCATATTCCAGAGATATTATATTTTCAGTTAGATTCAGTATATACCATTTTTTACCAAACCGACTCATTATAACGTAGATATTTTGAATTTTGGTTTTCGCTGTTATGTAACCTCTCTCCCGATCCTATTTCAGCCATGAACGAACTTGATCTACAGTTTTAAATATAGAGTATGGTAACGTTAAAAAAAATAATTGCGACCGCTATAGCGTTGACAAACACAGTCGCAGACCCAGACATATAATTATTATTATTTATTAACGTCAACATTTTGCAACTCAGACTAATTGGGACGGGTTATCTACAGGTTACCACCCTATTCTAGCCAGGGTGGGATTTTAGAATGTTATTTAATTATTTCGTCATTAAACAATTTCCTATGCCCAGGTGAGAATCGAACTCGCCACTCTAGGTTTACCATGTGAGATAAAGATCAACGCAGTAACTCGCATGGCTAACCTGAGCCCCGACATATAATTATGAACAGACCTTATTTTCGCCAACTTATATGAATGATAGATAGACAATTGAAGACATTTTTTGGAAAATCGCGAAATGAATACAACCTCAATAGCTGATTTCCCATTGGAAAAATCTTCTAAAAATATATGTATACACTATAAAAAAAGAGATTATATAAAACAAAGAGTTAAAATAAAATGTTTTCGGTTATTAGTGATAAGTCAGAACGGCATAGTAGGACTGGCGAAATTCCGTTGCAGCCGTCATCAGCTCTGATAGTATAAAAGGGGTGTTTTAGGCCTATTCTTCGCCTCATTGTAATGGCGGAGCTGAAGGTGAAAAGGAAATGAGTGAAACCCTCAAAAGTGGAAAGTGTAAATTCTAATACAATGGCTACAAAGCCTTAAAATCAACAATAACAATTCGCAACACAAAGCCTCTTTGCCTATCTTTAGGAAGAGAATGTCTCCTGTTACTTCATTGCGCCCCGAAAGCCCCTCTTTTTCAATGGGCTTTGTTCTCAGAGACCTTTTTGGTATTTTGAACGTTTAGTTGGAGGTCTCTTGTATTTCTGCATTGACTAGATGTTAGACCATTTAGCCCTGTTATAACGTCATAAAATTTCATTACCAATTGTCAAAAGAAATTCATGAGAGATGGTTGTTACCGCTCTAGTGGTCGACATTTTTATTTGATCGAAACTGTGGGTTATATTTCTAAGACAAAGCCAATTGGGTAAATAAAATAGCATTAAAAAAAAAACAAAAAAACACGATAGGCCCTGGTGCGCTCAGATTATCGAGGATAGAAATGGGATGGACATAATAAAAAATATTGCAATAAATGACACTTATCTCTGAAGCATTTACCCTGAGAGAAACAGGACTGAAGGGCGAGAGAAGGGAAAGGGATGGATGAAGGACAAGATCTAAGGGAAATAAGGGATATTTCAGGAATCGTTCGTCTAGGCAGGGTAGTGAAGCAAACAAATGTGATTTTGACATATATCTTTTCTGGAAAAAAAAAACAACTTTAATCCCCAAGGGAAGTGGATTCCCACAGAACAAGAGAGAAGGTAACTTCGTCACAACCGAAATCAAAGAATCGGAGGAACAGTGGAACGAAAACAACAGAAGCCTCTGGTTTCTGACTCGCCGGTAGTGGAATGATTGGTTGAGCTAGTCGCCGTCGGAAGGCAACGGTCTAAGGCTCCTAAATTAAAAAAAAAAAAGAAAAAAAAAAGTATACTTCAACATTTTTTTATTTGGTTAATGCCCCACATCAAAGGTGAATGGCAAGATCCCTTCATGTAAACCTTGATACTGTGCTTTATTTGTATAGTATGAAAATTATTCTTTATATGTGTGAGGTTTTCTCATATCCGTACTTTGCATATTAGAATATAATAAAATTTAAATTTTTATTTTTTTTTTAATCTTCGTATGTTGCAGACCTATTGTATTTTTATTCTATATGTATTGGTAAATATCTATATGTTTTAGATGTGTTAGTATGTGTGGAATAAATTGGCTGATGTCAGTTAGTACTTCTGTTATATCGTGGGGTATGTCAAGGTTTTTTTCATTGGATGCAGTCTGCCAGTATGTGTTTTTGTGGATTCTTATTGCAGTATTTGCATATAGTGTTATTACAATTAATTAAAATTGTCACTACAAATAATAAATAATAAAAACATTTGAATTAGAAAATATGTAAGCGTTTTATGTAAAACTGTGCATGAAGTTGGTTAATGGAATGAATAAAATGTGGAGAAGGGGGATCGAAAAATCAAAATATTTCTGTTATTCTGAAAATGTCTCACGGGTGAAATGCCAAATTTGTAAATTTAACCTATTTTATAATATTTTGAATTTGTTGATTAGGGTTTCCAAGACAATTGAACTGATAAGTATGAAATTTCCTTGTTTTTCCTCTGTTTGTTTACTGATTTCAGAGCGTGAGAGGGCATCAGGATCCGCTGTAGCCACTAGAGATTCGTTGGATTTAACCATAATTTCTTGCATTTCTCGTGATGATTGATCTCTCATTCTTGAGGAGAGGCTTTTTATTTGTAGCTGAAGAAGATACGGGATACCTTTCGGGTTTACTGAGCGTCGATCTAGATGTTCCTTCACCAGATATTCACCGAGTTTCTTCAAAAATAGCCGACGTCTTACAGTTTTCACATTGTTGCCAGCGAGAATAACCTGGGAATTAATTCCAGCCATATTGAGGATGGAATAAAATATTACGATATGACATCGCCTAGTGTTACGGTTGACCCTATAGGTTTCGCACATTTCATCATTTTTGTTCACTCCCCCTTTGTGTTTGTTGTAATAGTTGATTATTTCGGGTTTCTTCTTATCTCCTGTAGAAATGCCAATAGCATCGTCGTTATGCGTCGTTGAAATGAGTAAGACATTTTTCTTTAGTTTCGGAACATAAGACACCAATGTAGCTTTTTGGCGAAAGCCTCTAAAGGCGTTCTTGATTCTCGCGCAGCACCCCTAACTACTCCGACATCAGCACTTTAACATGTTTTGCTTCCCTCTTTTCAGGCGCAAAGGGTTTTTTTTCCATCTCCAAAAGTCAATCATTTTCTGTTTTTTCCTCCTATATGCGACAAAAGTAAGACTTGCGGCGGCGCGCGCAACTGGCCCTCCAGGTCTTTCTTGACGTCAGCTGTGCAGTGGACAAACAATGGAGGGTGTACAAAGACTGCCGGCTAAAGGGAAGGCCGAGGGAGGCAAAGATAGGGGTCACAACTCTGCCGACTTCAGTACGTTACCGGTAGGAGGGGTTAAACGGTAACCAGGAGGACCTCACAGGGCGCGCGTTCCGTAGGGTTAATATGTTATACATGTTGTTCCATTTATTGTTCTTGTATTTGCAATATTAATCGACTTATTTATATTTCCTTGTTTTTAATCCCTACTTCTACTCATTTCACGTTAACAGTCAGACAATATGTCACGGAAACTCTTATTCTACGTTTAAATACCAAATATTGTTTTCATCAGATGTTTTTTAGGTGAGATGCATGAAAATATGTTGTGTATGTTGTCATCATTTAAGGTTTCACGTTCTAAAATCAGAAATATTTATTTGATCAACAGCATACTCCATATTTAATCGATTTATCCAAGTATGAAATTTATTCTTGTTAATAGCTTAAAAAGGACCAGGAAGAGGAGGGATTTAGAGTGTGAGATTCAAAAATACAAAATACCCTAGTTTTTATGAGTGGGAAAGAAAAAGTGTTATAAAATCTATATTTTTAAGCATTATTATTATTTATTTATTCCGGAGCACTTGCATCTAGACGACTTAGCTTATTAGCTTAAAGTTTAACTATGTAAAATGAAATTATAGAAAAATTACAAAAAAAAAAAAAATATCAATATAAAAAATAAAATTAAACACATTAAAAAATAACTAACTAAAAGAAACACTAAACACTAGTAATAAAAAAAATTAGAAACATTTAAAAAAAAAGTTAAATTATGTTATCCTATATACTAGAACATTTATATTATTTAAAATAGTTCAAAATTATAAGCTCATAATGCACTACAATTGTGGTTTTATGCATTTTTCTTAATTTGAACATTAATAAGTTGTTTGTATTTTATTGTTTTCCAACACCCATAAACTCCGCCTTCTACTCATTGAAATTTTCTATGCGAACATCTTCTGTCCAGCTTAACTTATAACTGCAGTTAACATAGGCTTCTTACAAATGGATAAATACAAAATAGATTGTGAAATGAGATCTACAGTACGTCCTTCCATAATGTAATTCCATAATTCACGCAGCCCCTGCGTATCAGAATTTCTATCAATTGAAGGCAGTAATTTCCACCTAAATAAAGGAAGACTATGGATTTAGAAATGTTGACTTGGAAATATATTGCTATTAACTTCCATTTCGACATTATTAATTACAGTGAACAGAGGTCTTTCGTTTAGCTGTGAGGAATTAAAATAATGAATTCTTTCCCATTATCATTTCAGAGGAGAAACGCAATAAAGGGGAAAAAGGGAAATGAAAATTTCGATGTATTTTTTTTTTTGTAGGCCAGCGTGCGCGACCGTGGGAGAAAACTCAGTTGGGAAAAACGGAGGGAACCGAGTATTCCTCGGATCTTACATTACTTCCCAGAGCAGGACGCCTCGCCAAAAAACTTCTTAATGTCTCGGCTACAAATCTACCTTCTTCTGTGTCCTATCCCTCCCTCTCTCTCTCTCTCCCTCTCACGTCCGACAGTTTCTCTCTCCCTCCTCCCCCCCACCTTCTTTTATACACAAAGGCATCCTTTCTTTCCCCCTCTGCCATGCTCATATTGGTTTAGCGCAGTTGAAAAATTCCAACCCTTTCCACAAGACTGGAGAAGCCTATATACGACCTGAAACAATATACTCCCCGGACCTTGGCTGTTCTTTATATATATCCCTTTCATAAAGCAATACCCTTCAAACTTTCCTTTTCTTTTTCCTGCGTGTTTTTCTGGTTTCTTTACTCTCCCGCGATCCTTATGGGCAGGCTCCAGCCAACCAGCAATATAAGAGTCTTCATAGCATCCTTATTATTTTGAAATCATTATCAATGAAATGTAACAGCCTTTACTTAGCTGTAAAAATCAACAATAAACAATATTATTCATTTTTATGTATTGCAGAACTTATATAAAACTGATGTACTAAACTTTATAACATTTACCTAAAATTGTGGGTGGTATACTTTTTTAAGTGTATTTTTATTAACGCCTAGTTTTTACAACTAGGGCTAATTGGGACGGGTTATTCAAAGGTTGTCACACGTTCCTAGCTAGTGAGGAACTAAGGATTTTATTAAATGAGTTCATCACTATATAAATTCCTATTGCCCAGTTGAGAATCGAACTCACGACTCCAGGATTACCAAAGCAGTTTAAGACTAACGCCTTAGCTAACACAGCCAACCTGAGTCCCCAAGGGCATAAATGATTAAAGTTATTTTAGTATTAGTTAGTTCTGTTTTTTTTTTTTTTTTTTTTTTTTTTTTTATACGTTTTTTTATCTTTTTTATTTTTTTTTTTTTTTTTATGAGCTTGGTCTCTAAAAGCAGCACAGCAAAATAATAATCTCGTTTGAAGGAAGAACTAGTTTTTGATTATCATAGTCTGTGTAATCTAGCTGTTGGGTATAACCATGACGTACGTTCAATTGAAGATTCTATATTTGTTTGATTATGTGTTCTTGATAGTGATGATTTGAGGCGGATATTACTTTCAAGTAACGAAACCTGAAAAAAGCTTTTCATCGGTGGAGTATCACAGGTTCAAAAATTTGAGTGGCTATGTGTCAGTAATTAAGTCATTTCATAAGGTTTAAGAGCGAAAAACTACTAGTTTATATCTATAACTCTCGTTTTGGTTAAGTACCTCCATTTTAAGAGTCAACTGTGTTTATGTGAATTGTCAATATTGCAATTTTTTGTAAGTTTTCAAAAAATTTGAGTCAGTAATTAAAATGTTTGCAAAATATTGCTGGTGACTCTATATCAATCTTTTATAATTTTTCGTTTTATATGATTCTTAAGATATGGCCTTATAGTACATCTTCTGGTCTAAAATTAAATATACTCTGATACACTTACAACATTCGATTTGCCTCCGAAAATCCAACTATGCTATCTTATCTTGCTTTCACTCACTGAAATTGAGTACTAAGTCTATGTTTTTGCTATTAACTAAGTTAAGTTTTTTTTTTGATATTCAATAATAATCTATTTTATGTTCAGATTGATATATTTAATACAGGAATTAAATAAATAAAATACTTTTGGCATTTGTACCACTGCACACAATGGGCTCATAAAAAGCGAAAAAAATACAAAAATAGTCCCGCTCATTTATTGTTGTACTTTGTTGCGTGATGTAAAACTCAGCTACAGGTAAGCTAGGAGTTTTAAGGAAGTTTTATTTTTTGGAAATGAAAACTTTTATTAAGAAGAGAGGTTGTGCAAGGCATTGTTCAAAATTGTTTGATGTGTAGGGACTATTCTACGTTTTATAAAGAATGGATGTTCTATTAGGATTCTCTAGCAATCCATAAAACTGTAGATTTGGGAAATATATGAATGAATAAATAAAAGATAGATTCTCTATATAAAAGTATTATTGCATAATAACGTTGGGATTTAATAGAATTCGCAATAAAAGGATATTAGTTTCCCACAGTATCAATGGATTTTCCATATATGAACACTTTACCCTGTAATCCAACACGGAACCCAGCAGGAAGCTACGCATATGCTGAACAACATGTCCTCCAACCAACATTCGAGTCGTAAGCCCCCGTTCTCAAGAGGTACTCAACTGAAACATATGATAGTATTGTAACATAATTACCGTTTTCAGTAGAAAAGCAGAGTACCGCTTCCTCTCATCCACAGAAATTAATTTAACACTTGAGCTGCTTTCTGAACGCGATATTGTCTGCTTAGAATTATCCTGGAATCAACCAAACCCCATCCTTTTACCAGATTTCCTTTATGGACGTGTGCTATTCAGGTTGTACTTATGACGCGATTTTCGGAAAATTCATTTTTTGAGTCAGGTTTAATGTACATTCATTTTTGTTCCATTCCTGCAAATTCCGATATTTCAAATAAAATGTAAAACTTAAGATTTAGTTTTTTTATACTTAGTTAAAAATGAATAAATGATAATGTCGTAAAGTTCACCTTTACCACTCGACGAGGCAAAAACATATACAAATCGTGTTAGTTTATTAACGATGTAATGACCAACAATTGTTGCTTCATGCTTGTATAACTGAATTATTATCACTTGGAGAGTGATAAAGGCGTCCAATACTTCACAAGTTTTTTTATTTCAGCGCTGAGCGCTTTCGAAGACTATTGTCTCCATCTTCAGAACTGCACATAAAAACAACAACGTCAATAAAATCTATATAGATTACAACTGGGTCATTCACCATGCTAGTATGTATAAATAAAAACACAAAATAAATATCTAAAAGAAGCGAATATAAATAAATAAACTTGAGTCAAATCTTAAAATAAAATAATTAATGTGGAGCTCTGAAGATGGATACAATAGTCTTCGAAAGCGCTTAGCGCTGAAATAAAAATACTTGTGAAGAATTGGACGTCTTTTTCTTTCTCAAAGTAAACAATATTCTTCACTTAAAACAACACTGCTGTGAAAAATAAATATTATCTGACTAATTGACCTTGCAAATCGCCAGTTCAAGTCATGCCATTTTCACTTCGATGGTATATTCTATCACAACTTACATAAAGGATTGGGAAACAGGTCTTATTATCAGGAAGTCACCCCACTAATTTAAATTTAAAGTACTGGGCCTTTCGGCACTAACGTGATATCATCAGGTGCTAACGACAAAGCAAAAAGAGAAACATGTGATGTATCAAATAACTTACATTTGAAATGTTTCAAGCTAAATACAATTACTAAAATCAGTCATACACATTGCCTTAGATTAAAAGCATTAAAATCAGAGTCAAACTCAGTATAAACTAATAAAATATAATTTAACCCTCCGGCGGGTGGGGTTTGAGTTACGTTAGCGGTGTTTGGACCGCATTTTATTTTTTTTCTATTTTTCATTAGAAAATAAGCAATAACTTACTTATTTATGTTGTTTATTCATTTTTGCTTTGATTTTACAGTAATTCTAATGCATGAAAATGATACGTTATCATATTACTAAGTAAAGGATGGCTAAAGAATTGTTTTTATAAATATACTTTGGAATATAAAAAACAACCTTGCAATAGGTAGAATAATGATTGAGATATTTTAATAATAAATTGTTTATTATTAATAACCACCAACATAGGATATTCAAGAACGTACGAATAGTGGTATAGGAATAATAATTTTATATTTTATAATATTATTTTACAGACTAAAAATATAGTAAAATTATTATTTATTTTCATATAGTTTGAACAAATATTTTGTAATATAAATACAGAGTAATAGTATATAAGTAATATAATAAAAAAATAAGTTCAAGGTTATTAATGATCAAATACAGAAAAAATATTCGGTTCAAAATTTGCAAGAAAAAAATTGAATTTATCAACTAAGAACTTGAAAAAATGAACTTTTTTTTTTTATCTTACAGAACAAATCGTCGGCTTGGAAGAAGACTGTCATAACTCAAAAAAAATGCATTTTTATGTTTTTGCAACGAAACAACTTCAATTTGTCTATAATTTTATGTGGAAGAGAGTTACACCTTGTAATTCATTTGGCGGCCGCTAGATGCCACTAGTGACAGTATGTGTTTCTGACAAGTCGACACATGTATTCTGTGCAGACACAGAGTCACATATCAGTTATGTCTTTACTGTATTTTGAGTTATGACAGGCTTCTTCCAAGCCGACGAAATATCAAACTTCTTCCTCGTATAAAGCATTTCCCTGACAATTATTGATGTTAGTTGATGGATACTGTGATTTCGGCAAAAATTCCTTTGGTGCATATTGCATACAACGCTTGTTCCATTATTTCGATGTGTCCCACAAAGGTAGCAAATATTTTTACAGCCCTCAGAAAACCGACTCAACATGTCAGAACTTGTGTATATACAAATACCTGGAACCCCCAGCCCGCTGAAGTCATTTCTATTCCAAGTAATTTGACAGATGTTCAGATTGCGGTCCAAATGCCGCAGCGCGCCGGAGGGTTAAAATATAGTTAAAATGAAATAATACCTAAATAAATATATACATATATTTAAAATGATAAGCTTTCATATGGTATAACTCCAATTATTTAACAAAGTTCCTACGTCGGCTGTATAATATATGTCAACTCTACGGCTTGGTTATTGCAGAACTTAAAAAACAAATATGAATTCCAGTATTTTATAGAAAGAGTTTTCTTGGATAGTTATTACTGGTTCTGGAAGATTAGAGGGGTCCTCAGTTTGCTTAGGAAATACAATTTTGTCTGAATAAATAAGGGAAAGGCAACTAGGAGTCACTGTATTGCAGGTGGTTCAATTTTCTTCTTAAAATGTTAAAGCCTCAGTCATATAGAATGTTTAGATTAAACACGGCTTATGGTAATGAAAAGAAAAGTATTTGTAAAATAATGAGGTAATTTCTTGAAACATTAGTTACAGTACCCCTTCCAGTCGGATGTAGACCTGAGCCATGGGAAATGGAGGAATTCCCTTCCATGATAATCCAAATATTTTCTGGAAGGAGTTCCCTTGCAATCTCATATGTAGGGCTGGGGCTGGGAGAAGAATCGGGAGATTCCACTGTTTGCTATAGAAATGCGTATTTGTCGGTGTGTGGGGGTTGGGGGGAGTATACCCCTCTCCCACCGTTTCCCCATTCCAAATGGCTCTCCATCTCTCTCTCTTCTACCCTCTTTAAACCTCCACTCTTTCTGAAACACGCACAAACGCACACACACACACACACACACACACACACACGAAAACATACAACCTCAACTTACCCTTTCTCACTCTCTCCCTATCTCTCTCTCTCCTCTCTCTCTCTCTCTCTCTCTCTCTCTCTCTCTCTCTCTCTCTCTCCTCTCTCTCTCTCTCTCTCTCTCTCTCGCTCTCTTTCTCTCTCTCTCTCTCTCTCTCTCTCTCTCTCTCTCTCACTCTATCTCTCTCCTCTCTCTCTCTCCTCTGTCTCTCTCTCTCCTCTCTCTCTTTCTCCCCTCTCTCTCTCTCTCTCTCTCTCTCTCTCTCTCTCACTCTCTCTTGTCTCTCTCTCTCTCTCTATCTCTCTCTCTCTCTCTCTCTCTCTCTCTCTCTCTCTCTCTCTCTCTCTCTCTCTCTCTCTCTCTCTCTCTCTCTCTCTCTCTCTCTCTCTCGCTTTCTCTCTTACTCACGCACCCTTCTCACTCCTGCCCTCACTCTTCTATGACCTGCAAATACTGGCACTATTCTTCCACCATATGCTACATCTCTTTCCCCTCCAAGTACACTTTCCTTTCAGTAGCGCAATTTTTCACACTCCGTTTTCACTGTACATAATACTTGGTATCTCTTTACGAATCTGAAATCCTACTGTAAAGCTCATATGGTTCTCAAACGCTGTTTAGGGGATTAGTTAGGATTTTCAAAAATTACCCTGATTATCGATGAACTTAATTTTAAGGATACATATATAAATTCTTTTCACATTGTAAATCTCACGTTTTGATTCTTCGCTCGATCTTTTGTGACCATTTCGAAAACGGTTATGTAGATGGTATGATATCTCAAAGAATATGAATATTGGAAATCAGGAATATTATATCTTACAATTTTTGTGAGGATTTCAGCTATCTGCTCCAACCGCTGAAGCAGATAGCTGAAATGCTCACAATGACGATACTTCCCAGCGATGCAGCCTCAAAAATAAAATCTTACAATTTGTAAATATATTTTACAACAACGACAGCCAAACAATCAAATAATTTAAAAATAATAAATATGTACCACGCCTAAACCATCTGTACCTTTATTTACCAGATTTATTTTAATTTATTTACCACTTCGACATAATAGGTATTTAAATTCCTTGTGTCTGCTTTAAAATTAACTACGTTCTCCAGGTCTTTGGAAATGCACATGGCTTCCAGAACTTTCCTCTTTCCAGTTTAGATGTAGGTTTTTTTTTCCCCCCTGAAATACTTTAATTGACCTTAGTAAGGTTTAGAAACAATTATTAATTATTTTCTTTACCCCTGATAAACTTTTTTTTTTCTCTTATTCCCCGTTAATTTACCACTTCGACATAATAGGTATTTAAATTCCTTGTGTCTGCTTTAAAATTAACTACGTTCTCCAGGTCTTTGGAAATGCACATGGCTTCCAGAACTTTCCTCTTTCCAGTTTAGATGTAGGTTTTTTTTCCCCCCTGAAATACTTTAATTGACCTTAGTAAGGTTTAGAAACAATTATTAATTATTTTCTTTACCCCTGATAAACTTTTTTTTTTCTCTTATTCCCCGTTAATTTACCACAATCCTTCAGTATACTTATAAAATAATATTGTATGGTGATTCCAGTCAATTTCCTCCATTTAAATTATATCCTTAAATATTTTTATTATTTTTTGTCATATATTAGAGTATAGAGTCATATTAGAGTTGTTAACAATATATTCAGCTTTCCACGTAGTGGGTTAGCCACGACACCTTAATTACAGGAACATGAAATTGTAACACAGGAACACAAAATAATGCAGACTGGACATGCTAGAAATGATGGAAATATATAAATACAGGACATTCTACGGTGATATCATCAATGAAAAACACTAGCTCAGACACTATGTTCAGGCCACTGAGACCATTACTAAATAAAAAGAAAGACTCCACCAGATGGACAGTGGGACTGCTATAGGCAGACAAAACGACGAAGAGTATGGTGCAGGTCCATTACATTTATATTAATTGAAAGTCCAGGTATATATAAAACAATATGAGAAGTGCGGAAAAAAAGTAAATAAAAGAAATGGTGTGCATAGTAGAATACCCAACACTACATGAGTACGAAGACCTAAAGATGCACAACTAATACATTACAGACTTTTAAATAAATAAGTGGCCAGATAAACAAACTTCCCGAAATGAAAAAAAAAAAAAAAAAAAAAAAAAAGGTTAGCCATGCGAGTTAAAGCGTTGACCTTTATCTCACATGGTAACAAGTTTTGTAGTGTTTACTTACTTATGGGCAGTGGCTCACATATTTTCCACATGTTCCTGTCTGGCATTACGCTCTTCAAAAAGTCCTTTTTTTGTGTATACCAATTACCTAACACAAAGAGTTGACGAAAATATAGTTTTCAGCATTGATTTTTAGTAATACCAAAAAGAGATAATGTGCTCATCTCGATGGGAATCAATAATATACGTACATAAATCTCTAATTATTTTTTATTTGTTTTTTTGAATATTTGTAAATATTTTCAATACAATGAAAACAGCAAAGTTCAGTGTAAGCAATGCATAAAACAGTGCTCTGATCAGAGAACAAACATTAAATAGTATAAGAAAAAGAACAAATATTTGGCATATACCTAAATGAATCAAAAATAATGAAAATCATAACTTTATTTATTATTAATTAAATAGCCAAGTGTTTCGGGTAGCTTTTTATTAATAACTGAGTTATTAAATAATTCTGGCCCCAAACGAAAAAAAAACATTTATCATACTCCCATGGAAAGGAGGTACTTAACTGTGAGTTTTATGTATTGGTTTCCAAAGTTTTCCCCCTTCTGTGTGGTCCAAAGTATTTCCAGACTTCTCTCAATCACTTTCTTTCCTTACCTACTTGGTTATTTTCAATCAGGTGAATAAAAGTTTCTTCCTCTCTGTAATTTGTTTCTCTGTAATTGACAGTGTTTATTCATTATAAAGTCATCATTTCCTGGTCATCCGAGCCTCATCCGAGGTCTTCAGCGCTGTGTGACTTTGGAATCAATCTTTCTCTGTATTATGCATACCCGCTTTTGTATTAATTTGTCACTAATTGTTTAATTACCTTCTGGGGCTCAAATTATTCATATGACTGCTCATCATATCGTGATACCGAAAATTAATTAATATTATTCCGCTAACAATCTATGTAAAATGATAATTAATTCAGAAAATATCGTTCATAATATTAAAAAAAATATTACATTAGTACCCGATAAGAAGAGATGAACTAGCTGGTTGAGAATCTATCGAATGAATAATAGCCCCGTCAATAACAGGCTCGGGGAAGCATTAACGTGACTGGTTCTAGGAACTATTATAAATACATAACGGCAAACAGATATAATTATTACCACGTTATTGTACGTATAGATAAAATTGCCCACGGGTTCCAGAGGGTTAAAAAATTACGTCCACTTACTCAATTTCATGCCATTAAGCTTAAGTTTTCCGAGGCATGGATACGAGATTCACACGGAACCCACTAAATAATAAATTGGAGCCCAGGAAAGTATTTGGAGGAAAGAATTTAAATGCTGGTCGTACTGGAGTCCATAAAGAACCTCTAGTTTTCCCAGGACCATTCTCCAAGTCTTCCGAAGTTTGCCCAACCTCCACAAATTCTCAGAAGAAATCAATCAGCACACATAATAATGAAATCAATATTCCACTCTGATTATTCGATCTTTAATGTATCAGAAACATGTCGCGGGACAAATAAACAAAACCATAAAAGAAATATTTCTCATTATCAACCTAGGACTAAATACCTAATCCGGCTTCACAAATACAAATGCCCCTTCCTCACGACGAACCGCAAACGTCCTCTACCACGAGTACACATGGGAGAGAAATACGAAACAATCGTCGATATGTTACATCAATGATGGGGGAGTGCCGGATGAATAATTCTTGGCATTTTACAGCTAAAGGCTGCGTCAAATCGAAATATTTACAAAATATAAACTCGTATTAGAATTTGATTTTCTACAAGGATCCATCATAAAAAGTATGGCATTCCAATGAAAATTCTAAGGTATTGTACCTGTAGAACGATATGAGCTTGAATATGGACTGAATAGATTCTTCAGGGGGTCGTAATTGTGGCACACCAACTTAAGACACCAGTTTATTAAGAACGTATTTTTGTGGGTCCTTGTTATATATTTGTAAGCAATTAGCGCTTACAACAACTTACACTTCCATCATCAGAACGAAGAACCTACCCAATAGCATCTATCTCTCTAAACAGGCCCAACGCTCTAGATAAATCATACAAGTATATCGTCCACAAAAACCTCATCCTACCTACGAACGAAGGAGCAAAGTGAATAAAATCACTACAAGGTAAGTGCTGAGAAGAACCACAAATAACGAGCAGACTAATGCAAAATATAACCGATGGGGACCAAAATGATTGAAAACAGACACCATAGTCATTACAATTATAAATAAAAGAATGATTGCGTATATAGGATTAGGTTCTGTGGAAGCTCGGAGAAGGGGTGACAAATACCGGGAGCTATTGCCTTGACCCAGAGTATCCACAACTCCAGATCCTAGATACGAGATAAGGAGAGACACACCCTATATAGGAATGTTTGTATGGAAGAGAATCCAGCATATTACACACCAATGAACCAGGACTAAGAAATATGAAGGTATTCCCTGAAAAAGAATATTGCTTATTCAGCTGGAGAGGTTGAGTAGAGACTTGGAATCCGTTTTCTATCAGCTTTCTAGATTCATCTATATTTGTTCCATTCCATGCCAGATGTTTATATATTTATTTTGCCCTATTATAAGAAAAGTCCGTAACACAAATTTCCCAAGTGCGTCATTTACCTCGAAGCGTAAAAGTTCAATGAAAATAATATTTGGTATTTAGGCTTCAAATAACGTGCATCATAATATAACAGCTTATTGTAAGCATGTCATGAGAAAGCAGTAGGGGTTTACTGAAGGCCGAAAACGAAAAATTTTATAAGAACATTGCATTTTCTATAAGATTGGTTGGATACAATTTTTCGATCCGAAGGGTAATAACGGAGAAATTAAAAATTTTCAAAATCCCCTCCTCCAACTGGTCAGATTTCAGCTATTAATGAACTCGATCTTTAGTTTTACAGAAAACGTTTGAATATCGACTTTGGCAACGATCAAACAAAAAATGCGACCGCTAGAGCGTTAACAGACAAATATATATATTGTTTTGAACGGACCTCATTTTCACCTTTTCGTCATCTTCTGGATAGGATCGATGGACATCTGAGGGAATTTTCAAAAATAGTGTCATAAGCACGACCTCAATAGCTGATTTCCCTTAAGGAAAATCTGCTAAAAAAACAGATTGCAGGAAGTCTTGTTTGACATGTTTAGAGATGTATTAATCACATCATGGGCTGTTGAGTAGGTTTGAAGACTATGAACTAATGTAATGGAAATCTGCTAATTAAACACCAAAAGATACTTGTTAAGCTTATGGAGTTCATTTTTTTAGTAGAATGATTTATAGTTTGTTTACAGCTGGAAAATAAACTTCGTTGAACTACTATTTAGATAAAAATACATATATTTCTTAAACTGCATTTCACTTAAAATTACATCTTATAACTACGACAGAGCCAAAATATTGGCGGTGGCCACCCGTGGAATCCATTCAGAGGCAAAATTCGTTTTGACCACGTTAAGATGCTGGTCCGGGAACGAAATAGGACTAGAAGTCTGGTGCGAGAGGCAGTGGAGATTTATAAAAGGCCGATAAATTTCAATAAGGGAGATGGAGTCTCCGTTCCAGCCGTCTGGAGGCTTATACTAACCTCAAGAATAGCCAATGACTAGCTCTGATAAGCAGCCAATGACTAAAGGTTCCTCCACCACCGGAGAGAAACTACATGAAGACGGCAGGCCCTGAAAACAACATGACTACCTGTAAAAGCCGAATGGAAAATCGATGAAATATCGTGGAAACGAATAATGACACCGCTGGAGATATGCCGCAACGACAACTACAATTATGTTTTGTTTTTTTTTTGAAAGGGATATACATGTTCTTCAGCAGTGGCTTCAGTCCAAGAAAGATAAAAAAATAACCTCAGAAGATTACGAGGACCATCAACATCGAGAACAGAAGAACCTTCCACGACAACGAAAACTGATAAATTGGACAAAAAGAAGAACTGCAGATACTGTCCTTATCAGAAGAACGGAATGACAGCATATAAATGTGTCAATTATGGGACCACTAATTGCCTTGGATGTTCAAAAAAACTGTGCAATACTCGTGTAAACTCTTTGTTGGAGTGATGTAGCCATATAGAATTTTTTTCTCTATTTACTAATGTGGAAGAAAACATTTCTATACTTGGCTATATGCTGATTTGACATGGGATTTTCATACAATGTATAGTTTTCTTAACATTTGGAATTTGGCGGGTTCCTATTGATGAATTATATTATTTTTGAAACATATTTTCCTCTTTGCATATATATGGCTATACTATTTTGTATTTTACATTTTATTATGTAATAAACTGTATTTTTTGTTTGATTTTTAATACTTGGCACTTTTCCTGAAATGAAGTAAAAAAACATGCTCTTTTCGAATAAAAAATGGAAGAAATAATCAAATTATATGTATATATACGTGTCTGAGTGAGTGTGTGTGTATGTGATTTGTATTATTACACACTTACAAGTAGTGTTTGACGATAATTTATATTATTCTAAAAGGTGAACATATAAAAACCGGTAAAATTAACAATAATTTCCGAGATTTCAGTGCACACAGTCTGTCAGACGGATGTTCTCCTTAACATGGTAAAAACGGATGTTCCGTTCTAAGTGTTAAGTACATTTATTATGTTCATTTCTGTTAGATATTTATTTTCCCTTAAGGAAAATCTGCTAAAAATATAAATATTGCCATTAATATTAAATAAAGAGTATAAATGTATGTACCTTTATTTATACCAAATTTTACTTGGAATAAGATTGGTTCTATAGATATATCTGACGTATAATAACGTAGATATTTGGAACTTCCGAAAATCTCCCCCTCTGCCCCCCCCCTATTATATTTCACGAACTCGACCTTTACTTGTGCATGAACGCTTAAATATCGATTGTGATAACGATTACTAAAAAATTGCGACCACAAGAGCGGTAACAGATATATATATATATTTATATATATATATATATATATATATATATATATATATATATATATATATATTGTTTATTACTCAAAATAATACAGCGCATACTAGAGTTCTTTTCGATTGCAAAATGAAATACACTAGCTTTAGAGTTTTTATCACTGCACAATCCATTTAACAATGCACTAAACGCTCGGTTAATTATTCCTAACTACCACTCACAGTATGCACTGATAGCTTCACTGTTCTTGTTATTTCACAGTCCAATAACTCACTCACGATCTCTGAAGTTCACAAAAACACGGCACTGCACTGATCTTCGCACTGTCCTTAACTTAAACACGGCACTATACTGTTCTTTTCATTAACACGTAACAAGACTGTTCTTCACATAAAACACTTTACCGCACTGCAACTAAAACGCACTGTTCACTAAAGCTGCACTGAACGCACTGTTATTCACTTGAAGAGAGCTGAGAACAAACTAACTCTCGGGGGAGCTGGACCGCTTTTATAGACGAGAGGCGACATCAAACGAGAACGTCATATCAAGGGAGGACGCCTAGATCCTTGCTTTTGACACTTCCGACGCCAACGGTCTTTCCATCGGTCGATTCCTTTCATCTACTTCTTAAAATATGTAATTAACATTGTTAGTTTTTTTTTTAATTAGTTTTCGCAACAATATGATTTGGAAGGGACCTCATTTTCATCATCTTCTAGATTGGATCGGTGGACATTTGAAGAAATTTTTCAAATACCACGTCGTGCGTTCAGCCTCTACAGCTGGGTAAACTCGCTAAAAGGAAAATCTGCAAAAACTTGGTAATTGAGAGATATAACAAAGCGAACTGACAATAACAGGTGTCGATCTGAAATATTGGACAGCCGAAGAGTATTCGAATCCCTTGGTGAGTTTTGAATAACTAGCTCATACTTCATTATTCTCAGAAAAACTTTCTACCAGCATCCCGTTAAAAAGTCATCCCACGAGGTAGGAACAAAAACAATAAGCCACGCAGTATTTCCTCCCCCCCCCCACGTCTAGTTCCCGAACTATTACTTATTTAGGGCGCTGTAAACTTTTTGCATGAATAAACTACGAGTTCTTGGCAGCTTTTATTTTTGTTCCGTTTTTAATATGCAATTTTCGTGCACTGAATTAATTTTATAAAAGTTAGTTTTAGATGAGTTAAGAGTATATTTCTCAGAATGCAAGTAAGTTTTAGCAGATAAAATTTTATTATCAGATGGTTTTTAAATTAGTTACAAAACTAGAAGACCCCCTACAAGACTCGTGATCTCATCTGTTGCAAATATTTAACATGCTGGATCCACTCTTTTTGTCAAGATTTTCATGACATTTATTTAATGTACAAAAAGAGGATAGTTTATATTTTAACATATTTTTTCTTATGCCATCTTGGAAAGACTCGATCGTCAATACATCAAAACTGAAATAAATAGATAATTCATCGATTACATCAAATATATGCATTCTGTTTAATATTTTTATTGAAAAATACGTTATTATTTGTGGTATGAAAATAGTTGATGTTGGATATAATCCTTTCTGATTGTTAGACCAATTTATGTATATTATACAAAGAAAGGATCTCAAGATCTAAAATTAAAAAATACGTTTATTATCTTTTTCCATTGGCAAACGCTTCACCCTCCAGGGCATTAACAATGCTAGAAGCATACGGAGTAAATTTTTATCTCTTCTCCACTAAAGAAATACATAATTTTCTTAGATACTAATAGCACTAACTAACCTTTGGAATTATTCCTCTAAGTCAGGACAACCATTTTGGCTGTGGAAATTTAAAATACCTTTTAATTCTCTTCTGTAGGAATTTACAATACAGTATTATTCAAAGCTTATTTAGATTAGGTAAAAAATATTTTGAGTATCTACTATAAATTTGCCTAATTTCTCTTTGAAAAGTTGATGAATGCAAAGCTCCCTTCCTGTCTGTACTATGCGGTAGGTACTAAAGTTCTATCAACATTTGTTCAACTATTTTTCTTTTTCAGAAAGAGGTTAAAATTCTAATCAAAAGGGAATGTTATTATGCTCCGAAGAGGGGCTTGTAAACTGAAACTCGATTAAAATAGCCGAGTTTTACGCTCCTTTATTTCCTCTTTAATCCACAACACTATTTCCCAGATAAAATATTGACGTTAAAAAAAAAAGTGGAAGCCATTAAGTTTTCATTTAGTTTTCCTAAGCACTCCATTTATTTCCTGGCTCTTTCCCTGCCATATCACGTAATTAAATTATTGCTCAGTACATATTTCACAATTATTCTCAAGATCGTTGCAAAGGAAATACCATTTACTTAGGAGCTATTCAGTTTTAGTGTTAGTGTGTAGGTTAAAAGCCGTTATTTCATAAACAGAAACCATAAAGCCATCCTGTTCATCACTGGGATAGCACATTTAGAAATGAGAACAGCTAAAGTTGTATTTACAACGCCAGTTGTATTTATACTCCAACAATGCTGCTATTCTAATTACTGGTTAAACAGAATAAAACACAAATAATAATTATTATTAATGACACAAGATTCAATAAAATTATTGGATTTTTATTATGGACAACTTCAAAGCCAATCACTGGAAGGTATATGATTGTTTAAAAATATTCATAAAGAATACAACATTCGACAATCATTTTAAGAGACTAATTAGGATGAAATTATACAGCCCACGATTAATTATTCTTTATACTCTGCAAAAGGCATAAGTTCGTCATAGTGTCAAGGTAATAAAAAGTTGTGTATATAGAAATCTTTTGATGAATAACAGTCACATTCCGTCCTTAAATATTTCCATAGTAATACCATTGGCCTATATATATATATATATATATATATATATATATATATATATATATATATATATATATATATATATATATATATATATATATATATATATATATATATATATATATATATATATCAGCTGATAAATTACCTCTCACAAGATTATATTATTTATAATTATGACTTTATTAAAGAAGAATAAAATACCTCATAAAATCTGATTATTAATTGAATCCAAGTATAAAAGTCCAATAAATATTGCTGTTTGGATTTATTTATCTTTTCTCCAGGGTTTTTTGCCTTATAATTTGTCAATTCAACCAATTTCATCACTGTTATTCAATCATCTACCAGAGTGCTCCATTATAATGTTGCTTTTCGGCATCTAATAATTCCTGAACCAATTTCATTGGAATCAATTGAATGAACGGCAAATAACTTTCACCATCCGACGAAAAATGTTCCAGCTCTTTTACAAACAAGTTTTATTACCTTTCAAATGTCAACAGAGCTTCACTCGGCTGCTCAAAGAAACAAATTGAAATTTGATGGAAGAGGGAAAAGACAGGCTTTGTTCGGGAGAAGGACTATTAGTCACGAAGGGGATACATTTTTCCTATTCTCTTCTTCTATTTTTTTTTATCCTTTTTTTTTGTATCCATTCCGTAATTTATAGAATATGGTAATGGAATAGTGTAAATCTCCACATTCATCGAAAGCAATAAATTTATCACAAAGACATCAATAATACAATTCAAGGATTTATTGTTTTTGAGTGTAGTGTAGGTGAATATATATATATATATATATATATATATATATATATATATATATATATATATATCAAAACAAAATAAGCTGCCCTCTTGCAGAGGGTACCTGTTTAGTCAGCCTCCTAATCTGCCAATTTATTTTTTTGAATTTTCTTTAAATTTTATACGAAAATTTGGAATAAATTAAATGGTGCAAATTAGGGGTGTATCTCAGGTGAGATTGTAGCTTAATATTTCCATCTTTATATTTTATATAGATGATGATTGACGATTTATATATATCTATGATTTTAGGATAAGCATGGATAAGTCCTTCAGATCATCTTTTGTTAGCTCATGTTCTATTAATATTTTTACCGTTTTTTGATGGAAGATTCCTCTTGAGCTGAACAATGGCCCGTAACCTTCAAGTCTTGGATTTCGTATTTTTTTGAGAAATAGGGGGCAACATGATTTCAAAACGGAAAGTAAGATCCAGAATTACTCCCTTTTTTTTCATTTTTCTTGATGGCTACAATATCAGCTCTTCTTGGGGTGCCGTCTGAGGAATTGCATATCACCTCTTTTGAGTCTGGACCTTATGATGCCGAGAATTACGGATCTGCTAGCCCCTTTGGCAGGAACCTAGGACATGGAGAAGGGTTTCGATCTCACTGCAATGCCCACAGTGGGTGTTTCCTAGGTTCCTTCCCTGAGTCAGAGCGAACTGGCATTCGATTAATGTTCATCTTCACCGCTGTTGTCCATTCTGATGAAGACAGCCTTTTTAGTCAGAAGTCCACGAATTAATAGTATCTCAGTCATTGAACGTTTCTGCGCCTTTTCTTTTAGCTGGTAAAGAGCACACGCCTAAGTGTTTATGGCGTAGTTTGTGTCGCAGGTTTCTGACGTTGATATTTACATTCTTCTCTTTTGTTATATCGATGTATATATTACATATTATATATATATATATATATATATATATATAAAACCTTTACATAAGAGCAGTGATATGGAATCTGGGAGCTATGAATAAGCTAGTCCAATACTTCATATGAATTCATTCTTTTAAACAACATTTGGTTTCGCCATAAGAAAAAAATATAACAATCACATTGTACTCCAATCTTATATATATTTTTAAGAAAATTAAATTGGTTGAATGGGTCAAATGAAAGTTGGAAGCCAACATTTAGTTATCAACGTTCAAAACCTCTTTTAAACACTGTAAACCATATTATAAAGATAATTTATAATAAACAGTTTTTGATTAAGTAAAGAAAAAACGATAAAGGCAGTGACGATATCTTATAAATTTGAGAAGTCATTAAACCCCTTGGAGTTTAACGAGTAAACTAAAACACTGTACAGTAGAAATATCGGCTTACAAGAGTTTCTTATTTTTAATGTGATTCTGCTTAGAGCGACCTGTAGCGTGATGAAAATTAATGCATTCGAATTTAAATATAATTCCAGCAAACCTACGTTGTTCGAATAGATATTGCCCAAGCGTCAAGGATTTTCAATGTTGGTTAAGACCTTTAACATAGTAAATGGCTACAAATGAAGCAAACTATGGAAGCTATTATCTTCTACATCGAATGACTGCGGGTAACAAATAAGGGAGAGCCAACATAATAACATGAACTGGAAGAACAACCTGACGGACCTATAAACCTGAATGGAGAAAAGAAATCTTCAGTGGTCATAGAGAGTCCATAGGAAGATGGAAGTATGATCAGAAATAGTCTGCGAAATATGTGGTCATACAGGCAATGTCCGAATACTTTGTTTGTAATGTTCAGGACCACGGAAGTCTACAAGTATATTTTAAAACATACTTTTAAATGTCCTCATTATTTGTGCATTAAATAAAGAATTCGTTGAATCATACTGTTATTCTTTAAAATAATTTTAGTTCAATTATCCTTCAAATTTGTAGAGCAAGGTTGGTAAAAAAACTACTACAAGAATCTCTGGAATATGCTGGTAGAGAAACAAATTGATCAGGATCAATAAAAAGGATTTGTCCTCTACTGTTGTTTTCATTTATGCAAAGTGCACTTTCAGTGTCAGCTCTCCATCGTCAGTGTCTGCTGATTACAGCAGTGCATCCTGGACAAAAACCGCCGGGCTACTTACTACAGGAATTGTTGGGTCCAATTGTATTCAGCTCACCTCTTACTTTCACAAGTATTGTTTAATCTCTGGGTCTATTGTTCCACCACCTTGTGTAGGACAGTGTGAATAGTAATGATCCTTACGATAACCATTAACCATATTTTCATTCGTGGCACATAAATTCATGGAGTTATTTATCTTTGAAGGATTTCATTCCAGATTTGAATAGTCATCTATGTAGTATTTACAGGCTACACCTGGTAATTGGTCTCATGGACTGGTAAACCTGGTTACTGCATGACTGAAGAAGGGGATAAGAGGTTCACAAGGAAATTCAGTGGTTTCCCGCTGCTTTTAGCAGGTTTCCTTTTAACTATTGAGGTCGTACTCATGAAGCGATTTTCGAAATTTTTCTTCACATGTCCATTGTTCCTGCCTAGGAGATGCCGAAAATGAGGTCCGTTCAAATCTGTATATCTATCTATCTATCTATATATTTGTCGTTTACCACTCTAGCGGTCGCAATGTTTGTTTAATCGTCACCAAACTCGGTATCCAATTGTTTTATGTTAAAAGAAAGATCAAGTTCGTTAACGACCGATATCGGACCAGTGGGAGGGGGGTTTAGTGGGGGGAATTTAGAAAATTTGAAATATCTCCGTTACTATACGTTGGATCAAAAAATTGTATATCTTATTGCAAATTAAATTTACTATAAATATGTTTATATACATTTATTCTCTATCTTGAATATTAACCGAGATATTTGCATTTTTATTAAGTGTAACGGACGAATTATGGACGCTTCTATTCCTTCCCACCGAAAGCTAGTTCGGTCGTTTCCGTGACTGTTCGGCACTCGTATGGAGATTTCTCTATTGTATAACTTTACGTAGGAAATCTGCTAAGTTTACGAAGCCCCTGCGTGACGGACGTTTTTAGAATCAGACCATCCAGCAATAAATACATCATGAGAAAAATTCCATTCATACCAGTAAAGGCATAAGTGGATAAAATTCTATTCAAGGCCTGAGTTGTTGGATAGCCGCCCCTCCGAGGCCTGTAGCGTGCATAAGCTTGCTAATGATAGACTGTTAGCAGAATGAGTATGCTGACTAAGACTTTAATCTACCCTCCTGTCTAACCTCAAGACATGTTGCAAGTGAGAATTTAGAGAAGGAGGGAATAAGAGGCGTCATCTACTGTGTTAAATATTTGTTGTTCGTAAATTCTATGTTAAAATAATGCTTTGGTGTTATAGTCTGAACTATGATGGGTTCACACAGCTGTGGGACAAGCAATTGAGGAATTATTATGGCTTTGCATAGTGCTTGGGTCAGATGACGTTTACTGCAGGGTGACGGCCAGCTGTCACACATCTGTCAAGCCCTCATGCTCCTCTCGACTTGGAGTGCTCCGATAGAGACGTCACCGTTATCCATATCACTAATTCAGTGATAAGAGCCTCCCTATGTCAGCAATAATAATCCGACCGCGCCATCATGTAATTGCTAATTGGGCTTATATATGCAAGGAGGTGGATCTAGAGGATTTCGTGAATAGTAATTTGTTATTCATGTCCCGCCATGTAATCAAATTAGTTCGTGTTTCATAGGCTTTCGCACATACTTAATACGAGGAATCAATAGATTACGGCTGGGATTGTTTTAGTAGGGTTTCTCCGTCTGGTTTCCCGTTAACATGATATCCATAAGCAGATGTTATATCTCATCTTGAGATAATGTTCGATATTCGACTAAACCCATATTATTGCAATTATTCTGCTCTTTGCACAACCATGTTAATCTCTTTTAACCCCCCGTTATTTATGATTACACATTGTGTATTCTCTGCTATCAGTAACAATTTTATTTATTGATTTTTCAATCAGTAAATATGCGGAATAATATAAATGAATAGTACCCTACATAAACAAAAAATATAGACGTGACGTAAAAATTATCATCAAGTACATGCTGCTAAAACTAAATGTTTCCCATGTGGTAGAATGGCGCACTGATGATATAAACCAGGTATGAGCAACCTTAGACATGTTTTGGGCCAAACTTTAGTGTGCAAATACGTTCGCTGGCCGCTTTTAAAAGTAGTGTATTTCAAAGTAGTGTTCATATTTTTTAACGATAGATATCAGACATGAAATAATAATACAATTTATTAGAATAACAAAAAAAAATGAAAAAATAGGTACAGTATTATAATTAAATCGTAAGATTTGGAATTATTACAAACAACGAAAGTTAAATAGGGAAACCGAAAATAATGAGTCACTTGAGCTTGAATTTGAGAAACTAATCCATCGATGTTTGGATTAATTTCACTGATACAAAGAAAATTTGGAAAGAATTTTCCAAATTATCGTCAGACAGCCTTGTGCGATGTTTTGATTTTTTAGCATTCATCATTGAAAAGAACTATTCGCATTTATAAGTACTGCCAAACGCACAAATTTAACCTCATCTTCCACATTTGGAATACACTAGTGTATTATTTTTGTTTACTTGAGTTTTCCAAAATGTCTCGCGGGCCGGTTGCTGCCCACATCTGGTATAAACTCGCGATATAATCTTTATTTCTCGCTGAAGAAGGTGCACATATTCACATCATTAGAAATGTACGCTGGGCATAAGAATGCCTGTAGAAGAAGAAATTTTACGTGAAAATAATATGAGAAAGAGTCTAAAACTATTACTAAAGTCCAAAACCAAGCATACACATAAGTCATGTAGAAATTTACCTATTAAACAATATTGATCATAAACTATTTTACAATGAGTCTCACAATAATTGAAATATTAGAATTGTACACTTCTCCTTTACTCTTCCCTCTTGCCTAACATTCCTTGACCCAATTTGGTTATCATCTGATATAACCTTTAATTTTACGTGAAACAGTTAAATATCAATTAAATAATGAGTTTGGAGAATAGAATGATGACCGATGACGTCACGTCCCATTGAAGTTCATTTCAGCATCCCAAATAGAAAGGGTAGGATTAAAATATTTCATATACATGTATTTTCATAATTTCCTATGTAGTTTTGGAGGGCACATGGAAATCGTATCATGAGTACATCAATAGCTGATTAACGCCGAGAAGTCTCTCTGAAAAAATAAATTAATAAAACGTGTATTTAGTAGAGAACTAAAGACTCTCATAAAGTCTCCACCGATTCTGGAAGAGAAAGAATCTGTGGCAGATCAGAAAATTGGTATTGTATGGATAGTCAGAAGTCACGGGTTGAACACATTCTCAAGAGGCTAACTAGAAATCATAACTATGTTAGACAAGGTGAAACTAATTCCTATTTTTAAAATGGCAGGATGTTAATAAAAAAATTACTAAAAAAAAATCTCTTAGTACTTGACTATTTCGGGACAATGGCACCCTCTGCCCTTTTCAAATTTCATTGCATGAAGAAGCCCATTCAGATTCCAAATAACAGAGCTCTTATGATGTATTAAAACTGTTTGAAAATAAGCAACGTTCTGATGAGATTAGTCGTACCGATTCAAAGGAATTAATGTAATTATGAGATTGTGATGCTTTCCAACGACTTCTACTTGTGAAGTCATTGACTGAGAGAGACAACCACCAGTTGGACTTTATTCCCTATGCAGTGAGTTTGACGGTTCATTGATTAGAAGTAAGTAAACAGCAGGACTTCACTCCAACTTGCTCTGACGAACTTTGTCAATAGGTTCTTCACGCTATCAGGCCTTGATGCTTAATTGACTTAATTACTCTTATCTGGCCCCGCTTCCAGCTCGTAACCATTGGCGAAGAGGAAACCTGATTTGTCAAATGAGTATTTAAGCCTCCAAATAGAAATGTACAAAATTGGCTTACCCAAATAATTAAAATATAATTTTCATTATATCATGGAATTTTAAAGGTGTTGTCAAATTTGTTTACAGTCTCATAATCATTCACATATGTAAATTTTATTTGCCCCAAACAATCCCTCAGGTTATTTATCTTGATTCTCAACATGGCTCTTCGAAATGTGCACAATCAACTTCCCCAAATCTTCAAACAAGCCATCAGGAGGAACAGGATGGCCGCGTTTGTTAAGTTAACCCCCTACGAACGAAACAAAATAGGGTGCACCCGCCCTGAGAGCCAACCCAAATATTTTAACCCTCCACTCCACCACGTCTGTTAACGCTCTAGCGGTCGCAATTTTTGTTTGATCGTTACCAAACTTGGAATTTAGTCGTTTTATGTAAAAAGGAAGATCAAGTTCGTTAATGGCTGAAATCGAAACAGTGGGAGGGGGGTTTTAGAGTGGGGATTTTCGGAAAATTCAAAATATCTCCGTTATTGCGGGTCGGATCGAAAAATTGTATAGAATCAATCTTATTGTAACTTAAATTTACTATAAATAGTTTTCTATACATTTATTCTGTATATTGAATATTAACCGAGATATTTGCATTTATATTCTGTGTGTGGTCGGCAGGAGTCGGATTTGTTCCGGACTTTCCGCCGAGAGCTCTGGCTGCTGTTTCCGTAACTATTCGTCCCTCGTGAATAGGTTTAGAGATCCCTTACTACTACAGTTGTTATTGGGCAGATTTCTCTTTTGTAAAATTTCACGTGGGAAATCTGCTTAGTTTACGCAGCCCCTGCGTGACGGACTTTTTGAAAATTCATGTATATAAGGATGTTAATGAAAAATGAACATTAATCTAAAAAGTAATGTATGTTTGGTTATTCAGAAAAAAAAAGCTAGTATAATATATGTGATTAAAATGTCCACGCAGGTGCTGCTATAAAATTGGAAGATTTCCTATTGTCATGAATTCTCTCGCCATTTCATATTTTACAAAAGACTTTGTAAAGTTATTCCCCAATTCAGATGAATAAAATCAATGTATAAATAATTTGATTTGTTAAAATGTATTTAATTTGTCGTAAAAATAATTGACATTTGGTTATGAAAACAATTTGTTTATAATATAAAATATTTTGTAACTACACGTGTAAACATTTATTGATTCCACTCACTTCTCCCACTTCTAAATGAAATATTCGATAGTTATATAAATTCAAATTATCTCGTATTATAGTTGGAAAGGTGACCTTAGCAACTGACGGAAGTTTAAAAATTAATGGCATCAGATACAGAAAAAAAAGCATTGACTCGTATTTTTATATAAATTACATTTCCCCACTTTATTATTCTACTTCAAAAACATAATGGCCCTGTTAACGTCAAAACATTGTTGGGATGTTCTTTGATGTTTTTCATTCTCCGACAGCAATCTAAGGGTTATTTTTTATGTGTCTCAAGGGTAATAAAAATATGACAATTATCATTTTTTTTTCTTATTCTATTTTTATTTTTGCCTAACTTCCTGTTTTCTTTTTTTCTTTTTATCAAGTAGGAAAAAAATTATTTTTTTATTTATTTATACCCGCATCTTGGCGATTTGGGTCAAAGTTTCACAATGTAAAATGAAAACAAAATTATAGAAAAATAACGAAAACTGAAACAAAAAATAAAAATTAAATACATTAAATACTAGTAATAAAGCAAATTAATAAACATAAGACATAAATAAACATTAGATAAATAAACATTAGACTAGCAATAAAGACAACAATTTAAAATGGTTTTAATAAAAAAATTATGTTATTCCTATATACTAGTACATCAATATTATTTTTTTTATATCTTATTTATTTAGTTTTGTACCCCAGTTTTGTAGCGATGGTGATTTGCATTATTAGGATGATATATTTACTCCTTCATGTGCTTACCTTTTTTTGTACTTTTATATTATAGAAAATATTTCTTTAACATCTGATTCTTTCTCATATCAGTGCTTTGTCTAAAGAATATAATAAAAGTTAACCCTTTTAAATTTTTTTAGGTATGCTGTAGGCCTATTCTATTTTGTATTATATGTTTTTGTAAATGTTGAAGTCTTTTAGACATGTTAGTATTTGTGGAATATATTGACTGCTGTCAGTTAATAGTTCTGTCATATCGTGGGGTATGTGAAGGAAAAATATTTGACAACTATTTAAAAATAACTTAATAAAAATGTAGAATATATCGTCATTAGAATTCATAACCTTATAAAAATAAATACTCTTGCTCAAAGTGGTTATGTTCAACTATTTAATTGCCATTCATTTTAAACGAGTCAAGCAATAATTCTAAAGGGAGGGAGTATAGATCTTGTTTTTACAAAATGAGCACCATGAAACTGGCGGACGGTTGCAGTGAGTCTTTTGGATCAATTTTCCTATTTTTTGTCAAGCCATTCATTCTGTACAACAATACGGATACCTGGGCCGGGCTATCTACAGGTAACATTCACTTTTATCAGCAGGTACTTTTCGCTGTACTTTCCTAGCCAGTTGCTAAAAATGCTGTCATTGCCAAAACGGGAACCATAACCATGCGCCTAATTGCTCCAAGTACTTTTATCCACTGGTAACTCCTTTTCTGGCAAATTTGTGATTCGTTGCTAATTATATTTTTATTGCCAAAACGCAAACTAGTACTTTTATGTTTTCTTTCTGTTCTGTGTTCATTTTCTGTTTTGTGTTTCATTTTTGTTTTTGGTTAATTTCGTTGATTTTTTTTTGTTTTTTTAATTACAAAGCTTTTTCGCCAGAGCTGCGAAGCTCCAAAAAAAAAATAAATATAGTTATTTATTATACAAGTGACGAAAGTAGATCATTTTACAACTCGAGTGAAACGTTTACCCACACGAGCGAAGCGAGTGTGGTAATTTCACGAGGGTTGTAAATTCTACTTTCGTCATGAGTGTAATATTAATTTTTTTTCTGTAATCGTGTAATACATGATCAGATCTAACCAGAATATGAACAAAATTAGGATGTTGTGAAGATTATGGTATGTTGTTGGTAGGTTATAAGCATGGTTGTGAAAGGTTATAAGCATAGTTATAAAAAAAACTAGTGATGATTGTGAAGTAGTGCAGTTATAAACAAGTGCAGGTTATAAACAAGGAAGGTAATTATTATTATATTTAAATTTTAAAATATATTGATTATTTCTACCAATAATTCATTCACATTTCAATTTATTTTGTTAAAATAAATTCTTACAATGTTAAGAAACATTTAAAAGCATTTAATTTCCAACTTCAAATTATTTTTTAATTTATACTTATTACTAATTAAGAAGGCAATTCACTTTCTTCACTCTATTGCAAAATGTTTCACTTTCTTCACTCATTTCAGTTTAGTAATGTTACCATTATTCAACGATTACAGAAAAAATAAATTTTATCCACTGGTAACTCCTATTCTAGCTAATTCTTGATTCGTTGCTAATAATACTTTTATTGCTAAAACGCAACCCATAGCCATGAGTCTAATTGCTCGTTGCTTAGAATACTGTTATTAACAAAACAGGAACCATAACCATGTGTCTAATTAAAATATCGTCTCTCGATAGTTAGTTTTATGTAAAATGAAAGATCAAGTTCGTTAATGACTGAAATCGAACCAGGGGGGAGGGGTGGTTAAATGAGGAGAAATTGGAAAATTAGAAATACCTCCGTTATTATACTTCTGATCGAAAAACATAACAATATTATTGAACATTAAATGTACTGTAAACATTGTTTTATATATATTTAGTCAATTTCTTGAATATTAACCGAGAGATTTGCAGTTTTCAGTCTTCTGCGAACCCCCACTTCTGCTCATGTTACATTAACAAGACTCTGCTGTATAATAAACCATATTACTTGAGGCTTAAATACAAAATATTCTTTTCAAGAAACCTATACTATACGAGATACAGGCAAATATGTTCTGCTGCCCCCCCCCCTCGTCTTAAGTTCATGGATTACTAAAATTTGACTGATTGAGATAAAAATTATTCTGATTCATTATAAATTACAGTACTAGATATAGAAAATAGTTTTCAATAAAGTCAATATGTTATATTCTGATATATTACTGTAATTCATTTCCTATTCAGTGTGAGGATGGCAGACCTGTTTGTTTACATTTCTTATTATAGTATTTATTCGCTTAATATTGACGGTGCTATTGTGTTACCTGTATGTAGATTTACGTATTATTAACCCTCGGTCGGGCGCGTCAAGAATATTCCGCCATCGGGCGCGTGTATCTCACAGATCATCCTCAACCGTTTTTACGGAAATACAGTTTTTTAATATATATTTTGCACTAAAATGTTGAGCGTGAGATTAGAAACCATAAAAGAGGAAGTATTTGTTTGAAAGAAGTAAATAATTTTTAAAATTGACAAGTATTATAATATAAAAAAACCGTGGACGACAATTTTTAAAATATAATTAAAAAACACAAATATCAAAAGGAATTGTTTAAATGCACGTGCCTTAATTATACATATTTCATTTCAGTTAGTGAACAATATAAAACAATTATCTAAATATAACTTCAATCAAAACTAAGTAGCACGAAATCACTTTTAGATAAGACTTAATGAAAATCATCAAAAAATTTTAAAAATACCAGTTTAATTGCTATTTCTTTTGCAGAGCTCCATTACAATTAGGACAAAGCATGGAACTATGTTGGAAACATATTTTGTTTTTGCAAATCTCACAACAGTAATTAGTACACCTACATTTATTTTCAGTTTTGCTTGGTTCACATCATTTTCTTTAATTCGTTGTAGCGGAGGGCCTTCTTTTACGGGTATGCTGTTCTGTACTTGAGTTCAATGTATGGTCCATGAGCTAGTGTACTTTTATGAGTCTCTGTAGTCTCATTTCGTCCTTAATTCGGTTGGTAAACGTCTACTATTGTCACTGCATCGTGCAATATATCCTTGTACAAGTTCTTCTGAAAGCTCATGTTTGACTAAATAATAGAATAATAGGTGTATATGATTCCATTTAATAATAAGAAACTTAATTGATGTACATATTTATGAAATACAGATTTAAAAAAAAACTTACGAGATCGGGCGCATGGTATCTTGGAGATAAAATTTAATGACAGGTGAAACTGACGACTCCATTAAACACAGTGGCTCAACATACCTTGAGGGGGAGGTCTCTAAAACACATAACTCGAAGCACTACACCACCACTCTCTGCTAGGAGGTGTGGCAAATATTTTTCTAGAAACTGTGTAACTGAGAGATCACGCGCCCGAAGGAGGGTTAAACTTCGCGAGGGATATCTGCTTAGTTTACGCAGCCCCTGTGTGACGGACATTTTTATCTACTAATAACTCCTTTTCTAGCCAATTCGCGGTTCGTTGCTAGAAATACTGTTATTTTCAAAACGCTAACCGTAACCATGCGTCTAATAGCTGGAAATGCTTTTATCTGCAGGTAGCTCCATTTCTCACCAATTCGTTGTTTGTTGCTAAAAATATTGTTATTGCTAATATGTAAACAAACACAATGTGCCTAGTTGCTCCAAATAATTAATATTATGATATCTATAGGTTCTTCTACAGGTAACCCCTTTTTTTATAGCCTATTCGTGAGTCATTGGTATAAATGTTAGTAGGGCACCAACTATCTCTGACGGGGTCCTAACCATGGGTCTAGCTGTACAAGTGCTTTATCATCTTCAGTGCAACAGGCAGTTCTCGATTTCCTTATCTGTCAATGGTTCCATTTCTACTCGAGACTTGTATTGCCGTGTCCTAATTTCACAGCTGGGTTCGCCGACTATCGAGCGGCACTAAGCCCGGAGATGCCAGACCACAATCCCAGGGCGAGTCTATCCGATCCGGATTGTATCTAGAGGTGCTACCCCGCAGGCTTACTTTATCGCCCCTAATAAATAGCCTGTTTAATGAGGCAAGTCTTGGCCCCCATCCAAAGTGCCCAGGGATATACATTTGCTTATTTGGAGACGATTTATTTGGTTCCTCTTCTCTGGATTAGCGCTGTCTCTGAAACTGGGAGTGGTTTCAACTCAAGGCTTTTTATAAAGTCATCTACAACCACTCTCTACTATAACCACTGATTCTATGCCAGGAAAACCCTTGCTTTTCTTTTTGTAAGAAGTAGTAATTTGTAGTAATTTAATTGCTTCAAGTTATGCAATCCTTTGAAATTTATTATAAATATGCAGCATAACAAAAATAAGATAAATACACAGTTTACCTCTTCGCGGGATAAAATTTAACTTACAAGTAATGTACAATATATGTTAAAAAGAATACATTTTTTTTTAATTTATTAGAAAATGTTAAAGCCTACATAATCAAGAAAATTTTCACTCACAAAGAGAGTGCACGGCCTACACACCACCGATTTGAACGACAATATTTTAGAATGTAGTGCTCAATGAAAACCATATTCCGCTAAAGCCAAAGAACTCACATTGCTTACGCATTCGTTTAAAAAAATGTTAAAGATTTGCCTGAAAGTCTTGAGAAATGTATTTCTTTTTTTTTTTTTTTTTTTATTTATTTATTTATTTTTTTTTTTGTAGCCACGAGATTTAGAGATCGAATCTCGCTAGGAGTGACTTTTTGGGGGGATTCTTTTATTTTTTATTTTTTTGTTTCAAGGATGTTTATTTAATATTAATAAATAAATAAATTTTTATTTACTTATTAGCATACAGTTTTTAACGTGTTAGATATATTTAAAGAATATTCGAATGATTTCTGTCAAAAGTATAATAGTTATAAGGAAATATTTAATATTACACAAGAAGTCTATTACTTATTATTAATTGAATACATAAGTGTATATATATTCAATAATAATGTGGATATTCTGATAATACTTTCAAATGGTTTTATTTAGCTTTACCTGTTTATTCGTAATTATCTATTTTTTAATTAATAAAGATATTTAAAATTTTCTAGACATAAAAATATTCTTTAACAGTTTTATACTTTAGACATATACTTGCATTATGTATGACCTTGAATCACTGACGTATATTTTTTATTATCAAGTTAAAAATTTTATTCGGGATGGCAATGGTGTTGAAGAATAGCATGATACATCTGCATACATATACATATAATACATCTAAATGATATTTAGCGATTCTGATTAATCAAATACAAGAGGTTTTGGAGACGCTTGATACAATTTTTAACTGTCAGCAACTTATTGAACGGCTTTAGTCTTGCCGTAACGATCCCTAATATGACACGGGAGCTAATTGATAAGTATCATAAACAAATTGTGATAACGGCCCCGAGAAACTATCCTTTATCTAGCTTCTGCCTTATCACTCTGGCTACTTTACATTGCCACAAATCAGCATTACACATCACAAAATGTTCTAATAAATAATTTTTTTTTTTTATAGTAGGCCGATGAATTTGAACCGGTTACAACGTTTTATAAAGTAATTTTGAAGTGCAGAGCTTTTCTGATGCTTGTAAAAGGTGAACGCTTAAGCAACGATAAATCGCCGTTAGCCCTTTTCTCAAGTATAGTGAAGAACGATAAAGGCACTAAAAGGTTTTTTTTTCTTTTTTTTTTTTTTTTTTTTTTAACTTATTTCCTTTACATAGTAACCCTATGTGGAGGGATTTTATTTTTCTGCACATCATATTTGCATTATATGTGCAATTTGGCAAGACTTTTAAAAATAATTTTATACAATATATATATATATTAAAAAATTTAAAGAAGAACATGAAAATTAAACTTGACAAAAAAACATTAAATGACAACAATTAAGTAATACAATTAAAAAACCAATAAAAATAACGTAAAATTAATATTATATTATCTTTTCCTCTCATCTTAAGAATATCATAGGAGATTGCTTTTAATAAATTTAGGTGTCTTGAAAATATTGGGACTGATAGACCATGCGGGAATATGAGTCTTTAACTGTCTTAGTATTTATTTCTTGAGTCAGTCTACATTAAAAGGGTAAAACGGTAATGTAAATTTCATAACTCCTCTAAGGGAAAACAAAACAAGCCCGAAACTCAGATTCTAGTTTGTTTAAATTTCGTGTAAAAATAATAAAAAGAGAGGGGCTTTTTAAATTAGAAATTCAAAAGAGTGGAAAATACATTTGGCCCCCTGACATTTTTATGAGTGAGGGAAAGAGTGTGGGAACTGTTTCCGGGGTGGGAGTAATTTTCCGGATCCTTTGATTTTCAATTACCTTCTGCGTTTATCAGAGGATTTAGTAAAATAACTCCAGTCCCCCCACCCCATGCTTCTTACTAAAAATTGTTCTACTTCCATTGGACAAGTTGGGGACTGGGTGGAGGACAAACTGCCAAGTATTTCAGTCTAGCATGGAGGCTTCTTCTTAAGATAGGAATTAAATCTGACCGACAGCCAATAGATGAGCAACTTGGATGTATGCAAATAGCGAATCCATCAATTCCATTAGATAGAGGATTTAATAAAAAAGAAAACTACCCTTTCGTATAATTTGTGTGTTCTAGTATATTGCTAACCTGAAATTCACGAGTGAAATCCATGGGTAATGAGGAATGCAGTCCTGTCACTCTAACTACAAATTAATCAAGACATTTCAGTTGAAATAAAAATTTTAGTGTCGCATAATAACAGCAAAAATAATTAAATAGGTATAAGTATAGATATAGAAAAGTAAATTAATATTTGATTTTAATAAAATCTGACAGCTACTCGACTAGGAAAAAGTCCGTCACGCAGGGGCTGCGTAAACTAAGCAGATTTCCCATATGAAGTTATACAATAGAGAAATCTCCATACGAGTGCCGATCAGTTACAGAAACGTACATTGATTTTTTGATATACAGTTTTGAACGGATCTCATTTTCGTCATTTACTAGGTAGGATCGATGGACATTTAAAGAAAAATTTCGAAAATTCTGTCATGAGTACAACCTCAATAGCTGATTTCTCTTAAGGGAAATCTGCTAAAAGGATGAGAGCCTGTGGAAAGTCTCTTCAAATTAGCTGTATTTGCAGAAAATAGAAATAAATGATTAAAATTAACATTAACTAAATCCGGTTTTCTGCAAATTATTCCCCGACTTTACTAAATTAATACTGAAGATTCCTCTGAAGTTGTTGATATTTTTGTTTTGGAATTTTACATGGTTGTTTCAGGAGTCTGAGTGAAATCTCTAAAACATATAATTATTGTAACAGCCCTTATTTTCAATATCAGATTATCAACATTCTGGAGAGTAATTTATAGAGAGCATTTCATACTTCTGTAATATATTCAAATATAAGATTTTATTTCATAGGAATACAATGATTACTTATTTTGTTTTACACATGTGTCTTTTTATCATTGTTAAATACAATTGTACTGGCATTTCTTGTTTTGACTATCATATTCAATTGGGAGCTCATAATCATGAGTGGACAATTCTGAACGCTGAAGCGTAAGCATTTTTGGGGATTATTGAAAATTCAAAATATCTCCGTTATTATGAGTCGGATCGAAAAATTGTATAAAATCAATCTTATTGAAAATTAAATTTACTATAAATATTGTTCTATACATATATTCTGTGTCTTGAATATTAACCGAGATATTTGCATTTTTATTGTGTGTGTGGACGGCAGGAGTCGGCTATGTTCGGGACTATCGGCCGAGAGCTAGTGCGGCCGTTTCCGTAACTGTTCGTCATCGTGAATAGGTTTAGAGATTCTTTACTACTACTGTTATTATTAGGCAGATTTCTCTATTGTAAAACTTCACGTGGGAAATCTGCTTAGTTTACGCAGCCCCTTCGTGACGGACTTTTCATCATAAGTTAAATACAATTTATCAATATACCACAACTTCAACTACCAATAGTTCAACGGAAAATGTGTACGAAAAATAAACAGAATCCGGACGTAACAGACATTATAGTAAAAAAAAAATAAATTGATTATACTCTCAACTTTGAGAACTCTTGTGGTTGTTAACAACTAGTGCTAATGCAAATTCAGGGTCAGCTGGTGGAGAATTCTTGGTTTCAATTATATCTGGAATTCATGAGCCACAAAACGAGGGGGTCCTAGAGCTGTAAAAGAAAATTTAAATTTTTAGATACAAAGGAAGAATTTCGTTGCCATTTTTTCCCCTCAGTCCTTACTTCCCTTTTGCCAGCGACTCCTCCAGGGGCCGGGACCAGCCCGAGGGCAGCCGAGCTCTCTCTGGAGAGATATTAAAGAGACTTTTCTTTTATTCAAGGGACGGCATATATCATTGTAGCGGGCCCGGCTAGGAGGAGGCTCCATGTCAGGAACTAACCCGCCCACTCTAAAGAAAAACAAAAATACATTTGGAAAATCATATTTAAAACTTTATAGGCTGATCAACTAATGAGTAGCTTTATTAAAAACTGCAATCCTTAGGCCCAAGCAAATAATGCAAATATTTCATACCGAAACCAGAGCTTATTTTATACATTTGCATAATTCTTATCCAATTTGAAGCAATTCATTTGGGCCTTTTTTAACTTGTTTTAGCAGGTTTCCCTTAAGGGAAATCAGCTATTGAGGTCGTACTCATGACGCGATTTTCAAAAATTTCCTTCAAATGTCCATCAATCCTACCCAGGAGATGACGAAAATGAGGTCCGTTCATTGTGTATATATATTTGTCTGTTAACGCTCTAGCGGTCGCAATTTTTGTTTGATCGTTACCAAACTCGATATTTAAACGTTTTATGGAAAGAGACAGATCAAGTTCGTTAATGGGTGAAATCGGAATAGTGGGAGGGGGGGGGTTTAGAGGGGCGATTATTGAACATTTGAAATATCTCCGCCACCATACGTCGGATCACAAAAGTGTATAGAACCAATCTTATTGTAAATTAAATTTACTCAAAATATTGTTCTATACAGTTAATCTCTATCTTGAGTATTAACCGAGATATTGCTATTTTAATTAAATTTTGGCCGATAACGTACGACGGAATTTCCCGCCAAAAGCTAGTTCGGCCCTTTGCCATAACTGTTTGGCTCTCGTATGGAGATTTCTCTATTGTATAACTTCACGTGGGAAATCTGCTTTGTTTACGCAGCCCCTGCGTGACGGACTTTATTATTGAACTTCCAGTATTAGGGTGGAAGAAAATACGCGGTTCAACATATTTACTTGTATATTTTATTATTATTTTATAAATTATGAAAACCTACACTCGCAGATATGTTGGTGGTCCCAGCATTAACGTTGCTTGGAAATACTCCCAAACCAATATCAATAGGGGTTAATAGAAAAAAGTAGTAGAAGCACCTTTTATAAAGGAATTTTTAGAAAAAATATCTAAAATATTTAATCCGAATTCCGTGTCTCATTTCTTTAAATGGTGGTATTTACATTCTGTTTTGTAAATATATGAACATTTCTACAAAATATGATTTTCATTTATTCCAGTTTTGTTTTTTTTATTTTGCAGCTACTATTATGTTTTGTTTGACAAGGAGCTATATACAATATTATTTTATTTTTATTATAGAGGAGCGTCAAATACTTTTGTTTCTTATATAAAAATTACTAGCAAAATGTATAATATCCTTTTTACATATTATTAAACAACATTTACACTTATTTCAGTATGCTTTTTAAAATTATTCAAAATACCTTAAATGGATTTTTAGCTGATTTCCCTTAAGGAGGCCGATCGAATCTCATTTTTCCATTGAATATAACCCTTACTACTCTTTTGTAGACTTTGAATATTAAAATATGATTTTTTGACTAACCCCAATCCACAAAGACCCAAGTTAACTGTCTATTGATGTCGTTATATATTGTTATGTTTTTTTTATTACCAAAACCAGTAATAAACGTTGCTAATAAGAGTTCTTTTGAATTGCAAAATCAAACACTCACAAGTTTCACAGTTATTATCACTGCACAATTTATTTAACAATGCTCAATACACTTGGTTAATTGTTCTTAATTGCTACTCACAGTATATACTGATAGCGTCACTGTTCTTCAGATTACACAGTCCAATAATTCACTCACGGTCACTGAAATTCACAACAAGACGGCACTGCACTGTCCTTTAACACGGCACTAAACTGTTACTCGTACTTACAGTCACGGCACAACACTGTTCTTCACATAAAAACACTTTACCGCACTGCACTAAGTCGCACTGTAGCACAGATGTGACCATCAAGATCGCTGAGCATAAACTGACTTGCTCGTGGCTGGCCGGTTCTTTATATAGATCGTCGGCATACATCAAAGGGGAATTGGCTGGGCCGTTCGACGTCGGTTCCCGTAGGGCCTAGGCCCTCTGTCGGCTTCTTTGATCTATATCGCACTTCCCAAATACGCGACTCTCTCTCTCTCTCTCTGAAGGATTATTCATGTATTTAATTTTTGCACCAATATTTACACTTTTTTCAATATACACATTCTAGTATTTCTTACTCATCGACTTCGTAGTACAAGACTATGTAATCCGCACAACGCTAACTATCAGGTCTCGCATTCTCTAGTTTAATCCGTGGATTTAGTTCTAGGATTCAATTCCGTAGATTAAACCCGGATGGTGATTGGGGAAGCTACAGTTCCAATTCAATCAATGATTCTGTCATTAGTGTATCTGCACTTAATTAAGGTTGTACATCCTTTAACCAGTGGTAAGGATCAATTTGTTTCGTTAAGATGGCGTTACATTACATGCAGGATTAATCATCCATATCGGATGATTGAACCGTGAAGAGGTAGTTGAAAATGATTTGTTTTAGTTGAGACACAGAAACCTTGATTGCAATATAAATTTAAAAAAAGATATTACAGGTATTTATTTATTAGGTTAGTTTCGAATGGATTTATTATTATTTATTAACGTCCACTCTTTGCTACTATGTCTAATTGAGACGGGGTATCCCGTCAAGAATTTTATTTAATGAGTCCGTCACTAAATAAATTTGGCGAGAACCGAACTCGCCACCCTGGTTTCACCATGTGAGAATCAGGCTAGCTCTGACAAGGCCAACCTGAGCCCCTACGGTTTTATTTTTATTATATCAAAATGTATAGTAAACAATAAATGTTCTGATCAAGAGCCCATGAACAACCGAGGATTGCTATACAACATTGCTGGGAGGGTCGGCATGACAAATGTCCTGCCATATTGTGTTAGCATTACTGTGTCGTGTCCGGGGAAACGGATAGAACACGTACCTTGAATCTCGGGAACCGTACAGCTAATTATCATCTAGAGTGGAATCTTGACATTCAACCAGGTACCTATGGTAAATAATATTGCTGCTAAAATTAAAGGATTAGCAGAGAGAGACGCGTATTTGGGAAGTGTGATATAGATCAAAGAAGCCGACATAGGGTCTAACTCCTACTAGTCCCTTCCACTCCAGACGTCGAAGGGCCAAGCCAATTCCCCATTGATGTATGCCAACGACCTATATAAAGAACCTGCCAGCCACGAGCGAGTCAGTTTTCTTCGCAAGTGCTTATATGTGCGTTCGGTGCTACAGTGCGACTTAGTGCAGTGCGGTAAAGGGTTTTTATAAGAAGAACAGTGTTGTGCCGTGAATGTAAGTAACAGTGCAGTGCCGTCTTTTGGTGTACTTCAGTAACCGTGAGTGAACTATTGGACTGTGTAATCTGGAGAACAGTGACGCTATCAGTGTATACTGTGAGTAGTAATTAAGAATAATTACCAAGAGTATTGTGCATTGTGAAATAAATTGTGCAGTGTTAAAAACTGTGAAACTTGCGAGTATTTAATTTTTCAATCCAAAAGAACTCTTATTAACAACGTTTATTACTGGTTTAGTAATAAAACGTAACAATATGCATTATATATATATATATATATATATATATATATATATATGTGTGTGTGTGTGTTACCGTTATAGGACATCAGTTTGGTTCGATTGTTTCCAAACTTGACATTTAAACGTTTTATGTGAAACTAAAAATCAGATTCGTTAACGGCTGTAATTGGACAGGTGGGAGGGAGGGTAGTTAAACGGTAGGAATTTCGAAAATTCAATATATCACCTATACTATACGTCTTATCGAATAATTGTATAGAACCAATATTATTGAACATTTAATGTTCTATAAAATGTGTTATTACATATTTTCTCTATCTTTAATATTAAGCGAGGTATTGGGATTTATTTAAATTTAAGCCTTCAGTAAACCTCCTATTTCAGTCATCGCACGTTCAGAGTAATCTAATGTATCATGAACGGTCTTATTTCAAGACAAAATACAAAAATGTGTTCAACAAATCTTTTCTAGATGTGATATATGCAAATACGTTCCGATGGTCCCTCTCCCCCCTGACGTATTTTTTTCCTGGGTTACTTAAATTTGAGTGGTTGTGATTATTTTGTTTCATTATATGTTACAGTAGTAAATATGATAAATATTTTTCAATAAAAATTAATATATTACATCCAAATATATTTTATTAATTGCTTTCCATTCTGGAGAAGAATATTTCTATCTATTCAGCTCTGAGCCCCTGCGTGACGGACTTTTTACAGCTCCTTACCAATACAGTTCTTTAACCAAAATAGTTCTTCTCGCAGAAAGAGAGAAATATGTAAAAAAAAAAAAAGTCAAACTTTGTAAAACTTTTGAAAACTGAAGTAATTTACAATATAATTATATTAATTTATGTTACTGAAGAATAGTTTGTAAAGGAATGTTCCTATTCAGGAAATTATAACTTATTTAGTCCAAATTTTGTAATAAATTCCACTAAATAGTGATATTTACATTTAGTTAATGAGATTCTAAATATTATTTTTGTTTATAAATTAAAGAATTAAAACTCTTTTGAGTTAGCAATGAGCCATGGGGGAAAAGCAAGGGGCAGCCTATAAGGCTAACCTGTTGCCAGAGCATTTGCTTAGCGATCCGGAACCAGTTCAAAGGCAAACATCAAACCAACCGGAAATATGCTCACTGGCCTTCCACTTCCTGTCCTCCACTACCATGACGTTTCGTCCTTTACACGGAATACTTTTCATAAATAGAAAATAGCTTTTGCTGGCTCCATTTACAATCATTGTCGTTTCCACGAAATTACATATTCGTATATAATATTAGAAAAAAAAATAATCATTAGAAATTTAAGACTCCATGCATGAACCGAAGTGTTCCAATGATTAATGAATGATTTAATTTACGTTTTCATTATTTACAATAATATGGTTAGCCATGTGAGTTAAATTGTTGATTTAATCTTACATGGTTAACCTAGAGTGGCGATTTCGATTCCCGCCTTGGCAAGGAAGTTATTTAGTGACGGAATTCATTAAACAAAATCCGTAGCACAACCCTGACTAGAAAAGTGTAGTAACCTTTGATTAACCCGTCCCAATTAGCCTTAGTTGCAAAATGTGGACGTTAATAAATAGTTTAATTTAATTTAAAATTCGTAATCTGGTGTGAAAAAATGAATCTCTGAAAATGATGCAAATTTTCTGCCTCAAAGAAAGAAAACATTAAAAAAAATGTTTTTTTGTGATACCTCTATCGCCTTTATTTGAGCTTCAGTTGCTCCTGAATAGTTCGGGGCATGTTTGAGTACATGCATGTGTTGAGATAAATAAGAAATCAGAAAAACGAATCAGTATATTAAGTTGTAAAGATTCGTAGTAAAGAGGCAGGAAAAAGACAATCTTCACAAAAACTTCTAAATACATTAAAAGTATGTATAGGCTATTAAATGATATATTTTAGGAGTGCCGAATCGAAATAAACCATTTCCCACCTTATTTTATTAATGCCATTTAATTTTTTATTACGGTTTTTACACATTATAAAAGTAGTTTTGTGGGATAATTTTTTATTCCCTCTACTAGTAAAATTCATTTATTTAAATTTCCTTAAACGAATTTGATGTTATACGTCGAATCGAAGAATTCCATAGAAACAATTTTGTTCCAAATGTAATGTTCTATAAATGTTATTATAACCATTTATTCTCTATATAAATATTAACCCAGATATTTGAATTTTACAGTTTTGAGCCAATAGTAAACCTCTACTTCTACTCAAGTCATATTAACAAAAAGCCGTTATGTACTGAAGGGCACTTTATTTGAAGCCTAAATACCAAATATTGTTCTCATTGTACTTTTACGTTTTGAGATAAATTCAAATATGTGGGAAATCTCCTTAGTTAGCGCAGCCCCAGCGTGATGGACTTATGGGCATTATTAAATAATCTATACTTATTTTTCCATTGCACCTAGACACCTGCTGTGAAATATCATCCACTTATTTGTTCGATGTTTCAACGCTGGGAGTAAAAGTGTTTTAATGACATTTCAAAATAGTCCGTTTAGACATTAGTGAAAATTTCTGTATTTTGTAAAGACAAAGCGTAGAAAAGGTTTATAATGCACATAGTATATTTGATTTACAGGATAATAAGTTACTTATTAGCAGATTTCCCTTGAGAGAAATCAGCTATTGAGATCGTACACATGACGCGATTTTCGAAACATTTCTTCAAATGTCAATCAATCATACACAGGAGATGACGAAAATGAAGACCGATAAAAATTATATATATTTGACTGTTAACACTCTAGCGGTCGTAATTTTTATTTAATCGTTACCCAAGTAATATTTACTCGTTTTATGCAAAAAAAAAAATATCTAGTTTGTTAATGACTGAATTCTGACCAGTGGGGAGGGGGTTAAGAGGGTGGATTTCCGAAAATTCGAAATATCTCCGTTACTTTACGTCGGATCGAAAACATATATAGAACCAATCTTGTTGCAAATTAACTTTACTATAAATATTGTTATATGCATTTATTCTCTATCTTGAATATTAACCGAGATATTTGCATTTTTATTAAGTGTGTACGGATAAAGGAGGAGATGAGATCGGCTAATGACGGTTCTAGTCGTGAGATTCCGCCAAAAGTTAGATCGGCCGTTTCCGTAACTGTTCGGCTCTCTTGAAATTTCTCTATTGTAAAACTTCACGTGGGGAATCTGCTTAGTTTACGCAACCCCTGCCCGATGGTTTTTTTTTTAAATTACAAGTTGAAATATACAAGAATTACCATAGATGATGATGTTGTATTATATATACAACTATGAACCTCCTCACTTTTAGTTATGTTCTATTTACTCTTTTAAGAATGGCTACATAACACATGAGTCTGAGTTTGATAAAATACATTCCTGATAATATACTAATCACCTATTGATCATGTGAGCAGAGGTTTAGTTGAGAAGGAGTGGCAGGACTGCTTAGTGATGGGGGTTGATGTTGTCGGTCCTTGTCTAACAGATAATCACCTAGAGATTAGAGTTCTCTTACTTAGTTTGGAAAAGGGCCAATTCTACTCCCTTCCCATCTCCAATGACTTCTTTGGTGTCCCTTATCCAATACCGTTCCCTCCACAATCCACCATTTTTGTTATCACTCGGAAACAGAAAATATCATTGACAAGCTTAGTTCTAATCATACTACTAGCTTACCATACCTTTTTTTATTTTCATTTATTTTATTTATACAGGAGCACCCGCCACTAGGCGATTTGGCTCAAAATTTAAAAAATGTAATAAAATCAGTATAATAGAAAAATAACAAAAACTGAATCAGCATTAAAAAAAAGATTGAACACGATAAATAAACATTAAATTAAATACAAGTAATAAAACAACGAATATTAAACTATTTTACAAATATCTCGTACATTAAACTCTTCTTAAAAGTAACTATTTAAAATGGGTTTATTAATAAAAAAAATATTCCTATTTTTTATAATATATTTTAATCCAATATACTGGTACATTTATATTATCAAAAATTATATTAAATTCAAATAAAAAGATATGTCAAAATCAAATATAAAGAAGTTAAATTTTATGAACAAATTCAATTTTTTAATGTGGTGTAGCTTCTGTCCGTATGAAGTAGGTACATGTTATGTGGGGTCTCTAAGTGTTCAATGTTCCTGCAGTTAGTCAGTATGTGTTTAATGGTTAATGGTTCATGACATGATCTGCAGAGAGCTCTTTCCGTTCTCGTCATGTTAAGGTATTCCCATAGCCTGTTTTCGAATAAATGTGCACACCTCATTCATAGAATTGTTTACTGTAATTTGAAGACAACATTTTTGATCCGGCATTGTTAAGTTCAGCTACATTTAATATGAATTACTTCTCACTTTATTTTTTATCCATGTATTTATTATTAAAGTATTCGGGTATTATTAAATCCTATTGAGTAAAAAAAATATAAGATTTTTAATAATTTCATCACTATTAATATGTTTGATTTGTAAATTAAAAATAAATAAAGAAAACATTAACTAACATTAAAATTTGGAGTTTTTCCTTAAGGGAAATCAGCTATTCAGGTCGGACTCATGCTGGGATTTTCAGAAAATATCCTCAAATGTCCATCGATCCTACCTAGGAGATGATGAATATGAGATTCCATTAAATTTTATATGTAATTTGTCCTTTAACGCTCTAGCAGTCGCAATTTTTTTTTATCGTTACCAAACTTGATATTTGATCGATTTATTATTATTATTATTTATTATCGTCCACTTTTTGCCACTTAGGCTAATCGGGACGGGTTATCTACAGGATACCACCCTTTTCTAGCCAGGGTGGGATTTTAGGACGTTATTTAATTGATTTCGTCACTAAATAATTTCCTTCGCCCAGGCGAGAATCGAACTCGCCACTCTAGGTTTACCATGTGAGATAAAGGTCAACGCTCTAACTCGCATGGCTAACCTGAGCCCCATCGTATTAAAAATAAGCTGCTATATTATGAATCACTTTATTTTAACCCTAAATACCAAATATTGTTCTCATTGAACTTTTACTTTTTGAGATAAATGCTAATACGTGACGCACATGTGAAATCTGCTTAGCTAACACAGCCCATGCGTGAGAGGCTCTTAAACATGAGTGGCTGCATAAACTCGGCAGATACTCCAAGAATCATATTTAAGGTCATACCATAAAAAATGTATTCTCTATTTATTTTTATGTAAGGAAACGTTGCCAACATGAATTTGAACATTTACATAAAGTACAAAATATATGTATACATATATACATACACACACACCCACACACACACACACACACACATACACACACACCCACAGACACACACACACACACACACACACACACACACACACACAGACACACACACTCATATAACTCGTAAGCTGCTTAGATTCATCAATAACGTAAACACTTGACGTAGAGAGCTACGAGACGTGGACATATTATTGTAAGTCCGTCACCTTGCTGAACATATTTATTAACCTTTTTTGACAAAAAAGTTTATTTTCAGCTTCCATATGAATAATAAAATACAGCATCTTATTGCATTATCCATTGGTATTTTATTTTATTTGGACACTTTTATTTAAATATTGTTTAATTAAACAGAATGTACTATTTTCATTTCATAAATAAACCTCATTTAGAACGTGGGAGCCTAAATCTATTCATTAGTGCTTTATTGACAAAATAAACTATTTAACAATCAGTTTGGACAAACATTAGTTGGGAGCTAATGCTTCTTGAATGGTCAATTAACTCTAAACCATTACTGTTTATTTGTGAACATTTTCTAAAGGAAATTGTTAGTGAACAATGTAGATTCTACCTAACTAGAAATATACAATGCTCCATAGAGATGAGATAAATTCAAATACTTATTACACGTGAAAAATCTGCTAAGTTGACGAAGCCCCTGCGTGCCAGACGTTTTTAACATTATTTCTTTTAAATAGATCGTATTAAGGTATGCCAGCATTTTTACGAAACTATATTTATATCAGCTAATGGCACCAAGTCAACAATAAAACTTCAAAATTTTATTTTATTGGCTACAAATGCTACGCGTAAAGATGACGCCTCTTCAGAAGCTAAATTTATTTAAAATTGAAAATAACTATATTTCTACATTACAGAGACAAAACTCCTAGTATATAGCCAAGGAAAGACTTACAAAAATAACATGGTCGAAACATAGTCAGCTGTTTTAAATAGAATCGATTACAAAAACTACCAGATAACGAAAGAAACTTATTAAAGAAAACGACAATAAATGTAAATAATGAGTATAATTTTTACGAAATTTGAATATTTTATTCACAAAAATAAAAAATAAAAAAATTTACTTTTTAATTTAACGAAGTATTTGGGCTGAATTTTGGAGGTCCATCATCAATGGAAGGATATAAAAATGTCACACAAATCCACTTTTAAAATTATATTATTACAGACAGAGTACCCCTGACATTCGAACCCTGTGACATAAAATAACCTCAGGATTATATAATAAATTTTTCATTATACTGCGTCAAAAAACATGTGTTTTCAATACTAGGTTTGAGTCCGTAAAATAGCTCTTTTCGGGACTAGTACTGAAAAATCTTTTCGGTGCGCTAACCTTACCTGTTACTAATAAACATGTGTTTGAAGGAGGTTATATAAGTACTTTTCTTCTATTATAGGTTAATAAACAGATGTTTTATTTCAAATAAAATAATGTGCCACTTTAATTTCTTATATTGTGTCTTTAAGTTATTAATGAAATATAAAAGGGTTTTAATGCACTCAAGTATGAGCAGTATAATGAAAAGTATTGTTCATAACACGTACCAAAAGTGTTCTTTCGGTACTCGGTCCAATTTCCAAGCTCGGCTTCGTCTCGCTCGTAAAACTCCACCTCGCACCGAAAAGATCCACTTTTGGTACTAGTGATGAAAATAACTATTCATTATACTGTTAAAATAACATGTGTTTTCAGTGTATCGTTTGAGTACGCAAAGTGATACTTTTCTTTACTAGTACAGAAAAGTAACAGCTGTTATTGGAATATTCCTCATTATACTATCATTCATTGTATATTGCATACTTACTTTACCTGTATTTATTAAATCAAATAGCTATTTGATATTAATATAGTTATTAGGTATTAATCAAATAGTTATTAGGTATTAATATAAGTAACAATAAAAATTGCACAATAAATATTAATTTTAAATTATAGGTCTATTGCCTATTCTATTTATCTGTTGAATAACCTTTGCAGTTTAATAAACATATGTTTCATATTTTATAATTCATATATTTATCTTCTTATTTTTTTTATAAGAATAAAAATATTAAAATATTCTCCTTATTTCCTTTTAAGAATAGGTACAGTATAATGAAATAGTATATTTCATTACAAGGGCGGAAAGTGACTGTTTCCTATGAGAGATCGTGTTTTACAGCCGAGGCGAAGCCGAGGCTGGAAATTAGATCGAGCATTGGAAACTCACTTTCCGCCCGAGTTATGAACGATACTTTACATCACGAGGCAAAAAATGCGAAATATAATTTAAACTCGTAATTATTAAGTATTATCATATTAAATGATTTGTTTTGCATTCTGTAGTATCAATTATTTCTGAACAGCTGATTTAGAGCACTAACCTGATGCAAGTAACATAACTTTAATAACACTTTCAAACACAATTCTTTATTATTTGAAGTAAATTTATAACAAATTCAAACATTTACAACTCAACAATTTTAGTGGCTTCCTTCATTAAATTTTCTGGTATGCTCCCAGCCATTTTGTATAAATAAAATAAGTGGTTTGTAAACATGAGATGTAGCTGCGACAATCGATTAGTTGATAACAAATGACAACAATGTCACAAATTTGGATTTATACAGAACTCTTTTAAATGACATAAACGAGTTTTATAATAAAACTAAGTTAAATTAGTGTAATTATATTTTCTAATGATAAGTAATCGACCAATAATATCTTTAGTGCTTTAAAATAACTAAAATGTAAATTGTTTTTCGAATAGAAACGCTAGCGTAACCTAGCGTTGGAAACTGTAACTTCATTAAAGGGAGGGAAAAGTTCTTTCCCTCCCTAGAGTGGGAAAGAGAACAGCTGTTTCAAGTTATTATAAAAAGACCCACTTTCCATACTTACATACGGTAGCGAAAGTAACTACTTTCGCATCAGAGTGATGTAATAGTATATTTCATTACAAGGGCGGAAAGTGACTGTTTCCTATGCGAGATCGTGTTTTACGGCCGAGGCGAAGCCGAGGCTGGAAATTAGATCGAGCATTGGAAACTCACTTTCCGCCCGAGTTATGAACGATACTTTACATCACGAGGCAAAAAAAATGCGAAATATAATTTAAACTCGTAATTATTAAGTATTATCATATTAAATGATTTGTTTTGCATTCTGTAGTATCGATTATTTCTGAACAGCTGATTTAGAGCACTAACCTGATGCAAGTAACATAACTTTAATAACTCTTTCAAACACAATTCTTTATTATTTGAAATAAATTTATAACAAATTCAAACATTTACAACTCAACAATTTTAGTGACTTCCTTCATTAAATTTTCTGGTATGCTCCTAGCCATTTTGTATAAATGAAATAAGTGGTTTGTAAACATGAGATGTAGCTGCGACAATCGATTAGTTGTTAACAAATGACAACAATGTCACAAATTTGGATTTATACAGAACTCTTTTAAATGACATAAACGAATTTTATAATAAAACTAAGTTAAATTAGTGTAATTATATGTTCTAATGATAAGTAATCGACCAATAATATCTTTAGTGCTTTAAAATAACTAAAATATAAATCGTTTTTCGAATAGAAACGCTAGCGTAACCTAGCGTTGGAAACTGTAACTTCATTAAAGGGAGGGAAAAGTTTTTCCCTCCCTAGAGTGGGAAAGAGAACAGCTGTTTCAAGTTATTATAAAAAGACCCACTTTCCATACTTACATACGGTAGCGAAAGTAACTACTTTCAGATCAGAGTGATGTAAAGTCATTTTCAACATACGTACGCAAAGTATCTTTTCTGTACTCGGTCTTATTCCCGAACTCGGCTTCGTCTCGTACGCGAAACTCGACCTCGTACAGAAAAGATACACTTTGCGTACTAGTGATGAAAATAACTATAATTAATAACAAAGTCCGAATAATAGTAGGAATTTAGAAAAAATAAATAAAAATAAAATGTATATATAAACTAAAAAAGACCATCCATCAGGGGCTGCGTTAACTAAGCAAATTTCCAACGTGCCTCACGTATTTGAATTTATCTCAAAACGTAAAAGTATAATGAGAACAGCATTTGGTATTTAGGCTTCAAATAAAGTGATAATTAGCATTACAGCATATCGTTAATATGACATGAGTAGGAATGGGGGTTTACTGGAGGCCGAAAAATAGAAAATGCATTAGAACTAGAATATCTTGGTTACAATAAAGTTAGTGAAAATCGGGCGTAATAAATAACATTTATAGAATTTACATTTGTAATAAGATAGGTTCTATTCAATATTTTGATCTTGAGATATTAAGAATTTTCGAAATTATCCCCCCCCCCCGCACTAATCCCTCCTTCCTGGTCGGATTTCAGCTATTAACAAACTCTTTAATCTTACATAAACGTCTAATTACATAAACGTTTAAATATCGAGTTTGATTATTATCAAACCAAAATTGCGGGCTCAGGAGCGTTAACAGATATATATATATATATATATATATATATATATATATATATATATATATATATATATATATATATATATATAGTATTGAATGGACCTCATTTTCGTCATTTCCTGGATAGGATCGATGGACATTTGAGGAAATATTTTGTAATTCCCATCAAGTATACGATCTCAATAGCTTATTTCCCTTAAAGAAACTCAATTAATTTAAATCTACATTGATTATCTGAAAGTTGATAGGCGCGTGTGTGTTTGTTGTCATCATACCCATCTATTTGTTGTTGTTGTTTTTTTATTGTGGACATAACTGAGTTTTAGTTAAGCATACGTTATTTTTTTTTCTATTTCAGGGTTGACGTGCGAGATAGGAACTGGAAGCAAGCAGTGAAGTGGTCTGACGACAACGTTCTAGGGAACAGAGCATACTTCATGCCCGAGAAGAAACCTGCAGAACTCGGTGTTGACCACGTCAAAGAGAGTGACGCAGGATTGTACAAGTATGCTGTTTAATTTTGTTTTTATTTTTATTTTAGCACTGATTTCTTAATAAAATGAATTTAGTAATGCTCACAATTTGAGGGCAAAGGACACCTGTTTCTATACCTCAATGGCAGGTAGTTGCGCAAAATCTAGGATTTGAATAAAAACAGACGAGTTTTTATTAAATTGACCTGAACCATTAATAAATCTGTCCCGTCACAAAAGGCCCGTAAACTAAGCAGATTTCCCACGCCTTGGTATAACACACTGGTGATCTCATCCCATAAAATATTGTCTACTTCAATGTAAAAAACCCATGATAAAAAGGTTGTGGGTCATGTTGCGCAACATGAGTTGCGAAAAAATGTATACATCAACAATTGTGGAGCATCAATAGCTTAACAAGATTGGTTCTTTAACATTTTGGGATACAACTCAAAATAAACGAGATATATTAAATTTTCCAAATCCCCCTGAAAAAACCTCCCCTATCCCACTCCTAATTTCAGCCATTAAGTAATATGATCTTTAGTGTTTAATGATACATTAAAAAATATAATAAAAAATAAAATGTCGAGTATGGTATAGAAGAAATAACTATTTCCAATTTTCTTTAGCAATATCATTATTGATGACTTAATCACACTACGCATTTGCCTGTATCTCACACAGTATACGTTCAATGGAAACAATATTTGATATTTTAACTTGAAATAATGCTAATATGACATGAGTTGGCAAGGGGGTTAACTGAAGCTTGAACTTAACAACTGAAATATCTCCGTTGAAATTAAAGATAGAGAAAAAATGTATAAATGAAAATTTATAGTACATTAATTTTCAATACGATTGCTTCTATAAAATTTTTAGATTCAAAGTATAATAAGGGGAATATTTAAAGCTTTCCAAATCCCCCCCTTCTAAAACCCACTCCCACTGGTCGATTACAGCCATTTACGAACTTGCAATGCTGGAATTACAATGCTAGAATTACATAAAAAGTCCGTCACGCAGGGGCTGCGTAAACTAAGCAGATTTCCCTGGTGAAGTTTTACAATAGAGAAATCTGCCTAATAACAACAGTAGTTTTATGAATCTCTAAACCTATTAACGAGGGACGATTAGCCGACTCCTCCCGACCACATACAGAATACAAATGCAAATATCTCGGTTAATATTCAAGATAGAGAACAAATGTATAGAACAATATTAATAGTAAATGTAATTTGCAATTAGATTGGTTCTATACAACTTTTTGATCCGACGTTTGGTAACGGAGATATTTCGAATTTTCAAAAAACCTACCCTCTAAATCCCACCTCCCACTGGTCCGATTTCAGCTGTTAACGAACTTGATCTTTTTACATAAAACGACTAAATAATAATTGCGACCGCTAGAGCGGTAACAGACAAATATATATATATATATATATATATATATATATATATATATATATATATATATATATATATATATATATATATATATAGAGAGAGAGAGAGAGAGAGAGAGAGATATACAGTTTTGAACGGACCTCATTTTCGTCATCTCCTGGGTAGGATCGATGGACATTTGAAGAAAAATTTCGAAAATCGCGTCATGAGTACAACCTCAATAGCTGATTTCCCTGAAGGGAAATCTGCTAAAAATAAAAACAATGTTTAAAGGAAATATTAGACTAATGGTTTTTAATGTCTAATTACTTAATCATTTTTTTACTAATTATGTTTATTATTTATTTATTCATACAATAATCGCATTTAGTGACTGGGCCGATTTAGCGACGAATTAGTTATTTAACATATATAATCAGTTTATTATATTTACGTAAGTATGTTTATTCCTGCAAATATTTTCAGTATTGTCCTACATTATAATTTTTTTGAAAATGTTAGCAGATTTCCCTTAAGGGAAATCAGCTATGGAGGTCGTACTCATGACGCGAGTTTCGAAAAATTTCTTCAAATGCCCATCGATCCTCCCCAGGAGATGACGAAAATGAGCCCCGTTCAAAATTATATATATTTGACTGTAAACGCTCTAGAGGTCGCAATTTTCGTTTGATCGTTACCAAACTCGGAATTTAATCGTTTTATGTAAATTGAAGATCAAGCTCGTTAATGGCTGATGTCGGACCAGTGGGAGGGAAGGTTTAGAGGGGGGATTTTTGAAAATTCACAATATCTCCGTTATTATGCGTCGGATCGAAAAATTGTATAAACTCAATCTTATTGAAAATTAAATTTACTACAAATATTGTTTTATACATTTATTCTGTATCTTGAATATTAACCGAGATATTTGCATTTGTATTCTGTGTGTCGTCGGCAGGAGTCGGCTATGTTCGAGAATTTCCGCCGAGAGCTCTGGCGGCCTTTTCCATAACTATTCGTCCTTCTTGAATAGGTTTAGAGATACCTTACTACTACAGGTGTTATTGGACAGATTTATCTACTGGAAAACCTCACGTGGGAAATCTGCTTAGTTTACGCAGCCCTGAGTGACGGACTTTTGTTATGTTTCAAGTAGTGTATTACGCGGTGTATACACGGGCTACAGTCGTGTAGTAATTCAGTCAAAGTGTATGGTAGGTCTATGTGAGTCCTTAGAGAGCATATGTTTTATATAAGTCTATAGTTATAGTGCTGGCATTAGGGTTCGACTTCTCGAGTAAGTAGGTAAGTGTGAGTCAGTCGTGTCAGTGTTTATATACCATTAAGATGGTAAGTTGTCCAAGAAAGTACACCCCGTAAGAAAGATAGGGCTCTTAAGAGAGACATTGTTTGAGGGCTTAAAATCTCACCATTGACAAATATTCATGATGTTATTTAAATTCCAGAAAGTTTTATAAAAGTTATAGTTTTTATGTCTAGTAAAGGGTAGTAGGGAAAAACTCATTTGACAACGATCTGATAAGATTGCGAGACATTTTTGAGAAATAGTGACAAGTAAACGAGCTCAACGGCGTATTTCCTTTGTGAAATTCAGTTACCATTGTAAACAGATGTGATAAAATAGAGGGCTGTACCACAATAAGCAGAAACACATCTTCCATTTCCTGCTCCTCCCCTATCGGCTGACGTAACCCGAAACCTATAGAAGGTATAAATTCTTTAGCCTATTGTGCTACTCAGATTCCCTATTTGGAGGGTATAACACCCTCTTGATATATGTCCGCCTCCTATAAAAGGCCGTCTTTATGTTTTGTCCTGGGCCCCTTCTTTTGCCCCCAATAAATATGATATTTAATATTAAAAGGTTAAGCGTTTTTATAGCTCATTTCCCAAGAATCTCCAACATCTCTAATGGCCTGTGACGCCATAATTTTTTTCATGGCAGATGTTTCCCCCAGATATTGCTTTCGATCCCCTTGGAAGCACTCTCAATATCATTACGATTATTATTATTACACTTTTCTTAATAAGTAACGGTTTTTAGATTAAAGGGTAATAGCTTTCATTCATAAACCTTAATCAGCTTTGAAGAATATAAGCCTGGATGATATAATTACATCCTATCCATTATTAATGTTGCCTTTAGATTATCCCGTGGATATTGTTATTAAAAGGAGTTAAACGCTTTTGATATACAGACAGACCACAAACTCTCACTTCAATAAAAAAATATATTTATGCTATATATATTTATATATTGTCTGTATTACACCATAGCAAATTGATATGAATTTAATAATTGGGACTGCAGGGGTTATGCAAGAGTTATGCAATGAATTGAATGCAAGAAGAAAGTATTTTTTTTTTTATTTTTTTTAATTTGAACAAAAAAGAAAGTGAAAATTCAATTAAAACCAAATTAATTGAATTTTTTTATTTATGATTTTATCGAGGTTTAATTACCCCCACAACATTATAATTAAATATTAAATGTTATTTATTAGTGTCCGCTTAGTGCTTCTATGGCTAATTGGGACGGGTTATCTACAGGTTACCACCCTTTTCTAGCCAGGGTGGGTTTAAGGATCTTTTTTAATGAGTTTTAATGAGCGTCACTAAATATATTCCTATTGCCACTGAACTCACCACTCTAGGTTTGCCAGGTGAGATTAAGGCCAAGGGTTTAACTCACATTGCTAACCTGAGACCCAGTATACAATTAAAAAAAATTCCGTCACGCAGGGGCTGCGTAAACTAAGCAGATTTCCCACGTGAAGTTTTACAATAGAGAAATCTGTCTAATAACAGCTGTAGTAGTAAGTAACCTCTAAACCTATTCACGAGAGGGACGAAAAATTACAAAAACAGCCGCCAGAGCTCACGGCGGAAAGTCCGGCGAACATAGCCACTGCTGCCGAGCACATGCAGAATACAAATGCAAATATCTCAGTTAATATTCAAGATAGAGAATAAATGTATATAACAATATTTATAGTAAATGTAATTTGCAATAAGATTGATTCTATAATATTTTTCGATCCGACGTATAGTAACGGAGATATTTTGAATTTTCAAAAATCCCCCCCTCTAAACCCCCCCTCCCACTGGTCCGATTTCAGCCATTAACAAACTTGATCTCTCTTTTTTACGTAAAACGCTTAAATATGAAGTTTGGTAACGATTAAACAAAAATTGCGACCGCTAGAGCGTTAACAGACATATATATATATATATATATATATATATATATATATATATATATATATATATATATATATATATATATAATTTTGAACGGACCTCATTTTCGTCATCTCCTGGGTAGGATCGATGGACATTCGAGGAAATTTTTCAAAACTCGCGTCATGAGTACGACCTCAATAGCTGATTTCCCTTAAGGGAAATCTGCTAATAGTTTTAAATATTACACTAGTTTTGGAGATAATTAGGTTTGCAATGATTTTCATTATGGGTAAATTTCTTTGCGTTTTGGTTGTTTCAATAGAATTTCATTTGAACAAAGAGATAAGTGACTCCATTACTCTGTGTAACGATTTACTGCTGGCAGAAACTAATCGGGATTCGGTGGCGGTAAAGTGTTCGTTTATTACGTACGTGATACGTGATGGAATCCATATTTTGCGATATGTCCACTACAAAAAGCTCTGAAGGTACCTTTCTTTACTACTATAACCCATATTATCTTTGGTCTCTCTCGTGATCAGGTGCCGATTCGATTGCTCCTTTTCACAAATACTGGTCATCGTAACCTCACGCAGTCTTTTTTTTTTTTGTGATAACTACGGCATTGTTCGGATGATATTTTTTCTCGTGTCTTCATTCTCCAGAGCTCTATGTAACTTAATTGCATTTCGGTGTGAAACTTTCTACAACATTCATGATGATAGTGGCACCACCAAATGGAAGGCGTTTGTGTACATGGTGACGTCATGACGGTCTCCGCCGAAAGACGTAACGATAGTTTTAAATTTGATTATCAACGTCTTCTGATATCGCAGTTCAGGATCCCCGAGCTTCACATTTATATAGAATACCATAAACAATCTGGTCAGCATCTGAAAACGTCTATAATCACATAATCGTAATGCTTAACTCAACAATGTGGTGTATTTGATGGAACAAGCCTAACTGTGATATACAAACCTAATTTTCATTTCATGCTTTGACACACCCCTGGCAACCAGACGTTTTGGTAACCTTTACACAGCATTCCATTTATAATATTATCAAGCGAAAAAGGTGGATTATTGGTGGGTTGCAAGTGGATATAAGCTGACTCAAATACTTGTAAATGCGACAGTTACACTGAACAGACATTCACCCACCTGATTTATGAATGTAAACTGACTCAAGGCATACAAAGACAGTTAAAGACTCATATTCCTGCATGGCCTATCAGCCCCGACATTTTATTTTCAAAACACCTAAATTTATTAAAAGCAATAGCCTATGATATTCTTAACCTGAGAGAGGAAAAATTAATATAATATTAATATTAAGTCATTTTTATTGGTGATTTAATTGTATTACTTATTTTTTCTTATTTAATGTTTTTTTTTTTTGGTGGTTTAATTTTAATGTTCTTATTTATATTTTAATATGTATATATTATTACATAAAAATTGTTAAATGTTTTGATAAAATGCACATATAATGCAAAGTATGCATGCGATGTGCAGAAAATAAAATACCTCCACATAGGGTTACTATGTGGAGGAAATACGTAAAAAAAAAGGAGTATGAACAGCGCTTCGATCAAGAACAGCAAATATTATACCAAAAAAATTGATAACAAACTTTTGGTGTTATCACATGAGAAAGGTTTCGAAGAATTGTTTTCAATTTAAGGGCATGGGATTAGTTTCTACACATAACAACAACTTGGAGGTTCACAAATATGTCTAAGAAAATAATATATCTGCCCGAATCTGATTGGTCAATATGGTGGATATGATATTATATGTTCGTCATTATTAGTAATTAAAAACGATGTGGATTTGAGATCTACAATGTTCATATTATTATATACTTTTAACTTAAAAGCTACAATAGCAATGTACGACTATGGGAAATGATTTTACATATAGGAAAGGATAGGAAAGATGATAAATAGTATTGTTTTCCTCCAGGAATTCCGGGAATATCTATGTATAAATCACTGTTGTGAGAAACAATTCCTTTTTCTGTGTCTGTATTTTACAAAAAAATATAGTAAGCATTAGCAAAACTCTTTATATTGGGCTTTATAATGTTAAGGTCTTGTTTCAACCATATGAATTTTTGGCACAGTAAAATGTTTACCATCGAAACATCATGTCACATTAGTATCGTCTAGTGTTTTATATAAAGACTAGCGGACTCGAAAGACGTTGCCCTGGATGATATTTCAAGCGATTAGGATATTTTATTTAACCCTTCGTTAGGCGCGTGGCTACGGGTGTAGCCATGACAAAATTTAAATGTTCGTAGCAAGCGCATACATGGGCTGGGAGCTTTTGGCGGACTAATACCTTCCTAGTCAGTGTGCAAGTGACCTTGACTCTCCTTACAGCAGATCTTTAATTCCCAGTGTGTTACCGGTGTAGCCAACGCGCCCAACGGTGTTACAACTACGAGAATTGGCAATTTCAGTTTTTCGTTTTGTTTTGTTGTTTTTTCAAAGTTATCATAACAAATAAAGTTAAGATGGCTTTTTCCTCGAGCCAACACAGTTCTGTGAAACGCACCAGTGATCCAGATATTCTTTCTCAATTGCTGCGAAAAGTTTCATCGGGTGAGGAGTCTGAGGTGGACGATATACAAACAAATTTGAAGCAACGAGCGAAGGAACTCTTGAATTTGCCAGAAGAACATACCCAACCCATTATAATCCCTAAAGACGCTATAAGAAGATGCAATTTCTGTGAAGGACCGGCAAAGAAAAAGAAAAAATCCAGAAACATGTGTGCAAAATGTAAAAATATTATATGTAAATATCATATGCAGCAAATTTGTCCTGACTGTTTATAAAAGCGGCTGTATGTGTATTTACTATTTTTTGTACATAGTATTTTATTTTCCATTAATAAGTTTTAATAAAATAAAGTTCCATTACGTTTTTTTGCTTGTAGAAAGTATATTAATGTGTTTTCATTAAAAAAAAAATGTTATTCACTTCAATAAAAACTGATTTCGATTTGTTCACCGATATAATTGCTTAAAAATTGTGTACATTAAATTGTTTTATAATAAAAATTCATTACATTTGATTTTTTTCTTATGTAAATCATTTTTATGTAATGGCTACACCTGTAGCCAACGCGCCCAAGTGTGTCATTAACTAGGACGCGCCTATCGGAGGGTTAATAATATTATGTTTAAAACAAAACCTACTTTTAATAACTCAAAAAACAACTTTTGTTATGTGTACGTTTGCCTAAAAAAAAATGAAATATCGCGAACTTTTTATTCGTGACTCCTTTATAACTCCCACTCCCATTCGAAACTAAGAAAATTAATATAGCTTATAATCATAGAAGAATGAGTGCTAATTAACATATAAATATTTGATAAGTTCGGTTCAATCGTTAGTGCCCAATAAAATTGTTGGATCCCACTTTAATTTTTTAGCGTATATCTCGTTTATACTTTGTTATACGATTAAAGTGAATATAACAAAAGTTACTCTAAATAACAAAATAAACAACTTTTATCCTACGCATATTTGCGGAAAAACGAAGGAAAGGAAATATTGCTATTTTTAATTTTAGGCATCCCCTACGACCTTCACTCCGTCTCCATCTGTCGGGCAGATTTGTGAATCTAAAACATCCAGGGCGTCACCTAAATTCATACAAAAAAAAGTCATTCAAATCGGCCCAGCTGTTTAGGAGGAGTTCAGTGACAAACTCACGTACAGTAGAATTACACATATAAAGATGATTCTTTTACTCTTTTGGAAACAAAACATTTCTGCAAAATATTTTATTGTATGTATAATATGTCCCATATAATTGATGTTAATTTTTCTGGTAATTTAATTACGGTATAATGTATTTTGCAGTACGTAAGCAGGATTTGTTTATTATGTAAATAAATCTCAAAATGTAGTTGCGACTGTATTTTCTTAGCGTTATATTTTACAGGCATTATGTGTATATAACCTTTTTTGAAAATTACAAAGCGGAAGTACAAACGATACTCTATAATAATATTTATTAGCTCATTTCGGGCAAAGAGGTTATAAAGGCCCCCTCCGCAGAAAGCTATGAAACGGTGTCTTTATATATTTTGCCCTATAATAAAGCATCTAAAGAACGTGAGGAGGGATCCCTTTTAAGTGATCGGGAGAAGAAAGGAGCAGACATAAAGTGGATAAAGAAGGTGTTTCCTCCCGCCATAAAGATTCTTCCCGCGCGGCCAACCAAAGAAATTGCGGGAACAGAGGCCTGCCTAGAGAGGTCATCAAAAGGAACCCCCTGCCCTGGGATAGATAATAAAATTGATAGAATATCCTACAGGAAGGGTGGCCTTTGTGCCTTCCGGATATTTCCAATATTAGAAAAAAAAAGTCTCAGTTTTGGCAGATTTCACATAAGGGAAATCATCAATTGAGGTCTTACTCATGACGTGATTTCCAAAAAGTTTCTTCAAAAGTACATCCATCCTACCCAGGAGATCGCGAAAATGAGGTCCGTTAAAAATTTCATGTATATAAATATATATCTGCATATAACGTATATTTGTCTGTTATCTCTCTAGCTGTTGCAATTTATGTTTGATCGTTAGCAAACTCGATATTTAATTCTTTTATGTATAAAGAAAGATCAATTTCGTTAATTGCTGAAATCCGACCAGGGGTTTAGAGGAGGGTGACCCCAACTTCTACTCATGTTACATAAATAATGCTCTGTTATATAATAAACCACATTATTCAAAGTTTAAATACCAAATATTGTTTTCAAGAGACCTTTTTTATACGAGATACATGCGAATATGTTCGGTGCCCCCCCCCGTCTTACGTTCTTGGACTACTAAAATTTGATCGATTGAATTAAAAATTGGTGATTCATTATAAAATACAGAAAATAGACGTAGAATAGATTTAGTTAATAGTTTTCAATAAACTTAATATGTCATATTCTGATATATTTCAGTGATTGTTTTTTTCTTTCTAGCGAAAGTTTGGCAGACCTGTTTGTTAAAATTTTAAACACTTTCCATCTGGAGGTTATTCAAATAGACTGAAAAATTTCTTATTACCGTTTGTATTTATTCACTTAATACTCACGGTGGTTTTGTGCTAGCAGTATGTAGATTTATCTATTGTTAAACTTCAGAAGAGAAACGTAGTCTACGCAGCCCCTGCGTGACGGACATTATGCATTTAGGACAGTTGGAACGAAGTACAATAATTATTTCAGTGTTGCCCAGTGCCATTGAAGTCCTACTACTTCCCAACATTCGTCCAATTTTAATGCCATCACATCAATATAAATCATATTTGCCGACATTCTCCTCATAACATAAAACAGTCAAATACACACACTTGATAAACGAACATTGATTAATTCTAGAACTAATATTCCTAATGATTATTAAAAATAAATGAAACTTTTAACTAAATAAAATACAAGAAGGAATAAATATGAAAATATGGGAATATATGAATAGCTATAAATTTAAAGTTTTGTTCTCTTATTCTTTGTTTCATTTTAAAACCAGGTATTTACTTTCTTTTCATAGTTATACATAAATAACCTTACTTTTATTCAAATTTTAGCTTAGTTTTTTTTTTGTTATAGTCATTTACTTTTTTATTTATTTTCCTCTTGCACTCTGCTAAAAGGCAAATGCTTAGCTTTATACAGGTCAGCTCTTAGATTCAGAATGATAATAAATAGTAGAATAAATAGAAACAAGTAGAGGGAGAAAAATACCTGTGGCGTAAGTTAAATATGGCTAAGAAAAATAAAATATTTATGAAACAGTAATTTTATAACTAAAGAAAATCGTCGTTGTAAGAAAAATGGTAATGTTTGTTTATAAACTTAGAAGATGAATCTTTTCGTTCATTGGACACTATGTTTATGGATCATAATTCAATTTTGTATCGCTATGCAACTTACACTAAAAAACAAAATTGTCGGTATGTTTTAATGTCACAAATTTATCAGTATCAGTCCATCCAAGGCTGTAACTTCACAAAACCCTAACACTCTATTCATTTTCACAGACGGATCTAAGACAGAACACGGGACGGGCTCAGCCGCCCCAAACCAAAAACAAAACTTACAAAGTTAAACTACACGACGAATCAAGTACTTATACTGCAGAACTACAGGCCATCATACTAGCACTTTCAAAATTAGAAAACAGATCACACCAAGTAATTTTATGCACAGACTCTTAAGGTTCTTTACTTTCCTTGGGAAACATCTACTCTAATCACCCACTAATTACAAAAATACTAGAACTATTACACGCACTAAACACTTGCAATTTTAAAATGTTGTGGTTACCCGGACACAAGGACATTAAACAAATGACTGATATCGACAAACATGCAAAACTAGCAACACAAATGACTACTATCGACATAACTACACTAACACCAACAGACCTCAACAAGATTTTACAAACAAAAATACTCCAAGACTGGCAAAAACACTGGGTACGTACTGGAAACAAACTATTGGAAATAAAACGCAATGTTACTGGATGGACAAAGAAACAGAACGTATATTCAAGAAGAGACCAAGTAGTCCTCACAAGATTACTTATTGGAAATACATACCTGACACATTCTTAGTTAACGAACAGAAGATACAAGCCTACTTGTACTCATTGCAACACTGGACTAACTATAAAACACCTACTAACAGAATGCAGATTACGAACTTATATAAACATTCCACACGACTTGAAGGAACTACTGACTGAGGGTAGCCCACTTATTGCCACAATTCTGACAATTGGGCAGTTTGAGAATATTTAATTCCATATTTTAAAATTTTTTAATGTGTGTGAGTGCATGTGTGTGTGTATGTGTGTGTGTGTGTGTGTGTGTGTGTGTGTGTGTGTATGTTTGTGTGTGATTTGTTTAATTTTTTATTGAAATTTATTATTACTGTTTTTATGAATAATTTTGTGTCAAAGTCACCAAGTTTTCTTTTCACTTATTTATTTAACACCTGTTTTTAGTTCTATGTTGTGTTCTTGTTTCTTGTTCCTTTTGTGTTATTTTGTTTACATGTTTCTTGTTATTTTGTTGTGTTCGTGTTTCTTGTGTTTGTTTGATATTATTTCTTATTACTTTGTTTTGTTATTTTGTTTACTTGTTTTTTGTTTTTGTTTTGTTTTCCCCCCATGTTTAAGAAGAGCCAAGTCGCCACAGTTGCGGAGCTCTAAATAATAAATAAAATAAAAAAAATATTTGTTCTCGAATTGCAAACTTAAGTTTGATAAGCTGTCTTCTATTAAATAATTTGGGTTCTGTGATTTTATTTAATTGCCTAATTGTGATTCAGTTCATTGAACGACTCATGATACCACTCAAGTCTGTTTTTTCTTTATATGTAACTTTGTTTCGTACTATTACCATGAGTGGGGTTCGAAATATTATTTGATATCGTGCATCATCAATTTATGATTGGTCTTTAATGTTTATGACCTGTAAGTAAGGAGTCTGCGAGGTGGATAGATGACTTTGACAGATTTAGCTTCAATGCCATTTTATTTTGTTGCAGTTGAAAATGTTCATCAGACTTATTAATGTAGCTATTTTATTCTTGTGTGTTTCTACGGAAAGTTGTCCAATGTTTCAAAATGGGGATTGTTAAGGTACACCTTCCAGATTCCAAGTGTAATTCAGCAGTGAAGTTTTATTGGATTTTTGTTGAACTGACCAGGTTAACCCTCCCAATACCACGGGTCCGGACAATCACGGACTACCACGGGGGTCCTTGTGGGACCCCACTCTTTTTTACGACGTTTTTCATATAAAAACATATTTTATTTGGATTTATTAGTTAGGAATATGAAAAATGACTACAATTAATACATACCTATTAAAATTTTACTGATTGTATGCAATTTATTTAATAAAAGAATTTATTGATTGTAAAACAAATTATTGATTAAGAAACAAAATCCTTCATTTATTGTCTTGGTTCACTGATTTGACTCATCGGAGTCATCATTGCGATGACGGCCCAAACGACTTCTGCAAGCAAGCGGTAACGATGCCCCATGTGCCCGAGAAGTAAGGACACCAAAGTGAATATAAAGTGTCATTTTTGCAATAATTTTGTATGTAAAACTCAAAGTAAAGAGCAAATAGTAATTAAATGTAAAAATTGTGAATAGATTGATTTTATTTTGTACTTTTAATTTCTTTTAATCAATACGTTTTTTACTACAATCAATAAATTCTTTTAAAAAAGTTATAAATGTAGTACCATGGGGTCTCGCAAGGACCCCAAACCAAGTTTTTTTAGAAATAAATAAATTATTAATGGTTTATCTAGTAGAATCTATAAAAACTGTTAATACGATCTGATGCAAAACCGTTTCAAAGGAAAAGTCACAAAGTAACAATTCGATTGGTCAAGTTTTTCAAAACGTTTTTGTGAAAATTCCGAGAGCTGGGGTCCTCGGAGGACCCCATGGTACTGGGAGGGTTAATAGAATACAGGCAAAGGATTTAATACTTCAACTTTCATTATAAACACTAATCAATAAATTCATTATTAGTGTTGCACTATTTATATGTTTAAAAGTGAGTTCTGGAATTTGGGAAATATTTTTAGTTTTCGCAGCAAATGCGTATTAACTCAACGCGACCTTATAAAAAAAAAATTCATCCGATTTTGGTATCACTGGTAAGATTTTAATGAATAAAAATAGTAACCAAAGCCGGAGCGGAATAAAGAGAAGTTTGATAACTTTGTGGAGACTCTTTCGAAGCAGTCATTTTTAATCCATCTAAACAAGGCTTGCTATTCTTAACATCAATGTTGGTCAAGGAATCTATTTTAACCCGAGTTATATTGGGAACATTTTTTCCTTCACTTTTTTTGATCCTGGGTTCGATCAATTATAGTTAAGTCTTGAAACAAACAATATCTAGCCAGTTAAAATTCTTTCTCCTTTATTTATTCGGTACTAATACTTTTGGAAGATCACCCCCCCCCGCCTTCCACAGATCCATACATTCAAAAATACCAAGATAAACAATAAATAACTAAGCCATTACAACTATATGGTTAACAATATCTATCGCTATGACCAATATCGATATAAAATTAATTTTAAGCTATTTAAAATGTATTTTAGCAGATTTCCCTCAAAGAAAATAGGTCGTCCTACTCATGATATGAATTTCAAAAAATGTTCTCAAATGTTCATCGATCCTTCCCAGGAAAGCTAAGAAAGAAACATGAGAATATTATTCTTATTAGATATCCTTTAAGTTCTTCCATTATCCCTTAGATTCCTTTCTTACAATCCTTAATAAATATTTTCAAATGCTTTACATCTTCTAAATTCTCCAAATTTTCAATCTATCCTTCCGCCATGAGTGTTAAATATTCCCTTTGGACATTAGAGAAGAATTCATTAAAATTGTTAGGTACATTTCGATTTCTGTGTCTACATTCTTTAGCCAGTGACTTTTTCTTTTCATTTATTAACTCCAATCTACAATATTTTGTGAAAATTTGTATTTAACTAGGAGCTATCTTAATAAATGAGCATATAAACCATATCACACAGGTGGTACGGAAGTAAGCAGATTTCCCAGGAAAGGTCGAAAATGAAGTCCATTCAAAACTATATATACAACCAAAACATATTTGTCTTTTAACTCTCTAGTGGTTGTAGTTTTTGTTTAACCGTTGCTAAACTCTATAATTATACGTTTTACGTAAAATTAAACATCAAGTTAGTGAATGGCTGAAATCCGAAGAGCGGGGGGGGGGGTGGTTAGAAGGGGAATTTCTAAAATTCAAATTATATCAGTTATGAATCCGATCATAAAATGTTATAGAACCAATCTTGTTAAACTACTGTTTTTTTGCAATTGTAAGTCTATGCATTTTTTCGTAACGAGTTATTCATACTTTCTTGTTTTATGTTTTCTGTAACCCCCCCCCTTCCTCCTTGTGTCGGTTTTTAAACATAAATAAAGAATATTTGGTGAGGTTAGATCACAAATATGCTATACCAGGACTACAATAGTTCACGAGTGACGGACTCGTTTTAATAGTAGGCACTTAAAATACACACTAAAAATAAATAAGTATGTAATAATTAAAAAGTATGTCGACTACTTGAAATGCTAAAAATATTAAAACGTGTACTGACCTACTTTGATGCCGACCTTGTAGCGTCTGGCTGGTAGAGCAGTAATATGAAAAAACGAAACTGCCCCAGCCATGGCTGAATTACAACTGTGTCCTTTTATTTTAATTCAGACTTATCGAGTATTATTCCAAAGACTTCGAAAGAATTTATCTTTCTATTCTTATACTATGTAAGCATAAAGACTACTTTATTTTCACCATCACCAAGATTTCAGGTTTCAGGTTTTATTTATTTACTTTTCTTTAATCGTTCTTGGCTATTAGAGATTTTATGCGAAGTTTATTTATCTAACTAGTAATATTTATGCTCTTTTTGTTTAATACCTTTTACTTTTTACACTTTTGAACAGTGTAGTATGTAATAATTATAACTGTTACATATCATTTGCTTATAACATTTATATATTGACGCAAATAAAGAAATAAAAAAGTTGTAAGAAACACGTTAAGTGTTTTCTTCCCTAAGTGTTATTAAAATGCTTATTCTACAACAAGCTAAGTGTTTTTAAAATTCTTAATATTACTGGATTTTTGATCCATTTTATCAGATTTCCCCTAAATATATTTTACATTGAACATTTAAGCTTTGAGATAAATAAAAATTCGAAATATCTCTGTTGCTATACGTCGGTTTGAAAAATTGTATTGAACCAACCATATTACAAATTAAATTTACTGTAGATTTATTCTCTATCTTGAATATTAAGCAAGATGTTGGCAATTGTTTGTTTTAGCCTTCAGCAAACCCCTTCATCTACTCATGTTGCATAAACAATACTCTGTTATATAATAAACCACATTATTCGAAGCTTAAATACCAAATATTTTTTTCGAGAGACATTTTTTATACGAGATACATGCAAATATGTTCTGATGACCCCCCCCCCCTCACCATCTTAAGTTCTTGGACTACTAAAATTTGATTGATTGAGATAAACATAATGATTCATTATAAATTACTTTAAATAGATTAGATATAGTAAATAGTTCTCAATAAAGCTAATATGTTATACTCTGATATATTTCAGTAATTGTTTTTCTTTCCAGTGAAAGTTTGGCAGACCTCTCTGTTTACATTTCAGACGCTTCCCGCATGGAAGTTATTAACATTTACTGAATGGTTTCTTATTATCATTTGTATTTATTCACTTTATATTCACAGTGGTGTCAAGGATGTAGATTTATCTATCTATTTATCAGACACTGCCCCAGCCATGTCTGAATTACAACTGTGTCCTTTTATTTTAATTCAGACTTATCGAGTATTATTCCAAAGACTTCGAAAGAATTTATCTATCTACTCTTATACCATGTGAGCATAAAGACTACTTTATGTTCACCATCACCAATATTGGTTTCAGGTTTTATTTATTTACTTTTCTTTAATCGTTCTTGGTTATTAGAGATTTTATGCGAAGTTTATTTACCTGACTCGTAATATTTATGCTGTTTTTGTTTAATACCATTTACTATTTACACTTTTGAACAGTATAGTATGTAATAATTATAACTGTATCATATCATTTGATTATAACATTTATATATTGACGCAAATAAAGAAATAAAAAAGTTGTAAGAAACATGTTAAGTGTTTTCTTCCCTAAGTGTTATTAAAATGCTTATTCTTATTGGAGTTTCCATCCATTTTAGCAGATGTCCCCTAAGGGAAATCAGCTATTGAGCTCAAGACTCAATTTTCGAAAAAAATTCTCAAATGTCCATCGATTCTTCCTTAGGAGATGACAAAAATGAGGTCTGTTCAAAACCGTATATATACTTGCCTGTTAACGATAAAGCGGTGACAAGTTTTGTTTGATCGTTACGAAACTCGATGTTTAAACATTTAATGTAAAAATGAAGTTCGTTAACGGGTAAAATATAAGCAGTGTGTAGGGAGGGTAGAATTTCGAAAATTTTTATTCGCCAGATCGAAAGATTATATAAAATAAATCTAATTGCAAATGTGATGTTCTATAAATGTAGTTATACGCATGTTATCTCAAAATTAAATATTAACTGATATATTTCCATATTTTAATTTTTGACCATCAATAAACCCCTACACATGTCATATTAAGAAAAATCTGATTTATTTGTATTGTATATATATTTATATAAAGTTTTGAATGGACGTCATTTTCGTCATCTGGGCAGGATCTATGGAAATTCGAAGACATTTTTTGAAAATCGTGTCCTGATTACAACCTCAATAACAAAAATAATGTTCGCAGAAAATTCAAAATTGGCCCTTAAGCTAAGAGAGAAACATAAGCACATTATTCTTATTAGATATCATTAAAGTTCTTCCCTTAGATTCCTTTCCTGCAATCCTTAATAAATCCCTTCAAATACTTTACATCTTATAAATTCTCCAAATTGTCAATTTCTCGTTCCGCCATGAGTGTTAAATATTCCTTCCGGATATAAGAGAAGAATTCATTAAAACTGTTAGGTATATTTCGAAGTCTGTGTCAACACTCTTTAGTCAGTGACTTTTTCTTTTTATATTTTAACTCCAATCTACAATATTTTGTATAAATTTATACTTAACTAGGAACATTACTAAATGACCATATGAAGCACACCACAGAGGTGGTGCGAAAGTAAGCAGATTTTCCAAGAATAGCGAAATAAAAGGATATCCTCATGTGAAAGCCTTATCTCTAACTGTAAATGCTAATCAGCTAAGAAATCTTGTTTACTAAAAAACATTGCCGGCACACTGGAAAGAAAGATGAGAAAATCAGGCTGCTGACAAAAAAAAAAAAAAAAAAAAGGAAAGAAAAAAGTAATTTTCGAAAGAATTAGTTGGATGAGTTAGAGAAGGGGGAGGCGAAGGTGGCTCTAAAAACGATCACTGAAGACGATAAGAAAAGTGAATCAGGGAAACAGATTAGTAACTATTGGTACATTGCCAAGATCCACCACCCTCCCCCCGTTCTAAGGGAATTCCCTATCTAGGCTAACATCAGGAAAAACTCATTTTGTCTCTTCAATTCCCTTCCTCACGCTTTACACCTCACAGAATTTTATGTGTACATATATATATATATATATATATATATATATATATATATACGTACACACACGCACGCGCGCGCGCTCACACACACACACTATAATTTAGTTACAGAAATGTAACAACACATACAATTTTTACTTTTTCTGAAATTGAAGTTATGAAATTAAGAGTATGTACACACGCACAGTGTTTGCCACTACGATGGATCCAGCGGTCGAAGCCTTTTATTTGATTTAATATTATTGTTGTTTCTTTTTTAAAGAAACTGAATTATATTCAGTTTAAAATACAGTCCGCTAGAGAATTGCAGCATCAAATTTTAGCAATAAGTGCCTAGGCATCTAGATTTGCGATATAAAATTTTACGGATAAAATTTTAGCTAATAGTGATTACCACACTGTATACCCCCACAGTTTAGAAATTTTAATTTCGCAATTATTATTTATTTATTATTTTGTATATTTTACTGGAAAATGATATCATCAAGACATAAATCTTTAAGTAACACTTTCATGGTTTCTTTTGGTTCGGGTACTAATTGCAATACAATTAAACCAAGAAAGAGTAATGATTGAACGTTAGAGGCACGAGTAATAGGAACTTATTTAGTAAGGAACTTAAACCTTAAACGAAATAGTTAGTCCCACCCAGGCTGGAAAAAGGTGGTAACATCCAGAAAACCCGTCCCGATTAGCCATAATAGCGAAAAGTGGAGGTTGATAAATGATAATAATCACTGGAGATTTTTCGGTTTTCTTGACCTTCCACTATTGATTGGTTAATTGAATTTTAATTTGTCATATTTTCACAAACTATCTCCCCCCTCTCTCCCTTTTTTTATACTTCTCATCCCCCCCTGCTGTACTTTAGGGCAGGCACATACCCATTTCTATTCTTTAAATTTTGAATTCGATCTACCTACATCTTTAAGCACCTTAGGCCTCCTCGCAGCCATTTGCTGCATATTTACATCGCGGGCCGAAAGTTTCAAATGGTCGCCTGCCTCCAATAATTTCCTAATACACTAATTTAATTATATATGCTATATTTTATACGTACGTCCTATCTTACCTATTTATTATAGCTTTTTAAGTGAATTAGGAGGCCAATCGAGCAAAGAGTCCCCCACTAGTAGAAGTCTTGCACTGGAGTAGAACGGACACTCAAAAATAATGTGCTTCACCGTTTCTACAGCTACACATCAATACTTCGGATCAGCCTTCACTTTGAAATAGTGCAGCTTATAATTGAGGTCTATGTGTCCTGTATAGCTCTTGTCCTATTTCGTGTTCTAGAGGGAACTCAGCCCTACTGATGCGATCACGTACGTCTGGAATGAATTCATATGTAATTCTTCCTTTCGAAGGGTTATACCACCACTCCTGACACAGAAGCATTGCTGAATTAGATAAAGTATCCTTCAGGACTTTGTATGTGCATGTGCCAACCATAAATACTCGAGTCCCAATTCTAGCCGCTATACCGCGCTGCAGATTGTACTTGGCTATTCTTCGATGCAACTCGAGTTCGTCTGGTAGTTGCCCTGCAATCACTTGAAGTGCGTCCGTAGATACTGTTTTGTATGCTCTGGTCACCATTAGCAATGCCTTCCTCTGGATCATTTCCAGCCTTCACTTGGGTCTAGGTTGGGTTCGAGATCCAAGAAGGAGCCACATATATACAGCCTTGTACATAATTATTATTATCATAATTATTCTGGTACTAATCCCCCTCGTGTTCCTTGTAATTGATATCCAATTACCATACCGTCTGCATATTTTGCCTGTCAAGTCTTCCACATACTGCTTAAGGTTCAACCTCTCTCCGTACTTCACACTTTCATAGACATGTAGGGACACGCCATTGACCGTGACACTGAATGATCTCTCTCTCTCTCTCTCTCTCTCTCTCTCTCTCTCTCTCTCTCTCTCTCTCTCTCTCTCTCTCTCTCTATCTCTCTCTCTCTCACTCTCTCTCTCTCTCTCTCTCTCTCTATCTCTCTCTCTCTCTCTCTCTCTCTCTCTCTCTCTATCTCTCTCACTCTCTCTCTCTCTCTCTCTCTCTCTCTCTCTCTCTCTCTCTCTCTCTCTCTCTCTCTCTCTCTCTCTCTCTCTCTCTCTCTCTCTCTCTCTCTCTCTCTCTCTCTCTCTCTCTCAATATTCAGACTTTTTTTAATAATTGAAATAATTTATGATGATGATATTAATTATGGTTGGTGGTGGAAGTTAGGTTTCTGTAGCATACCTAATGGATCATCAATTTGCTAAATAACCAGCTGTATATATAACATTTGGGTTAATGTTGTTGTGAGATGGGATAAGTTATATTAGGGCAGCAGCTCCATCTGGTTGTGGCACGCACAACAAACATGGCCATAGAATCGAGCCAGGAATAGTTAATGCATCCCAAGAATCCATCAGGAACAATGTCAGCTTACAATAACCAACCGTTAGTAAATGTATGCGTGAGCTTGATACCTGCTTTCCGACTTAGGCTGCATTCTGTTACATATCATATACTGTTTTTTCGTCATATACGTACTTTATATTGTTTGAAAACGGTCTCAAGGTTTCGAAGAAATAATCGTCAGCATTATATAAAATAATAACATTCATTTGATTAATATAAACATTCAATTGGACTACGCTATTATTGGCATATTTTTCAGATCACATCATAACACATTGACAAGTACAATATACATCTGAAAAGTCACACTAAACTGAGTTCAATGGAATAACAAGCAACCTGTCAGTACTTTGTATTTTGAATGCTTATAGCGATTTTCGAAAAATGACCTTCGATCCTACCCAGTAGGACAAACCCGATATTTTAAGGTTTTATGTAAAACTGAGTAACAAGTCCGTTAATGGGGGAGGTTAAATATCCCCGTTATTATTCGCCGGATCGGATAACCATTCTTAAAAGAAATGTAATTGATTAAAATTCGAGTTTAGATAGGTTTTCTTTTTTCCTAGTTCGCATATGTTTCTTACTCTGGGAGAGATATAGAATATATGTTGAGATGAGATAAACAGTGTGTCATATTTCAGTGGATGGGAAATCATCTTAGCTTACGGCACCTGCGTGACGGAATCTTTTATACTGAAGTTGACCTGATATCACGCTTTCACTCACAATATCTCTCCAATTATCGAATCATCTTCTTTTGGATAGCATGGACATGTGAGCCTAGTTCTCTGAAACAAATCTTGTCTTGTTGTGTCAATCACACCATTTCTGGTCTTCTTGTGTCAATCACAAAATATCTGGTTTCTTGTGTCAATCAAAAATATCTTCTCTCCTTGTGTCAATCGAAAATACCTGGTCTTCTTGTGTCAATCACAAAATATCTGGTTTTCTTGCGCCAATCATAAAATAGCTGGTTTTCTTATGTCAATCACAAAATATCTGGTCTTTTTGTGTCAATCGATAAATACCTCGTCTTCTTGTCCCAATCATAAAATATCTGGTATTATTATGTCAATCACAAAATACCTGGTCTTCTTATGTCAATCACAAAATATCTGGTTTTCTTGCGCCAATCATAAAATAGCTGGTATTCTTATGTCAATCACAAAATATCTGGTCTTCTTATGTCAATCACAAAATATCTGGTTTTCTTGCGCCAATCATAAAATAGCTGGTATTCTTATGTCAATCACAAAATATCTGGTCTTCTTATGTCAATCACAAAATATCTGGTTTTCTAGCGTCAATCATAAAATAGATGGTATTCTTATGTCAATCATAAAATATCTGGTTTCTTGTGTCAAACGATAAATACCTCGTCTTCTTGTCCCAATCACAAAATATCTGGTCTTCTTATGTCAATCACAAAATATCTGGTCTTCTTATGTCAATCACAAAATATCTGGTTTTCTTGCGCCAATCATAAAATAGCTGGTATTCTTATGTCAATCACAAAATATCTGGTATTCTTGTGTCAAACGATAAATACCTCGTCTTCTTGTCCCAATCATAAAATATGTGGTCTTCTTGTATTAATCACAAAATATCTGGTCTTCTTATGTCAATCACAAAATACCTGGTTTTCTAGCGTCAATCATAAAATAGCTGGTATTCTTATGTCAATCACAAAATATCTGGTATTCTTATGTCAATCACAAAATATCTGGTCTTGTGACATTCCAATCGTAGACATAGTCAATTGGTGTCATTAAGGTTTTTGATGGCTTTACTCATGATCCACCAAATTCGCCTTGCTAGACACGATACAATGGAGAAAAAAATAATTGAACACATAAATAATAATTCTTAACATGGTGTCCTTTGGTCCTTAAAATGTTCATTCCCAGCTTTTAATTCTCTATCCTGTCGATTTAACTGATTTACTGATACATAAGTAACTTCTAATTCCACTTTTACTTCTAGGTTACTAAAGATGAGTCTTTAGTCTCGAAAACTAAGAGTAAAATAACTTGCGGTGGTCAGGAGTATGATTATTCTATGACTCCCAGCAACTATACCACTATTTGTGTGTGATTCTCTAAATATTAATACATAGTTTTCTTCCAGGGAAGCTTTAGTTGGTAGAGGAACGAATCAATTTGGATATACACAATAGTCCTGTTTCCTTCTACAATGGGTTTTATTTAGGCAAACTGCAACTTTCAGAGCAACAGTTCCATCTCGCTCGAGAGCAGCAGTGCAAGCCTAGTGCTCTCTAACGCTCTTCAAATGCACTGTAAATGGAGCTGTTGCTCTGGAAGTGCACTTTGTCTAAATAAAACGCATTGTAGAGGAAAACAGGCCTACTGTGCACAACCAAACATAGTTTTCATTCCGAATGGAGCATAATATAACATATATATATATATATATATATATATATATATATATATATATATATATATACATAATATGTTATAATATAATAGTGTAATATTTTTATAATATTTAGAATAAATCATATTAATCGTTTTAAATTATCCGTTTGATTGCAGGTGCAGAGTTGACTTCGTGGTTGCACAAACAAGGTTTTCCAGGGTCAACCTCACAGTAATAGGTAAGTTATGATTCAAATAAATTTTATTTTTCACTACTTTGTATGTATTTTTGTAGAAAGACAATGAGTTGTGTTTAAAAAAAAAGAATATTATTACTTCTTAATGCCATCCAACACTCTTATAATAATTTTAATAATAATAATATTTCGCAATATAATTTGAAGTTTGTTGGTGAATTTATAATTTATTTATTTTGGCATAAATACATGGGCGTTTCCAGGGGTGTGGTCGTTTAATGTTAGTATCGATAGGTATTCTACGTAAAGAATTTACAATTCGACAATTTCGTGAACTCTTATAATATAAGTAATAAATAACAATACATAAGCAATATATAACAGTACCAGAAAATCATCAACAATTAATGGTTAATAAACTAACAATAATATACACTTAATAAAGTAATATGTGTAAAATATTATCAATGGACAGAGAAAGATTCCCTAGGATCTGCTATAATAGGCTCCTATTATTAGATCAGAGTCCCACAAATATTATCAGATTTAATTGGGTATCTCAAATTAAAAACCTACTAAACTTTTTAAATTTCATTGACATCTGGCTTACTCAAGACAAAAGCTTAATTAAATTACACATTAGATCAATAGTAGAAGCATACCAAAGTAAATTACTTTCTATAGACTTTGAAAAACTTCAAATTTCAAATTATAGTCCGTTACAGAAGTCAATTTCCACAACTACTGGTTCACTTCAGGAATTTCTAACAATAGGTTTGCATTCCAAATTGTAAAAACCATTGCACAGTTAAGAACATCCAGCAACTATTGTATTAAGTTTTCAATGAAAAATGTATTCTATAATATTAATCCAAAAGAAATTTGCACATTGTGTAACTTAAATATGAATGAGGTCATATAATGCTTCATTGCCCTATTTACTCCCCTTTCAGAGAAAAGTATTTACCATTCATCAAACAGCCAGCTGATAATTCACAACTTCATTATATTCTAAATAGTGCAACTAGAGAAGTATATATTAACATTTTTAAATATTTAAGAAATAGCTTCAAACTGAATCTTGTCTGAGTTAAGATTATTAAATTTCTCTTCTTCTCTTAATTGTTTTTTCTTGTTTATTTAGTACTGTTATACCTATCTATTAGTAAATTGTCAGTTATACTCAATTCTAGTTTGTAAAAATATGTTTATATATAAGCAACTAACATAGAAAAACTAACCTCATATAAGGCCAACTCCTTGCTATAAGGAAAATCCTTTAAGCAATAAATAAAATAAAAAAAATAATAAAGTAATATATGTTATTGAGTTTTCTCTATTGTTAATACTTAGCATAAATTCCAACGAAAGTTCGTCCCTGTTTTTAACTATATATATGATTGTAAATATTATTTTCTGCAATTTACAAGTCACAGGGCAATGTTGTATTGCATGCTTCAGGCTATTATAAATGTATTTTTTCACAATTTACATATTTCGTCTGATTTTATGATATGTGCTTAACCTGTATGGGGTATTTTAATGTATTCGCTATTACAGACTCTCAGTTGGCTTATGGTTCTTAACTTTTCTAAGCTGACGTTAAATTGAAGGTAATTCACCGGTTCCGGGTGTGAAAAGTTATCGAATAGTCTATAAAAGGGGTTAGTATTTTGAATTATGTGTTCGTTCAATATCTCTACAAATTAAATTATTTGTGGCTTTTACTATTTATTATATTATTTCTATTAACAAGTAGTGCTTGAGGGTTACATAGATTGGTAAAATATTCCTTGTTGATGAATTTATTAAATATTAACAAAGGTATGTTGTATATTGCGTATATAAATAAATCGATGTATTTATTTCGGAGTGTATAATAGTCCGTCACGCAGGGGCAGCGTAAACTAAGCAGATTTCCCACGTGAAGTTTAACAATAAGGATTTTAATTTCACAAGAGCCGAACAGCAGCGGAAACGGCCGAACTAGCTTTTGACGGAAATGACGGAATTTCACGACTAGACCCGAAGTCAGCCGATCTCATTTTGTCCGTTACAATTAATAAAAATGCAAATATCTTGGTTAATATTCAAGATAGAGAATAAATGCATAGAACAATATTTATAGTAAATTTAATTTTCAATAAGATTGGTTTTATACAATTTGTTGATCCGACGCATAATAACGGAGATAGTTCCAGTTTTAAAAAATCCCCCTCTAACCCCCCCCCCCTCCCACTGGTCCAATTTCAGTCACTATCGAACTTGATCTGTCTTTTTGTATAAAACGTTTAAATATCGAGTTTGGCAACGATCAAACAAAAATTGCGACCTCTAGAGCGTTAACAGAATATATATATATATATATATATATATATATATATATATATATATAATTCTGAACGGACCTCATTTTCGTCATCTGAATTGGATCGATATACATTTGAGAACTTTTTTGAAAATAGCTTCATGAGTACGACCTCAATAACTGATTTCCCTTAAGAGAATTCTGCTAAAAGTGCGTAAAAAACAACTTAATCCAGAAAAAAATGAATGTAATTAATTTCATAGACAATACGAATATCTTTTCTGATATAACCTTGTTTTAAAGCATATTTTTTGTGTCTTCACTTGCAGTTAGCCGTAAATCAGCACTGATTGCTAAAGCCGGTGATATATTTATATAGGACGAGCTGAATGGGGCGTTATCCGACAGAAATAGCCTAAAAGTTGGCATTTGGCGGTGTGCGTTGGGTGCTAATAAAGGGCTCTGATGGGGGATAGCGATGTAATCAGGAGGAGTGACGACAAAGGCTGCGATTGGAGCACTCTCTATTGGGGGGCTAAGTTATTACGTGTTACATCTGATAGGCCCCTGGCAAAAGGGCCACAGTTAATAGGCCCTATGTCTGTAGAGCCTTCTCATCCAGATAACCCCTTTGAATCAAATAAAAATATATTTGTTTTAAATTCACGTCTCTAATTTTTTCTCATATATGTTGAGTGTCCTTTTGTGGTTTCTGAAAGAAAAGAACTAACAGACATTCAAAAATACAGACTCAGACGATTTTGCACTAGTAATCAAGAAGAAAAACTTTCAATTCTAAACTTTTTACAAAATATATACAGAACAAACTACAGACAGTCAAATAATATAAACATTTATACAGAGAGTAAATCTACATTAATGGCACTCTGAAATCGAACAATCCATCACCCACTAACTGTACAAATACACTTACACCCCACAAACATATTTATTTTTCATGGATTAAAGGACATTCCGGAATATTGAGGAACGATATAGCCCTTATAATAACTGCAAGGGCGGGAAGCTTTTTAAAGGCAATAATGAGAAAGCATTAAACTGAAATAAAAGTATTAAAGAGATAATTTCCTCACCTAGGTTATACCTAAGTATATATTTACTCTTCTTGTGGAAAGATGAGGGTGAATAATACAAGTCACTATTTGAGTTCTCCAAAGAACCAATTATATATTGAATAAGTAACATATAATAAACTTTACAGCAAGGAATCTAATTTTATACAACTTAAACCTTAAACGAATGCTAATTTAAGGACTAATCTTATATCTAATTGACACAAACATTAACATTTATTGATATAGATGTTGAGAGAACAAAGGAAATTTAACTTTATAAAATACGACTGTACAACCTAGGTAGACCACAATGGTTAGCCCTTTTTTTTTGTTTCGTAACTTTAGCGGCAAGCCAATAATATATGTATATACACAAAATAATGATTCAACCGGTCCTATATTATGAGTACTCATTTAATTATTTACGGAGATAATGCTAGCATTATAATAAGAAATAGGTACCTTCCGGAAACACATACTTTCCATGAAGTGGATTTTTCTTCCTGTGTTCCCAATGAGATTCTGTCTTCTAGCTGGTGAAAACTAGTTGCGGTGACTTTTATCTGCGATGCGGTGATCCTTATTTGACACTAGCGTTGCGGGAGATGAAAATTATTCTCCTTTTTGCGGAGCCAACTACCACAGCACGTGCACTTAACATGAAGTCAGAAGCAACAATGCCGCTCAATTACAAAAACGAGCTCTCCTTTCTAACAGCTAGCGCTGCAGTTTCCGCTCCTGGCCACCGCCTACGTGATCTCCATTGTGCGGCGGGTTAGTGATCCAAGTAAGCGCGGGATTTTCAATTCAAAGACGACTGAACAATACCAAATCGGTTTCACGAGGCTCAAATATTGCAGAGTGTTACAACAAAATTGCAAATATGCATTTGAAAAAGCAGTTACTGATAAACACTCTAAATTATCAAGAAAAAGGTAAATAGTTGAAACATTTTGTACCGAACATCATATTGAATGTTTTAACAAGCCGGTCACATTAACTAACTTTTATACAACACAAGTAACAACTGGACATGGGATGACAAACGCTTATTTCTACAATTTCGGATTGATCCAAGCTGTATAGAGGATTTTAATACGGAACTAACCTACCAACATTTATTATATAACTGTAGAACACTGGCACAAGAAAGATAGACCTTCCATACTAAAGTTGAGAAACAATAGGAAAAATGGTATGTTGAGGAACAAAAATTATTCTACATGGATAATAAGGCAATAAATAATTTTTTTTGAAAAAAAAATTATTAATTACTGAGCAACTTGAGAACTTATTATATATAATAATTATATTGTGTTATTTATTTTCTTTAATTTATTCGTTTATTATATTTTTTTCTTATTTGTTATTTATTTTATTTCCCTATAGTTCTTAAGAATATTGTAATTACTTTAAAAAGTATTAAATGCTTATATTAAATTTAACTACTACATGTTGTGTACAGGTACATGTAGACATAAAAATACCTTCTCGTAGGGTTACTTTGAGAAGGAAATGTGTATATAGGCTGTAGTCGACCATCAGCCAGTGACTACGGTCTTCAACGACAGGTATGACAACGGTATCATCTATACTGCCGGTACATACCCATTATTGATTTATATATATATAATATGTATGTATGTTAATGGTTTTAAAACTCAGCTTAGCTCCAGATGTGTTTTGTGATCACTTTACAATGGAATATATAATCAGCTGGAGAGCCAAACAGAAGCAACACTGAGAGAAATAGAGAGTGGGAGAAAGAGAGAGGGTGAGAAGAGAGAGGGTGAGGGAAGAAGGGGGAGAGAGTGAAGGGGGGGGGTGGAGTGTTTTTATTAATATTATAAATTATGTACTTTTAATTAGAATATTACGAGAACTACTATACAAAAAATAAGATTAATGGTAGCAATGCATTTAATGAAACTACTGAATTTAAATTTACATTTGTATGATCGTATAAAAGGCAAATAAGAGTTTGTATGGGAGAGAGAACGCGCACGTGTGAATGTGTGTGTGTGTGTGTGTGTGTGTGTGAGAGAGAGAGAGAGAGAGAGTGAGAGAGTGAGTGAGAGAGAGAGAGAGAGAGAGAGAGAGAGAGGGAGAGTGAGAGAGAGCCAGCGACATAGATAAATTTGTAGTGTTTCGGCCATTGGGGCATTGAGCTTGTCGTGGACTCCCTTCTCCTACAGTCCTAGGAAATTTGCATGGAAATTACCAAATTCGGGTCGGACACACAGAGAGCTCTATTAATTCCAGCTCGCCATTGAATATCTCTGAGTTATGTCCACGCTATGCTTTCTAACGAATCCACAATCATCACTCCATCTACAAGTTCCTGGTAATGGTTGAGCTTATGGAAATACTCATTTGTAGGAAATAATCAATAATTGTGGATAGCTGATAATTAATTTACATAATGTATTCACATATTACAACTAGTACAAATTTGATAAATTTTTCTATAACCGCTCAAGTAGTCTGGAAATATATTTGATGCCAAATCCAATATTTCCAGGTTTGATGCTTTTAAACCTCACCTCAAATTTTGCAAACCTCTCAGGGCATTGCTACATCAAACTCGAATGTCAGCTACTATCTAGTCTCATGCGGTAAAAAAACATAGAAATTCAGAATGGTCTTTAACTTGGCTTAGTCAAATACAAAATGGCTTTATTGATCCCTTTTGACAATAATGTTTCGCCTCTGATATAGCAAAACGAAAATAAAAGTCCGTCACGCAGGGGCTGCGTAAACTAAGCAGATTTCCCACGTGAAGTTTTACAATAAAGAAATTTCAGAATAGAGAGTCAAACAGTTACAGTAACTGCCCGAACTAGGACGGAAATTCACGACTAGACCCGAAGTTAGCCGATCTTATCTCAGAAGCTGAAAACAGAAAAATGCAAATATCTCGGTTAATATTCAAGATAGAGAATAAATGTATATAACAATATTTATAGTAAATTTAATATGGAATAAGATTGGTTTTATACAATTTTTCGATCTGATGCATAATAACGAAGATATTTCGAATTTTTGAAAATCCCCCCTCTAAACCCCCCCCCCTCCCACTGGTCCGATTTCAGCCGTTAAAGAACTTGATCTTCCTTTTTACAAAAACGATTAAATGCCGAGTTTGGTGACCATTAAACAAAAATTGCGACCGCTAGAGTGTTAACAGACAAATATATATGTATATATAATTTGGAACGGACCTCATTTTCGTAATCTCCTGGGTAGGATCGATGGACATTTGAGGAAATGTTTTGAAAATCGCGTCATGAGTACGACCTACATAGCTGATTTCCCCTAAGAGAAATCTGCTAAAATCGGTCTCTGTCGAGATGACCTACTACTAAATGAGAACATATAAATGGCTATTGAATTGATATATTATATATGTAGAAAACTTATAATTGGGTAAATCCCGTTAGATAGAAGGTACACAGCTTTTGGATTGTCGATATAAAAAGAAGAGACATATTAAAAGTATATTGCGCTCGTTTAAGGTAGAAATGATATGCGTCAAGATCGAATTTTTTTCATGTAGTTTTTATGATTTGAATGTCCCTTTTTATCCAGTAGGGCCGTATGTCCTTTTTAATTCATATCCTAATAGACCTTTGTTTCGGATGTCCTTATGTATATATTTTCTGCTGGACTTTAAGTTTAGAATGTCCTTTAGCATCCTTATCTTAATGGAACTTTGTTTTGGAAGTCCGTATGTATCCAATTTCTACTGGAGCTTTAATTAGAATGCCCTTTAGTATCATTATCTTAATTGACCTTTGTTTTGGATATCCTTATGTTTCCATGCTCTATAGGGCTTACGTTTTTAATATCCTTTAATATCCATATCGTTATAGACCTTAGTTGTGAATCTCCTTATGTAGTCATATTCTGCAGGACCTTCGTTTTGGATGTTCTTATGTATCCATTTTCTACTGGACCTTTCTTTTAGATTTCCTTATGTATCCATTTTCTACTGGACCTTTCTTTTGGATGTCCTTATGTATCCATTTTCTACTGGACCTTTCTTTTGGATGTCCTTATGTATCCATTTTCTACTGGACCTTTCTTTTGGATGTCCTTATGTATCCATTTTCTACTGGACCTTTCTTTTGGATGTCCTTATGTATCCATTTTCTATTGAACATAAGTTTTGTAAGGTAAAGATAAAAATATAAAAAAGTTTGAATTATTAGAATTGTTGGTTATTAGTTTTATTGATGTTCAACCGAGTAATACAATTTAACTATTGTTTATGAATTGCTTTACCTGATTTACTATGCCTCACAATCAATATCAGAAATGGAAGATCCAATCATAAAAGTCCGTCACGGGCAGGGGCTGCGTACACTAAGCAGATTTTCCCTCGTAAACGTTAGTAATCACATAGATAGAATAGCAAAATATGCAAACTGCTAACACAACAACACCGTATAATAAATACAAATGAAAATAAATGTTTCATCCCAATTTCCAATAACTTGCCGACAGGAAAGCGTTAGGGGTATTGAAATGTAAACAAACGGGTATCGGCCTGCCTCAGACCGGTAAAGAAAAAACAATTACTGAAATATATCTGAATATAACACATTCATATTTATTGGAGAACTGTCTACTATATCAAATAAAACTAGTGTAATTTAATAATGAGTCAGAAATCATTGTTATCTCAATCAATAAAATTTACTTAGTCCATAACTTTAAGATGGGGGGGGGGGTCCATCAGGGCATATTTTGGCGTGTATCTCGTAGATAATAAAGCGGTCTCTTGAATTCAATTTTTGGTATTTAAAGCTGCCAATAATGTGATTTTATTATGTTAGCAGAGTATTGGTTTACGTAACATGAGTACAAGTGGCCGGTTTGCTTGAAAACTAAAAAAAAAAAATGCAAATATCCTCTCGGTTAATACTCAAGATAAAGAAAAAAACATGTATATAACATATATTTATAAGTAAATTGAATTGCTATAAAGATTGGTTATAAACAATTTTCGATCCGTTGGCATAATAACTGGGATATATCGAATTTTCGAAAATCCATCCTCTGAAACCCCACCTCCCTCTGGTCCGATTTCATGCCATTAACGAAACTTGATCCTGTCCCTTTTTAACATAAAACGGTTAAATGTCGAGTTTTCGTAAACGATCAAATCAAAAAATTTGCGAACCGCTAGACAGCTTTAATTACAGACAAGATATATATATATATATATATATACTATATCTATATATATATTATATTAATATATATAATTCTTGAGAACTGGAACCTCGTTTTTCGTCATCTCCTGGGTAGGATCCGATGGACATTTGAAGACAATTTTTTTGAATAATCGCGTCATGAGTACGACCTCAATAGCTGATTTCTCTTACGGGAAGTCTGCTAAAATGTAATTATCATCAAATCACCAGGAAAGAATTACCCTGATGATACCTTGATTGCAGCAATTTTATTAAGTTGTCTACTTCAAATATTTATGGACCTAATCTCCCCCCAAACACACTTGCCAAAAAATATATATGTCATTACAACGCTTCAAAGAGGAATAAGCAAAATACACAAAATAAAAACAGTAAAATCGTGCGAACGAAAATAGAATGTGTATTTGAGTGTAAAGGACGGGACGAAGGATGGGGGGGGGGTAGCCCTTCATTTAGGGAAAATTGTCCAATCAAGAGAGGCTTTCATTGTGCCACAAAGCTAACGATGGGGATGCCACTGCTTAATGAACGCTCACAGATTCAATAATCTATCTTCCCATTCTTCAATTTCTTTCTTTTATTCCTTTTTTCTTCTACACATTTCGTTTCATCGGATAAAACATCTATAATTCACATTCGTTTGACCTGATGAATTAATTGTTCTCCTTTTCCCTTCGACCAGAATCAAATATTTCTCGATACATGATATTGGCTGTGCCTCCATCGGTAAATGAGTCATTTCCAAACTACATTCAGTTCCAGAAAGTCGTCGTATTTTTGTTATTTACTATCTACGCCAGTTTCTTGTACAAAGGAAACGACCATTTTCGAAACCATCAAGGGAAGTAGACTATCTAAAGAAAATGGGAGCTTTTTCACTGTTTTGAAGGAATGCTGGATATTCTATAAATGCATCGGGAATATTGAAGAGAAGTTTACTCCTGGTAAAAAGTGATTAAAAGCATTTCAGCCATGTTCAAACTAATACTTTAATATATCACATTATTACAACAAAAAGGAGTCTTAAGGACTATTACTGGATCTCATGCTCTACCCAGAAATGTGGTTAGAGAGAGAGAGAGAGAGAGAGAGAGAGAGAGAGAGAGAGAGAGAGAGAGAGAGAGAGAGAGAGTGAGAGAGAGAGAGAGAGAGATTGAGAGAGTGAGAGTGATTGAGAGAGTGAGAGAGAGAGAGAGAGTGAGAGTGAGAGAGATAGATAGAGAGAGAAAAGAGGGAGGGTGTGAGAGGAGAGGTGGAGTGAGAGAGAAGAGAGAGAGAGAGTGAGGAGAGAGAGAGAGAGAGAGTGAGTGAGAGAGAGAGAGAGGAGAGAGAAGAGAGAGGAGAGAGAGAGAGATGATGGAGAGAGAGAGAAGACAGATTCACAGACAAACACAAAATTTATAATTTGTGCATAGAGAGAGAGTGAGAGAGAGAGAGATAGAGTGAGAGAGAGAGAGAGAGAGGAGAGAGAGTGATGAGAGAGATGAGTGAGAGGAGAGAGAGATTGAGAGAGTGAGAGAGTGGGAGTGAGTGAGAGGATGTGGGAGAGAGGAGAGAGGAGAGAGAGAGAGAGAGAGAGAGAGAGAGAGAGAGAGAGAGAGAGAGAGAGAGAGAGAGAGAGAGAGAGAGAGAGAGAGAGAGAGAGAGAGATAGAGAGAGAAATATTTAGGACAGATTCACAACAAACACACCAATTTAATTTTGCATAGCGATTTTTTCCTTACTTTATAATAAAGTAATTTTACAATAAACTTTCTTTTTGAATATAGACTCTTCCTAGAAATGAAAATATTATAGTCAGTTTTTGGCCTTCAGTAAACCCTCCCCCCACCACTCCAACTCTTGTCATATTACCAATAAGCTGTAATATAATAAAGCACATCATTTGAAGTATAAAAACCAAATATTGTTCTCGTTGAACTTTCATTTTTTGAGAAAATGCAAATACGTGGCACACGAGGGAAATCTCCTCAGTTTACGTAGCCCCTGCAGTATATTTAATATTTCCTGCACTGTGGAGGGGTTTTATTTTTCTGTACATCCCTTGCGTGTTTGCAATTACTGTGTTTTTGCTGAGTTTTATTTAGAAATACTGGAGAATTTGACAGTTGTGAATCAAACCTAATTTGGATATCAGGGCAAGAATAAGAGGAGTACTAAGGAATTACTACATGAGTGTAGTCAGTATATAGACCGCGTAATACACTACTTGAAACATAACAACTTTTTCAAAAAATTATAATATACCAGAAAGGAGTATACTTACGTAAATATAATAAAGTGATTATAAGAATTTAACTGATTCTTCGCTAAATTGGCGCAGTTGCGAAAGGCGATTGTCGTATTCTCTATTGCAGTCCTGAATTGACAGGAAAAAATATCTTTCAAACAGTTGTCCTTAGGTGGGAGGTACTTTCTTCATTCAAAGGTGGTAATGATATGCAGGAAGCGTGTATGTTAGAGGTTTTGCAATGTATCTTTCTTAAAATGAAGTCATACTACCTTTTAGCAGATTTCCCTTGAGGGAATATCTTGCTATTGAGGTCGTACTCAGGACGCGATTTCAGAAACATTTCTACAAATGTCCATCAATCCTACCCAAGAGATGACGAAAACGAAGTCCGTTCATAATTATATATGTTCGTCTGTTGACGCTCTAGCTGTCGCAATTTTTGTTTGATCGTTAACAATTTCGATATTTAATCGTTTTATGTAAAAAATAAAAATCGAGTTCGTTATTAGCTGAAATCGGATCAGTGGGAGGTGGGTGTTTTAGAGGGGAGGATTTTCGAAAATTCGAAATATCTCCGTTACTATACGTCGGTTCGAAAAAATTATATAGAATCAATCATATTGAAAATTAAATTTACCTTAAATAGTGTTAGATTGATTTATTCTATATCTTGAATAATAACCGAGATATTTGCATTTTTCTTGTTTCATTCATTAGATCGGCTAACTTCGGGTCTAGTATTTTCCCGTCAAGAGCTGTTCGGGCCATTACCATAACTGTTCGGTTCTCTAATTTCTCTATTGTAAAAATTCACATGGGAAATCTGCTTTGTTTACGCAGCCCCTGCGTGACGGACATTTTACTTTTTTACAGTAATTGTGACATTTATTATACAGAATCTAGACTATACATCAGTTTATACAGGCTCATGTTGCAGTCAGTACAAAAGCTAAGGATGAGCCGAAATTAACTCATCGACGACGGGCTTTAAAAAGGAAAAAAAAATGAGGAAACCCGATTTTCCGAAATAGGACACTCCCGTGCTAGCTCACCGGATTAGCATAATAACTATAAAGGAAAAGAGAATTAGTAATTTATAGTAAAGCTAGACTATAAAATTGGCATAATGAAATTGGCTCTAGTATCCTGCTAATCCGGCGGCTTTAATGAAAGTCCATCAGCTGCGAAGGAACTAGTTAAAAACCCGATTTCCATTTAAGTACACCCCCTTCCGCCCTTCTAGAGCACACCCCTTCCCGCCTTTTTAGTGGAATCTTCCTAATGCCATTAAAAGATCTCTCTTCTTATTCGCGACAGTCCTTTAAGACGCCTCTCTCATGTTTATCAGAACACTCTGATGTACCTGAAAGGACTGATGAATATCTTATGTACAGACACTTTTTGGACTTTCCCATACTGAGGATTTTTCTTATAGCCTAAAGGAATAATACATAACGACAAAAACGTTGTGATCTAAATAAAATACTCAAGGATTGCTCATAATCTTTATATATATATATATAATTCTACTGTACGTATGTATGTCGCTGAACTCCTCCTAAACAGCTGGACAAATTTGAATAATTTTTTTTGTATGCGTTTGGGTGACGCCTTCCTTTATGGTTTAGATTCACAAGTCAGCCCGGCAGATGGAGCAGGAGTGGGGGTTGTAAGGGAGGCCTAATATTGAAAATAGCGATATTTCGTTTCCTATTGGTTTTTCGGCAAATATGCACAGGATAAAAGTTGTTTATATAGAATAATATTTGTCATTTTCACTTTTGTCGTATAACAAAGTATAAACGAGATATACACTAAAAAGTTAAAGTGGGAGGCAACAATTTTATTGAGCACTAACGATTGAACCGAACTTATCAAAAATCTATATGTAAATTAGCATTAATTCTTCCATCATTATAAGCCATTTTAGCCGCAAAAAATATCGACGTTAACGCTATTAACTTCAAAATACAACAGTGCAACAACAGTCATTGCCTGGCAATGAGATATTGTTCAAATCAATCGACACTGTTACCGATCCTGATGAAGCAGTCAAATATCCTGTTGAACTTTTGAATTCGCTGGATATACACTGGAAAATTTGATATTATTTCAAAATAAAGAATAATGAAAGTATTATATTACTTTTTTTTCATTACATACTTTGTTTAATATCCTAATCGCTTAAAATATCATGCAGGACAACGTCTGTGGGGTCCGCTAGTGTTATATATTTTTTTAAATACTTGAAAACAGTTTCTGTTTTTAGGTTAATCAAATTATATAATATAGTTCTTGAGATACAGAAAATAAAGTAAGGGTTTTCTAGGGAGGATTTACACGAATATGTCAATATTCAACTACAGTTTTACAAGTTCCATATCCGAGATTGAGAATGATTTCCAGTCCATTGGTCAGTCAGTACATGTTTGTTAAATGGGACAGCGAACTCATTTTTGTTCGTCGACTGAATGAGACTCCGGGCTCAGAGTCCAAAAAAGGCAGCTGGAAAATTTGAATATGAACAAATAAATAAATTACATGAAGACATTTCAAGACAAACAAAATACCTCATCTTAGATGCATGGCAAACTGACCGGACTATCACAACTACTGACAACAAACTACGAACTATGAAGAACACTATTTGCATATGGCCATCAATTTTCAGAAACTCTAGGATAGAAGAAGTAGTTCTCTCGAGACATAGAATCGGCCACACCAAATTAACACACTCATACTTAATGACACAGACATACTTGCTCAACATGCAACATTCCCTTGACGATAAGACATATACTGACAGAATGCCGAAAACGACAACACCAGGACTTCCTCTACGACTTACAAGAACTTTTGACAGAAGCCAGCCCATACATTAACAACATATTCTCAAACCTACACGAAATTCAAATATACGACAAAATTTAACATACAAATTAAGTCTGTGGTGTGCAACAAGATTTTAAATTATATGCATTAATTGTGTTATTTGAGTTTGTGTTGTATGTATAGGTTTACCCTGAAGGAGGAAATTACGACAATCATTAGCAAAAGTACCATTTTTTTTATGTTCACATATAAAATGTTTACTTAGTTCACTTTGTTATTTGTCATTGTCTTTTTAGTTTTTGTTATTGCTACTTGTTGTTATCTCTTATCTACTTCCCTTTTGTTATTTAGCTTGGTACAATTTTTGACTTTAGAAATGGCAAATCACCTTTGATGTGATGTCCATAAATAAATTTAAAAAAATTGAAAATATTCGTTAAAGAGGCTTCTCTACATTTTTCTCGATGTTTTGTGGGCCTATGGACAGGGATCATTCGGCCCGAAATGTGGCATGATCTTTAACAATTTCAATACCAGAACTTTATAATACAAAAACGAAATGTAATCATTTCTACTACAAAGTCTAGACGGGACGGGATACTTACATGCAGTCTCTGTTTTCATGCTATGTGGAACTACGAACATTATAAGATAATTACGAGTTCTCGGGGGTAATTATTATTCTGGGATATAGGAAAATTAGTGAGGTTAAATTCAATTATGGAGAATGAATATTCAGTAGTAGGCCATATATCATTTTAATTAACAATGATGAATGCAATAGTTGAAACAACAGTTCAAATTTTCTGTTTTTGTATATGTATGCCTAACAAGGCTAATCGTTTAAATAGTTATTTATTATACAAGTGACGAAAGTAGATCATTTCACAACTCGAGTGAAATCGTGTAATACATGATCAGATCTAACCAGAATATGAACAAAATTAGGATGTTGTGAAGATTATGGTCTGTTGTTGGTAGGTTATAAGCATGGTTGTGAAAGGTTATAAGAATAGTTATAAAATAACTTGTGCTGATTGTGAAGTAGTGCAGTTATAAACAAGTGCAGGTTATAAACAAGGAAGGTAATTATTATTATATTTAAATTTTAAAATATATTGATTATTTCCACCAATAATTCATTCACATTTCAATTTATTTTGTTAAAATAAATTCTTACAATGCTAAGAAACATTTAAAAGCATTTAATTTCCAACTTCAAATTATTTTTTAATATATACTTATTACTAATTAAGAAGGCAATTCACTGATTACTTTCTTCACTCTATTGCAAAATGTTTCACTTTCTTCACTCATTTCAGTTTAGTAATGTTACCATTATTCAACGATTACAGAAAAAAGTCATTTCTATCATTTTGATGGCCTCTATCATCATTTTCTCCATTAATCGAGTAATAAGAGCTCAATGTATACAGGAATTGAAATAAAAGCTAGATGATTATGAGTTATTTGATGAAAATAAAATTCTGACAGTCGAAGGGAAGGAGGGGTTTATTGACAGAAAAGTCCGTCACGCAGGGGCTGCGTTAACTGAGCAGATTTCCCACGTGCGCCAAGTATTTCCATTTATCTCAAAACTTCAAAGATCAATGAGAACAATATTTGGTATTTAAGCTTCAAATAAAGTGCTTCATAACATAATAGAATATTAAAAATATGAGATGAGTAGGAGTGGGGCTTTACTAAAGACCAAAAACTAAAAAATGCAAATATCTCAGTAAATAATCAAGATAGTGAAAAAATGTACATAACAACGTTTATAGAACATTAAATTTGCAATAAGGTTGGTTCTATACAATTTTTCGATCCGACGCAATATAACGGAGATATTAAGAATTTTCGAAATTCTCCACCCTAAACCCCCCTCCCACTGGTCCGATTTCAGCCATTAACGAACTTGGTCTTTCTTTTTGTATAAAACGATTATATATTAAGTTTGGTAACGATAAAACAAAAATTGCGACCACTAGAGCGGTAACAGACAAATATATATATATATATATATATATATATATATATATATATATATATACAGTTTTGAACGGACCTCATTTTCGTCATCTCCTGGGTAGGATCGATGGACATTTGAAGAAATTTTTCGAAACTCGCGTCATGAGTACGACCTCAGTAGCTGATTTCCCTTAAGGGAAATCTGCTAATAAAATGAAAGCATTATCTTAAATTTATTTAAACATGAGTGAAGAGTGAGTTAATATAATACGTTTAAGACTTTTGCTTTCATTTCATTATTCCATATATTTCGTTGTCTAGGTTAAATTCTTTTGATGTTTAAATTTTTCTTTGATTGGCTTGAGGATTTATTAAATTATGAAAATCTACTGTTGATTTTGTTAAAGGTTTTTAATGTGCACTTATTTAGTTATAGTAATATATTTTTTTATTGTTCTACCTATTCGACATCATTTTTTTATTTTTTTTTAAAAAAAACTGTAGTAGTGATGTTTTTTATTTTTGGTTTGTGGAGTGTCGCCGTTTTACTCAACATGCAATATAACTCACTTCCATCTGCCAGAAACCCAACTTGGGATATACCATAACTAAGTTTTGAACTCATTTTCTTCATCTTCTTCATTCGGGGAAATTTTTCTAATGTCATGACGTGAGCGGAACAAAAACTAAAATTTTGTTTTAACTGGTTCCAAAATTTCAAACTAAGGCCACAAACGGAGCACTTGGAGTGTTAATTAAAGTGACATCAACAACAGCAATTGAAGTTGAAGGAACAAGTGTAAAGGTTTATTTAGGTCTGCTGTTTGAATTAGCCCCTGCATAGGAAAGTAATTGAGACAGCTCTATTAGAGAACTGCAAACAGGGGTGAGAGACTCGCTGTTTCATGAGCTTTTTCTTCCTCTTCTATTGAGTTCTTGGTGGCCATTTAATGTCTTCCACTATATTAGGCCCCTCCGGTGTTTATCAACCTTTGAAGTTGCCGCTAGTGCAGAGTATCATTGCATTTCATAGCCTAGGCTATAACTTTCAGCTTGCTGCTAATTATTTTCGGGCTCAATTCGGAAATTACAGTATCTCAATAAATGATCTTTAGTTAATTAACTTAATTAAATAGAGAATGTTTCTTTGCCCCTTCCGCCAATCATTGTAAACATTAAAACTGAAGTTACGCACGCAAGTGAGACCTATGAATAAAATATTTGATACTATTAAATTATATTATAATGATTTATAGCAAGTTTTAAGTTTTTGAGTGGGAAAGTCCGTCGCGCAGGTGCTGCGTAAACTAAGCCGAACTGCCATGCTCTGGAATATAACTTTAATTCCTTCTGGTAGGTGGAAGTGACTTCTGATGTAGGTACATGAAAGAAATGGCAACGCTTCCACTGTAACAATTTATTAAAATGACAGAGTACTTTCGATGCAGTGCATCGACATGATCAGTGCCTGAACGTCCTGGATTTGGACCTGATGGCCCTTAAAACTAGACTCCAGTGAGTGTTACGGTGGAATTGTAGCCATTTCTTTCATATCTCTACATTATAACTTCAATGATCTCATCTCACCATCTATTCTCTGTTTCTACCGCAGTGAGAAGTCCATGTAAAATGAAATGAAAATCCTAGTTTGACTGGAGACGTTTAGCCACCGAGGCACATAAATTGAAAATCGGATTAATAGAAGTGGTTTTACAAGAGGTTGAATCCAAAAATATAAAAATCATAAAAGTTAGAAAGTGTAATCTTACATGATGATGTCACAGCAAAATTATTTTCGTAAATCTCTCACAGTAAAAGTTCAATGAACTATATTTGATATTTAGGCTGACAAAAAATAAATAAAAATCATCCCACTCGTACGATTATAGTCATTAACGAACTCCTTCTCTCGTTTTAAATAAAATGTTTGAATATCGAGTTTAATAACCTCAAAACAAAAATGTTAATAGCTAGAGAATTAGCACACACACACACACACACACATATATATATATATATATATATATATATATATATATATATATATATATATATATATATATATAGTGCTCAATAGAGTTTTTGAAAGACCTCATTTTTCTAATCTTTTATGTACAGCCTCAATAGCTTATTGGGAAATCTGCTAAAATCCCGGACTATAATGGTATTGCTACTGATTTGGTATCGTGTCTAAATGTAGCAACACGCTTCTTTTATTTCTAATAAGTTAGCATTTGTGTGGTAAACTTCAACCATATTAAAATAAAACTCAGTATAATTTATTTATTCGGATAAGGTGGTTAGTTTATCTGTTTTAGCTATAATAAAAGTTTATTCGAATCTGGAATTATTTATAATACTAAAAAAAAATGGTTTTATTGTATTAGCCATTGCGCGAGTGTTGTGTAAGTAATTTTCCTGGAAAAGAATGTATTCTTCAACTGAAGTCCAAGTAAAATGGGCAGCCTTTTAAAATATAACACATGTCAAAGCTAAGCATGCATTTTACAGCTCAAAACATTATTAAAGAAGGCAAATCTAAATGTATCAAACAAAATAAATCCTTCAGATATAAACAAAAAAAATAAACTAAAAATTTGTTCAGCCGTCTAAAACTGGCATACAGGTAAGTATAAATATCACATATAATAAATGAATATAATCTATATATTGATTTTACTTATACATAAAACCCAAAGAGGTTCAATTTATTATGTGCTTATCTTCTGAACCCAGAAACACGTGCTGAGAATTGACTACGAGCAAGGATAAATAAATGATTTAGTACTTCTATCTTCTTTCTAATCCTTCTTCTTACTAAAATTCAGATCCTTCACTACAATCAAATCAAACCGAAACCCAACGCAGCCCGTAATATTTAGAGATTTAGTTTATTTGTATTGTGTAGCAGATAGAAGAGTTTTCTGAGCTTGAGTGTTAATTTTTATAAGATAATCCTAGATTTTATTTGAAGATACTCTTTTTATTCAAGAACGTCATTATCACAAATTTAAGAAGCTCTTCTTTTTTCATATTTTTCAAATCTCACTCTATATATCCATTAAACCCACTTCGTATAGGTTAACGATATCAATTTCTACCTGAATATGGAGTAAAATGCAGAATGTTTGATTTATTATATCTTAACATTAAGAACCGATAACAGATTTTACAATATAAGGGGACCAATTTCAGCAGACTTTCCTAAATAATATGAATTTCTTTTACTAGGAATAATTATATTCCGTAAATTACTTACTTGAGATGTTTAGTATTAATTCAAATCACTCATAACAATGGATTTAAAAAGTTTGTATATATATTTGCAAATATTAAGGATATCGCTATGAGACATGGTTTCGACAAACGTTTTAATGATTGCGTCTACGAGAAATGCAATTAAGCATATACTTAGAGAAGAGGATATAATTTTTTTTTTCAATATGTCTTTCATGAAAAAAGCATATTGCCTTCTATCCCATCATAGAATGGTTTCGGAAAGTATGTGTTACTGACGAAGAACCATGTTTCTTATTGAATGAACCTGTCGTCTTGTAATACATTATGGAAACTATAAATAATAGCAATTTAATTAGTAACAGTAAACAGCTTATAAGTTGGTAATTTTTCTAGTTTAGAGGTAAGCCAAATGGGGTGTAATTCTTATTAAGTGCCAAAGAACATACGGTCCATTTCAAGTTTTTTAGGACCTGCGTGACTTTTGGCAATTAGAAAACGGAACATATATGCATTATATCTATTGTAAAATTCAACAAAAAGTTAATCCTTAAGTGAAATGAATGACGCTGAATTGAGGATTGACATGGTTGAATATTAGCATTGAAATTTAAGTAAAAAAAGATAGATAGAGGAAGAAAGATGACAAGAATGGAACTATTTATTGGAGTTTAATTAAAAATAATAATAATTATTGTTATTATTATTTCATTATTTCAGAAGAATTTTCTTCTTAAATGAAATTAGTAATATCTGATGATGACTTGATGAATGAACTTGATCTGACGACGAGATTTCATGAAAATTTCGTGCAACCACCTTTTGTCCTGACGATTAGCTAATGATAATCAATACAGCTCCCATGAAGGGCAAAGAGCTGTACAAACATAAAAGTAAATTTAAGTGGCCCTAAATCATTTATTTAAGTTTTTAATAAATTTGACTTTTGATTGCGAAAGTTTAGTATTTTTTAATTTATTTATTCAACTCTTTTGTTTCCATGAAACAATGATCCAACCATTTGTATGAATTCAATTTCCTGAAGAGTTTTATAACTTGGAATTTAATTGTTCTATACTGCTGCATTTTTCACTTGAATGATATTTAATACATTTTTGAAGTATTTGAAATCTGTTTCAGTCAACTCACGTACGAGATACGCCTTTCATTCTTTGTATTTTATATTTATAAATATAAACTGAGGATATTAATTTTCACACAACATGTAATTTAAATTATTTTTACCTGTGCGATACAAACGAGAGTAAAGTACTCTGACGTGAAATTAAAAAAGTTTCCCTGCAATTTAAGAAATTTTGGGAATTTTCTAACTTTCCTTTTATTCCTGGGAGGCTTTTCTTTATTGTTTTAAGTGTACAATTTTTTTAATAATTACCCTGATAAACAAGCCACATATATCTAGCCTGATGTTTACTTTTTCTACTACAGTTTTTCATGCTGATTACAAATATGAAAACTGTTTTTCACTATCACGTTTTTCTTTTATGCAACGCCACATTTTCTCAACTGCGCCTTACGGGCTTTCTTTAAATATCTCCGGACCCTGTTCTAATTGTGCTAGGAAGGTCGAAGCGATATCATTTTACTCCGTTTAGCCTGGCTTTTCATATGATATGTAACAAACATTAGGTTATAATAAAATTATTTTCCAAAAGCCAGTTATGTAGTAGAAACATCCTTCGTGGATATTATGCCTCCACTTCATGAAATGCTAGGACTCATGAAGAACTTCATGAAGGCACTAGATAACCACTCAGTTGCTGATACGTACCTATCCAACAAGTTTTCAGAGTTGAGTTGTACAAAAGTGAAAGAAGGTGTGTTCATAGGTCCACAAATAAAGAAGATCATTGCAGACAGTCACTTCAAAGACTTACTTAGAAATACTGAAAAAGATGCATGGTTGGAATTCAAGTCTGTTGTGGCTACAAAACTCCTCCAATTTGGCTACATTCCTTGGAAATTCTAAATCTCCTGACTATGTAAGCATTGTGCAGAAGTACGTTAGCAACATGTCCCTCAAGATTCATCTCCTCAACATAATCCGCCGGAGTTAAAGCAATTGCTTTACCCAAAGCAGATAAAAGTAACAATTACGTGAGGGTGGCAAAAGCAGAGGCAGTGACTGCACGACAGTAGAGTCATGCAGGTTAGCATATCCTCTTTGGATTTAGGCCAGCGGCGCTGAGTCTTACGGCAAACAATAAGAAATATTTATTACTTTATTTAACCCCCGTTAGTCGCGGCGTCCTGACTGGTGCATCTCTGAGGTGTTTTTCTAATAACTTCCGATTGAATAAACCTAACGACTTCCACCTCCAGCAATGCTTCTAGCTTCCCTTTCTCCTAAAAACAGTATAGGTTTGACCTTCGAAGTTGGTACACAATGCGTTCCTTGTGTTAAAATCACCCCACAGGTGCACCGCGACCATAGTTGTAAGTTTTTCAATTTCTTTTATTTCGATATTTAATCTATTTACCTTAGACATATTCATCATTTGACGTTTCTAGTGCCTTGATTGTTCTTGAATAGTTAAAAATACCTACAAAATAGGGAATTCACCTCTGAGGTGACCGCGACTAACAATGCATTTTTAAAACATTTTTCAGAAAAAAATGGACCAGGAAATACGTATTTTTTGACTTGTGTGATCAAAATGATATTGCTAGACTCCACCACCCATTAATGGATCCTTTAGAAGAAGACGATAACATACAGAACGACACAGATTCGGAATTTGAAGACGGCTTGGATGAGCGAGGTATAGACTCAGAGACTGAACAAAGTGACGTGGAATCGGAAAGTGATGGGGAGGATGAGCAGTCACACGAAAAATATGTTGCATTGAGAAGTGTGAACAGAAAGATTGTTGACCGTTATGAGTGGAGGAAAACCCCTTTTCCTTTGCGTACAATAGGAAAACAAAATGTATTGACACACCTTCCAGGAGTGAAAGGGCGCGGCAAAGGAGGTTACTAATGAACTTGACTGCTGGTTCTGGCTCTTTGAAAAGACGATTATTAGTAGTATTGTGCATTGCACAAACGAATTTATAAAAATCGTAGAGCCAGAATTTTCTAACCAGAGGGATGCCAAAGTGACGGACTTCACAGAAATAAAAGCCTTCTTTACTTAGCTGGCACATACAGAGGAGCGAGAATGGATTTAGAAGACTTTATGTAAAACATGTTGGGCAAGAAACTCACCTGAGTTGAACTTGAAAGCACTAAAAGATTCGACGTGAAACGTTTTAATTTCCTTTTTTATCATAAATGTTTTCTTGTATTTGCTATTCCTGCAGTAATCAAATGAATAAGTAGTTCTCAACTATTCTTATTGCACTTTATTTATATATGTTTTCTAGTAGCTAAGTAAGTAGTGCCTAACGAATTCATAGTTCATAAATTGCTTCATGTTACCTGAAATGAATTAATATTTTTGATAGTTGTAAGATATATTCATGTGTTACTTCGCTAAGTTTTAAAATAAAATAGGTCTACTATTTGTTCAGATAAGTATTTATATTTGTTTAACTCTATTTTTGCCCTAAGAAGCAGTTTTACCAACATATTTCTCCATCGTCACCTCATAGGTGACCCGCGCCTAGAGTCGTTTGGAAATGACCCGCGCCTAACGGAGGGTTAAGAATGAAATGGGGCAATTATGAAAAATCGTTAGATGTCTACACAGCTTTAAAAATGATCATTATGATAGTTTCCATTTTGATGTTTCCGTTCTTCTTTCTTTCGTTTTCTGGGCCAGTGATCCATGAAACGACTAGTTCTTTCGTTGTAAAAACGCCGTCTTTGTTACACATAGTATCCTGGAACCGGATCACAAAATCTTGTGTGATATAACTTTGTCACTTTATAGGATTGTAAGTTTTGGAAATGTATTCCGTTCCTGATAATGTATATGATATTTCCGTGTCCTCACGTCATTATCCACATAAAGGAAAGTATTATCAATTATATTTGGAACTCGATCTTAGCTTATGCTTTACGAAACATAACGTAACATTAGTATTCATGGTTTTCTCTTTTAGAAGTTCAGTCATAAAAAAGTCCGTCACGCAGGGGCTGCGTAAACTAAGCAGATTTCCCACGTGAATTTTTACAATAGAGAAATCTGCCTAATAATAACAGTAGTAGTAACCTATTCTCACGAGGACGAATAGTTAGTGAAACCGCCACACTAGCGCTCGGCAAAAACTCCCGAACATAGCCGACCACAGTCACAATACAAATGCAAATATCTCGGTTAATATTAAAGATACAGAATAAATGTATAGAACAATATTTATAGTAAATTTAATTTGCAATAAGATTGGTTCTATACAATTTTTTGATCCGACGTATGGTAACGGAGATATTTCGAATTTTCGAAAATCCCCCCTCTAAACCCCCCCTCCCACTGGTCTGATTTCAGCCATTAACGAACTTGATCTTCCTTTTTACATAAAACGATTAAATTCCGAGTTTGGTAACGATCAAACAAAAATTGCGACCGCTAGAGCGTTAACAGACATATATATATATATATATATATATATATATATATATATATATATATATATATATATATATATATAATTTTGAACGGACCTCATTTTCGTCATCTCATGGGTAGGATCGATGGACATTTGAAGAACTTTTTCGAAACTCGCGTCATGAGTACGACCTCAATAGCTGATTTCCCTTAAGGGAAATCTGCTAAAATGGTAAAAGTTATGGAAAATGAAACCATTGTTACATATTAAGGACATACCAGGATTTCTTGCTTAGATATGAATTAGCATATAATATGAAATTACGTCATCTTTGTGCCATTCCGGTGAATAATTATCATTCTGGTAGTAGAAGTAGTGTCCGTCATTATCTGTTTTATACCTTATTTCCGGAATTAAAAGCTTATCGAAGCTATTAATGATTTTCGATCTAAAGTTTTCTTAGGCTACTTACTTGATTTTCACTCAATGCTATTTTATCATTAGATGTTTAAAACATGTTTAGCGTTTTATCATATTATTGTCTAGGAGTGTAATCAGAGATTTTTGTTATAGAACTAGATATATTCAAATAACTAAGGATTCTCTCCTTCGCCTAATTGGCATCATCAAGTTACTCCCAATTACTCTTAGTAGCACACAGTGGACATCTATAGCGCTAAATATATTTGAAGATTTGAAGTCCTTCACATAAATTCTATTACAAAAATCTGTATATTCAAAGCCTTGAGGACATTGTCGCAAACATACCTAGTATCTTAGCACACAGTATATTAAGAAAGTTGAGGACTCTGTCCCTCACAAAACCTATACATTCATTTATCCTTTTTCCTAAGGCCACCAGACCACTGTAATAGGTAATAGTTATATAACAAAAGTCCGTCACGCAGGGGCTGCGTAAACTAAGCAGATTTCCCTCGTGAAGTTTAGTAATAGATAAATATACATACTGCTAACACAACATCACCGTGAATAAATACAAACGGAAATAAGAAATGTTTCAACCAATTTCAATAACCTGCCGACAGGAAGCGTTAGGTTAGAAATGTAAACAAACGGGTCGGCCCGCCTCACACCGGAAAGTAAAACAATTACTGAAATATATCAGAATATAACACATTAATTTTATTGAAAACTATTTACTATATCTAGTACTGTAATTAATAATGAGTCAAAATAATTTTTATCTGAATCAATAAATTTTAGTAGTCCAAAACTTTAAGATGGGGGGGGGTCACCTAGGCATATTTCCATGTATCTCGTATAATAAGGTCTCTTGAATATAATTTTTGGTATTTAAACTTCCAATAATGTGATTTATTATGTAGCAGAGTATTGTTTACGTAACATGAGTAGAAGCAGTGGTTTGCAGAAAACTGAAAAATGCAAATATCTCAGTTAATATTCAAGATAGAGAATAAATGTATATAACAATATTTATAGTAAATTTATTTTGCAATAATATTTGTTATATACAATTTTTCGATCCGATGCATAATAACGGAGATATTTAAAATTTTCAAAAATCCCCCCTCTAAACCCCCCTCCCCTCCCTCTGGTGCGATTTCAGCCATTAACGAACTTGATCTGTCTTTCAACGGTTAAATATCGAGTTTCGTAACAATCAAACAAAAATTGCAACCGCTAGAGCGTTAACAGACAAATATTTATATATATATATATATATATATATATATATATATATATATATATATATATATATTTTGAACGGACCTCATTTTCGTCATCTCCTGGGTAGGATCGATGGACATTTGAAGAAATTTTTCGAAAATCGCGTCATGAGTACGACCTCAATAGCTGATTTCACTTAAGGGAAATCTCCTAAAATACAGAATATTATTGATTGATTGATTGATAACCTATATTTCAGCACTCAGTATATTCAGAGGCTTGCGGAGTTTGTCCCACACATATACTATATTTCAGCACTCAGTATATTCAGAGGCTTGAGGAGTTCGTCCCACACATAGCTTTTATTACAGCACTTAGCATAATCTGAAGACTTGAAATCTTGAAGACTCAGATAACCTATTACATTTATCACAGTTATTGTTTATTAAAAAACTCGAGGATTTGGCTATTTACTAAATCTGCATTATAGCTCTAGTTGTACTCAGAGACTGGAGAGTAGTTGCATAACCTACACTATAGAACCTGACATTTTCAGAAGATTGAAGATGCAAACCCACACATGGCATATATTGAAACACTATGTCCTTCACTGTTCATACAATTCCTTTTGAGGGATTTTATATAACTTGTTGGTCCTTCACAGTTCCTGCAAGTTAATCGAAATGGACACAGGACTAACCGAATCGAGACCTTACAAACAATTCCCTTGGGGAAAAATTCACATTATTTAGTTATGAGACCAATTCCAAAAGGAATTGTGAACGCCTCTAAGCCACTAGATTTCTTCTGAACTTCTAGATCACATGGAAATTGATCGCAGACGTTGGTGAGCTCGGAGTGCTGTTGGGTATTTCATATGTCTACTATGTAATTTAACCCTCCGTCGGGCGCATGATCTTTCAGATACACAGTTTCTAGAAAAATATTTGCCACACCTCCTAGCATAGAGTGGTGTTGTAGTGCTTCGAGTTATGTGTTTTAGAGAACTCCTCCTCAAGGTATGTTGAGTCACTGTGTTTAACGGAGTCCTGTGTTTCACCTGTCATTAAATTTTATCTCCTAGATACCACGCGCCCGATCTCGTAAGTTTTTTTGAAATCTGTATTTCATAAATATGTACATCAATTAAGTTTCTCTTTATTAAATGGAATCATATAAACCTATTATTCTATTATTTTGCTCAAACGTGAGCTTTCAAAAGAACTTGTACAAGGATATATTCCACGACGCAGTGACAATAGTAGACGTTTACCAACCGAACTAAGGACGAAAGTTTAAGACTACAGAGAATCATAAGAGTACACTAGGTCATTGGAACATACATTGAACTCAAGTACAGAACAGCATAAAAAAAGGCCCTCCGCTATAACGAACAAAAAAGAATGATGTGAACCAAGCAAAACTGAAAATAAATGTAGGTGTACTAATTACTGTTGTGAGATTTGCAAAAACAAAATTTGTTAACAACATAGTTCCATGCTTTGTTCTAATTGTAATGCAGCTCTGCAAAAGAAATAACAATTAAACTGGTATTTTTAAATTTTTTTGATGATTTTCATTAAGTCTTATCTAAAAGTGATTTCGTGCTACTTATTTTTGATTGAAGTTATATTTAGATCATTTTTTTATATTGTTCACAAGCTGAAATGAAATATGTATAATTAAGGCATGTGCATTTAAACAATTCCTTTTGATATTTGTGTTTTTTAATTATATTTTAAAAATTATCGTCCACCGTTTCTTTATATTATAATACTTGTCAATTTTAAAAATTATTTACTTCTTTCAAACAAATACTTCCTCTTTTATGGTTTCTAATCACACGCTGAACATTTTAGTGAAAAATATATATTAAAAAACTGTATTTCCGTAAAAAAAGGTTGAGGATGATCTGTGAGATACACGCGCCCGATGGCGGAATATTCTTGACGCGCCCGACCGAGGGTTAATAGTTGTAAAAATATGGCATTACATTCTTTTACTTGGCCTTTCTTGAGGTGTGTAGGAAGTGATTTGAAGATGTCTCAAGACCCTTCTGACGTCAGCCTATGAAGTGTTTGTTCCTGTGCTTCAAGGGCCTTTATAAAATCTATATGTCGCAGCTAAGGGTCGGGGATAGGTGCGAAGGGAACCCTCGGCTGGAGTCGAACCCTCATAACTAATGCCCGTCCATTATTTTCAATCTGTTCCTGCATTACCCCATCCTTCGGCTCCGACCCTCCTTCATATATATCCAGACTGATGCCCTCCACCTCCTCGTGTTTTCATTTAACCCAGACGATCCTTTTTCTCCCGTTTTTTTTTTTTATGTATGCTAGAGACGGCGGCACACGGAGTTTCCCTATTTCCTTCCGAAGCTTGCACCCTCTTCCCCGGCCATATATCGTGAGGGATCTCCGGCCAGGACTAGTAACGACCCGCCAAAGTTATAAATGTCCGTGTAAATGTGACCTACGAGACAGGCCGAATTCGCGCCCTGATCTATAGGACGTATACATTAAAGTCACTCATGCGTTTTCTCAAGTCTCAACGAAGAAAAGTCATTAATTAGCATTCCCTCTTGAACAGATTTTTCCGTTGCGCTACATACCAAGTTAACAGCTACAACACCACTGTATTGAATGAAAGGACTTTTTTCGAAAACGAAAAATCTAGTAAAGCGAAGTAAGAACGACTAAAAACAAATTGACGATACCCTAAAAAACTTCTAAGTAGATATGAAAACAGTCCGTCACGCAAGGGCTGCGTAAACTAAGCATATTTCCCACGTGCTGCTATAAAACCTGTGATCTCATATCACAACGTATTATCTATTTATATGTTAAAAACCGACGAACAGAGAGAGTGGGGTTTCTGAAATAGAAAACAAGAAACAATGAATAACTGGCTTAATACCGAGTTACCAAAAATTGCATACAACAACAATCGTAGAAAATCAAGGGTTTATCAAGTTTGAATTTATAACATTTTATGATCCGTCTCATAATAACGATGATATTTGGATTTTTCTAACCCCCCCCCCTTCTCCAAACCCATTAGACAAAAACTGCGACTGCTTGACCGTTAACAGCTAATTAACGCTCTTGCGGTCGCACATTTTGTATACTAAACTTGATATTTATGCGTTTTATGTAAAAATGGAGATCAAGTTCGTTAAAGGCTAAAATTGGACCAATCATAGGAGGGTTACGCGTCAGATCGAAAAATTGTATAGAATCAATCTTATTGCAAATGT
>CM032232.1:40895000-41012500 GCA_019009955.1 Riptortus pedestris | reverse complement strand
GTATATTACTACTACCCCAACTGTGACTTTAGCCTATATTAATATTCTCTGAGACGAACAGGAGTGGGGGTTATAAGGGAAGCCTGAAATTAAAAATATCGATATATCGTTTCCTATTGGTTTTTCGGCAAATATGAACATAGAAACGTTGTTTATTTTGTTATTTAGAGTAACTTTTGTTATGTACACTTTTTTTGTATACCGAATTATAAACGAGATATACGCTAAAACCTATAGCGGAAGTGAACAATTTTATTTGGCACAAAAGACTGCACCGAATTAAATAAAACTCGATCTGTGTATTAGACCTCATGCCTTTATTATAATAAGCCATACCAACATGTCTAGGGTCGGGCAGGAGTGGGGGTTGTAAGGGAGGCCTGAATTTAAAAAAAGCGGTATTTGGTTTTGTATTCGTTTTTCTGCAAATATGCACATAGCAAATGTAGTTTATTTTTTTATTTGATGTGACTTTTGTGATATTTACTTTTACTTTATAACAAAGTATAAACGAGATAAACACTAAAACTTTAGCGGGAGCCAACAATTTTATTGGGCACTAACGATTGAACCAAACTCAACAAAAATCGGTATGTCAATTGCATTAATTCTTCCATAATTATAAGCTATATTAATATTTTTAGGTTTGATCGGGAGTGGGGGTTATATGGGAGGCCTAAAATAAAAATTGTTTACTGTGTTATTTAGAGTAACTTTTGTTTTACATGTTTTTTCCGGGAACAATGTATGAAGCAAGTTATTTGCGTACAAATATTGATATGCTCAACTATTCTTTCCTATATGAACTACCAGGTAACTCACCTGGAAAAATTAATTCAAATCAATGTTAATATTTTGTCCTTAATAATTCTAATCTATGCATAATGCACAGGATACGGGACATATGACAATATGGAAGACAGTGAAGTCTTCCATATACACATTATACCAGGGGTATAAACCATAAACACTTGGACGGGTAAATGTCAAAATATTGTGCAAAGTAAAGCCTTGCCAAAAAAATACCACTACCATTCAGCCTTGAAATGAATTCCCGGGCGAAGCCGGGTACCTTAGCTATATATATACAATTTTGAAAGGACCTCATTTTTAGCAAATTTCCCTTAAGGAAAATGAGTTTATCTCCTATATAGGATAGATGGACATTTGATGACAACCTCAGCAGCTGGTAGCAGTCTAATCTGCTAATATATTTAGAAGACATTATTGGACCACAGTGATCTACTTATAGCATTGAGAATTGTACATTGGCCTAGCTAGACAGTCTACCTTAGAGTGAGCGGCACTAGAGCCATCTACAGGCTGTGTTCACTACTAGACTCAACATCGCCTCTGCCTACAACAACTCTACGTCTGCAGTGCACAGCTACCTTGATATATAATAACGGAAACCAATCAATGTAAGTATATTCAATAGTCAATGGACCCGCAAAGTATTCGATAATCAAGGGCTCGATTGATTTTGTCATTGCTTCGGTAATACATTTCTTTTACTTGAATAATTCTAATGTAAAGCAAACTCTAGAGAAAAGAAGTCGTTGAATATTCATTGGATAACTGGAACAGACGTTTGATTTTAATTGTATAAGCAGAGCCTTTTAAAAATAAAGGAAAGAATTGTTTGTTTTATATTGTTCAAGTAGGAACTGCCTTTCTTGACAATTATACATTGTATACTTTCAGAAATATTTAACTAAAGCATAAACCAATAAAAGTAAATGAATCTCACATTATTATAAATTGAGGAAATCATGAAATTATAACCGTGCATTCTCCATATTTTTTGTAAACAGTAATATTCAAAATAGAGATATTCAGAATCTTATATTAAATGTGAATATTATTCTTCACTATACATGCGCATTAGCTTAGCGCCTGTTTTGAAAGATCCTTCACTCGTAAAACAGTTTGTACGTTTTTCCTTATTTGACCCATCTAGTGCATAGTTCTTTGTTCATTGTTATGTTTCTTTGTTTTTAAATATATTTTGTTTTGTTATTTATTTTCAAATTATCCCAATAAAAAGTCGTATATTTGACTCCATATTTAATTATCTCTTACAATATTTGAAATTATAATTATTTATTACCATAAAACATAATAGAAAGAAAAATTAACAATTGTAATAGTGAAGTAAATAAGTTAATACAAAAATAAAGTAGGACAAGACTAAACTCAACTGATCTTAACCCTTGGTCGGGTGAGTCAAGAATATTCCGCCCCCTGGTGCGTGTATCTCAGATATCATCCTTAACCGTTTTTACGGGAATACAGTTTTTTAATATATATATTTTGCACTAAAATGTCCAGTGTGTGATTAGAAACCATAACAGAGGAAGTGTTATAGTCAAAAATCTTGGTAGATAAAATAATTATGTTGGTTATTGATTCATTATTATTAAAACCGTGGACGATAAATTTTAAAATATAATTAAAAAATACAAATATCAAATGAAATTGTTTAAATGGACATGTTTTAATTATACCTAATTCATTTCAGTTTGTGAACAATATAAACAAATTATCTAAATATACCTTCATTCAAAAATAAGTAGTACGAAATCACTTTTAGATAAGACTTATTAATCATCTAAATTTTAATGTACCAATCCTTTTAAAAATAGCAGTTTAATTATTATTTATTTTGCAAAGCTGCATTACAATTGGGTCAAAGCATGGAACTATGTTGTAAAAAAAATTTGTTTTTGCAAATCTCACGAGTAATTAGTAAACCTACATTTCTTATCAGTTATGCTTGGTTCACATCATTTTCTTTTGTTCGATGTAGCGGAGGGACTTTTTTTATGCTGTTCTGTACTTGAGTTCAATGTATGGTCCAATGAGCCTCTGTACTCTTCATGTTTCGTCCTTAGTTCGGTTGGTAAACGTCTACTGTTGTCACTGCGTCGTACAATATTTTCTTTTACAAATTCTTTCAAAAGCTCATTTATGTGCAAAATAATAGAAAAATATGTTTATATGATTCCATTCAATAAAGAGAAACTTAATTGATGTATATATTTATGAAATACAGATTTCAAAAAAACGTACGAGATCGGGCGTGTGGTATCTAGGAGATTAAAATGAATGACAGGTAAAACACTGGACTCCATTGAACACAGTGACACAACTGACCTTGAGGGGGGGGGGTCCTATAAAGCACATAACTTGAAGCACTACACCACCACTCTCTGCTAGGAGGAGTGACAAATATTTCTCTAGAAACTGTGTATCTGAGAGATACTAACTCTGGGAAGAAAATGGTGGAAGGAATTAGCCTTAGAAGCAAAAAAATAGACGTAAATAAATAACATTTCATTCCTGATTATCAAATTTAATTTTTAATGTACTTATCCTGGATCGATGTATTTACTTTTGATAATATTTATGAAATCATTGTTATATTTATTAAATAATATATGTTAAAGGTATATTCGTTATTAAATTTGACCTCTTTTGATTGAATATTGTACAGTAATAGAGAATATTTAAAAGATTTGTGTTTTATTTGTCTAGGAAGTAATTTTGTAATTTTCTGGAATTTTGTCTCTTTCCACATAGTGTCTTGGTTCCCATGTTCCGTTAAAAATTGTGTTTATTTGTGATGGTGACTATTAATTGAGTTGACGTTATTAGTTATTTTTGGCACGTATATGGGTAATTTGTAAAATTAGTTACATTTCGTCAGTTCTTTGTCCCAATTATGTACGTCGTATGTATATTAATTTTTAATGTGTGAAATTATTATGAGAGTAAATTCTGGGATTTGTGTTGTATCTTGAGCTGCTTCTTTTGGTAATGTGTAAGCTAGTTCGTTTCCAATATTTCATTTTCCTCCCTTCTATGTCTATGTGAATATTTGAATGCATAATACCCTACGCATTTTGTCTAACCTTTTCTTTACGTTTTCTGTGAGCGGGTAATGAATGCATCTTAGGGTTTACTCATGAATAAATAAAAGTCGCGTTGTCTGAGTATGATCTTTTCTTGCATAGGCTATAAGGTGAGTTTATAATAAATTCTGTAGCTCTCAAAACAGCGTATTTTTCAACTTGATTCTTGGAACATCTAGTGTCTATATTTGTATATCGTTTCCAGTATTTCCTGCATTTGCTTTCCTCCCGACTAAGTGTATGTGCCGATTTAAACGTCTAATCTCCAAAATATTTTGTCTAAGCGTTTCTTTACGTTGCAATGAATAAATATGAGTCGTATTTTCTCTGTGAATGATCGTATTTTTCTATGTGTAATAAGGTGAATTTATAATAATGTATGTAGCTTTCAAAACAGCTTATTTTTCAACTTGATTCTTGGAACATCTAGTGTCAAGTCTATATTTGTATATCAGAATATAGTTAGTAGCATTACAGTCTACACAATTAATGCTGCTCTATGTGTATTACATATTTTGATGCTATTGAAGTTTATTTATTTTTAGCTTCACTCGAATCACTCTTATTAGCAGTTAGCAATTACTATACATCGTAAGCTACTATTCAGGGAATAATTCGTATTTTTTCCCCTTTTAATGGTTTGTGTATATAAAACCGAGTAGTGAGACGAATTAATGAAGCTGTCATAAAAAGTACTAGAAATTCCAAGAATATAATTTCCATTTAATATATGGTGAATAGTTTCTTAGAACTCTTCCCTGAACCGTGATAAAACACCTATTGAAAATAATATTACACGTGCCAACTGGGGACTTATTCATAAGAACCAATATTAATATAGGGAACTAATAAAATTGACGCTTGAATTCAAGCCAGTGTATTGCAGAATTCCTTGAAAATTCTACTAAAGATGCAATATACCTTTGATATACCTTATGGGAAAAATCATATTTAGCTCCGTAGGAAAGTGTCTCGAAAATTTGTAATTATGTTTCTTTTAAAGTTTAAGTATTATTTCATAGTTCTCTCTTACCCAAATTAGTGCTTAGTCTTAATCCTTAAGATGTTCTATGTATTTTACTAGAGTTTCAAAATTTTTTGTTTTACAGAATGCAAAGCCAGAGTTCAGAGAAAAACAGTTTTCTTTTTTGGTTTGAGGTATTTTCTATTTTTATTTTAAAGGCATATGAGCATAATTAGTTTTCTGTAATATGTATTTCATTATTAATATTTATAATATTAGAATCGTAATATTAATGTTGAGATCGTTGGTAGCAACAGAAAGAGCTTTCAAAAAGTAATTTTTGCTTTTCAATAGCAATCATTAAATAGTTCGCTTCATCTATCCGGTACAACTATTATACGTGAAGCAATAAGAACAATGTAACTCAATTAGCTTCTGGTTAGAGAGTAGATTTGATTGTTATAATGTTTTTAGTGAACACTCCTAGTTTTGAGCATTGTTTATCATCGAAAATATGTTTTGTAATTATCTATTCGTCTTGGATAGCGAGCAACATTTTTAGCTGTTTTTCTTTGAGGGAAATCAGCTATTGAGGTCGTACTCATGATGTTGTGTTTTAAACAGTCAAAAGGGATTGATTAGGAATTTATTGCCAATTATTCTACAAGTCTTTAAAAAATTCATAAGATTGCTAGAATCGTTCTCAAAACAATGTTAAAGGCATAAAAAAATAAACCGTTGAACAGTCTCAAAATATTTTCTTACAATATATCTTAGCTTCCTTATATCGTAGATACTCTTTAAAATAAAAAATTCTTGCGTAAACAGAGCAGATTTCCCACTTACTAGTATAAAACACCAATCTGATTAGTAGACAGGGGGTGGGCTTACTGAAGGCAGAAGACAAGAAACCACGAATAACTTGGTTAACACTCCAGTAGTCGCGCCCAGCTTTGTTATAAAGTAGTCGTGCTGTATCTGTCAGATCGCATTTCAATCCCAGTAATAGTATAACCTTAAACTGCAACATTTGAAAGGAAATTAAAGTAAAATACTGTTACTTAAAAATGAATTTATTTTATGACAAAAAACATTATTTAAAATAACAGAAATTATATGGAACAAGTATAATATACATATATACAAAACCAGTCTTCTATATTGACAAAGCAGGCTTTTTTCTTTGTAGATTCATTACTTTTCATTCTTCTGAGTTTATATTTCCGAATTACCTTGTCTTTCTTCAATTTTTTTCTTCACCTGTAATTAGGTCTTCATCTCCTATTTCCTATTCTACAGCAGGAGGACTGTGATGTACCCCACTTTCTTCATCCAAGTCTACCTCAAATAATACTCTATGAATTTTCATCACATCTTCATCATTTGTAAAATCATAAAAAAGGCTTGTAGAAGACAATTTTGTTCTGGATCAATTAAAATTCATTAAAATCACAAGTACAAATTAATAAATTTTGTATTAATTTAAAACAGAAGTGGTCGCGCTGTATCTCACAGATGAAGATGCAGAAGGGAGAAGTCCCTCCAGTTTGAAAAAATAAATTTACTATCATTATTATTGCTATACAATGTTTTAATTTACTTAGTTAATTTCGTATTTAATTAACTTAGTTAATGTTTTAATGTATTGTTTTAGATCGATTTACAATGAAGGAAAATAATTATAAAATAAACACAAATACTTACAGGAGAGGTCGCGCTGTATCTAGGAGATCGATCGTAATCTGACGACTCTATGTTAAATGCTTGAAGGTCTGCACTAGTCTGGCTAGGCTCGGCACCCCCTTCTAGCAAGATAGGAAGCACGACACCAGTCCCTTCGCAAAGGATGTCTGCCAATAGAATATGAAAGCTATCAGCGATCTCACAGATCAGGCGGGACTACTGGAGTGTTCATAATTGAGTTACGAAATTAACTCTCAGAAAAACAATTGACGAGCATCAAGAGTTTTCAATATTTTCTATAAGACATTTTACAATCCGATTTATAATAACGGAATTATATTCCATTTTTGAATTATCGCCCTCTATAGTCTATGCCCTGTTAACAGCCGCAAAAATATAACCTACAGATTTAATTTAATTATGTGAGAAAGTATAAATAGTTTAGGAAATGAAACCATTTTCCTTCTCGAGATACATCTTGAAATTTGTTGGGTCATTATTACATTATGTAGTTTGTGTTGAATGTTTTTTCTGGTTCATTATAAATAACATTATTTTCTTTTGATAAATTTTAATTTATTAAATTACACTTTCTCCAACGCTTATGACAATTCTCCTTCGCAAGAAGGTATAATTAATTCTTACCTCTTAATATTATAGCGATAATTGATCATTTTGTACCTTACGGCTTGGAAATAAAACGATGTATTTCCATAATATTAAAGAAAATGGAAACTTTCTACAAAAAATATATTTAATTTTCAATTTTTACTGAACGTTGAATAAATACACGAATTAATAGTATATTTAGTGATCATGAGTATTAATTATATAACGATTGATTTCAATTTATGTCATGTTCCAACTACGGTGTCTACTGGATCCGGCGGTGACGGGGGAGTTGGACCATGAAGTGACTGTAGATATAGGACTTCACCAGTCTGACGTTTAATCGATATGTCCGAGCTTCAATTTTTGGCATCAGCAAGTCACAACATTCAAGCTTTGTGCCTCTTTCAAATGTCAAGCTCGCTTCTCGAGCCAGAAAATCATTATGGGAAAGCCTCAATAAACATGCGTTTCTTGGAGTCACGACATTTTTCATTACATACTCCTTATAGATTTTACTTTCTAAAAACCTTGTGATGAATATATTATTTGTAAAAAATGAGAGGGGCTGGGGTCGTTTAAAATGTACACATTTATAGTTTTTTTCACCATACATATTTCGTGGTTCTTACACTTGAGGTCCTTGCTTAACTGTCAAGATGCTGCTTAAGTTACCAATGGAAATGACTAAAATTCGCCAAGACTGGACATTGTCATTGGAATACATTTTATATTGTCTGTAAACATAAACGTGAACTGAAAATATTTAAAAAAAAGTCCATCATGCAGGAGCTGTGACTATGTAGATTTCCCGCGATCTAAAATCCTTAGTAGAAACCTAATTTAACGGGAATCGAAATACTTGCTGAATATGAAATGTTTAGAGAGCCAGTTACCCAAATCAAAATCACTTCAGTAGGAGTGTGGGTTAACCACGGAAGATATGAAAAAATGGTAACATTTCGATTTAAAGAAGAAATGCATACAACATGATTCAAAGTCAATTAGAAATGCATTGAAATTGTTTTTTTTGTTTTTTTTACTATTTTTCATTCTAATTAAAATTAACTGAGTTATTTAGAATGTTCATTTTTCCTTCCCTCTAACTCCCAAACTCCCTCAATTCAGATTTCAGGAATTACCTCATATAATCTTTACTTTTACATGACGGTTAAATATGGAGTGCGGTGTTGATTAATTAAAAAGTCATGTCGTATAGAAGCTAAAATCTTAATCGATAACCTCACATCGAAAATATTTACACATATCTCAAACAGTGAAAGTTCAATGAAAACAATATTTGGTAGTTAAACTTCGCATAAAGTGGTTTATGATATACCAGCTTATTGTTAATAAGACATAAGCAGGAGTTGACTGATGGCTGGAATAAGAAAATACTCAAATTTCTCAAAAGGTTAATATTAATGATAAAGAATAAATGTATATGAAACATTGATGAAACGCTCTATACACTTTTAGCAGATTTCCCTTAAGGGGAATCAGCTATTGAGGTCGTACTCATGACGTGAGTATCGAAAAATTTTTCAAATGTCCATCGATCCTACCCAGGAGATGACGAAAATGAAGTCCGTTCATAATTATATATATATATATATATATATATATATATAGAGAGAGAGAGAGAGAGAGAGAGAGAGAGAGAGAGAGAGAGAGAGAGATTTGTCTGTTAACGCTCTAGCGGTCGAAATTTTTGTTTGATCGTTACCAAACTCGGAATTTAATCGTTTTATGTAAAAAGGAAGATCAAGTTCGTTAATGGCTGTAATCGGACCAGTGGGAGGGGGGGGGGTTAGAGGGGGGATTTTAGAAAATGCAAAATATCTCCGTTATTATGCGTCTGATCGAAATAATTTAATATAATAAATCTTATTGCAAATTAAATTTACCATAAATATTCTTCTATACATTTATTCTGTATCTTGAATATTAACCGAGATATTTGCATTTGTATTCTGCGTGTGGTCGGCAAGAGTCGGCTATGTTCGGACTTTCTGCCGAGAGCTCTGGTGGCCGTTTCCGTAACTATTCGTCCCTCGTGAATAGGTTTAGAGGTTTCTTACTACTTCAGTTGTTATTAGGCAGATTTCTCTATTGTAAAACTTCACGTGGGAAATCTGCTTAGTTTACGCAGCCCCGGCGTGACGGACCTTTTCGATTTGACGTATAATAACGGCGATATTTCGAATATCGAAATTGCCCACCTCTTTCGCTCCCTACTGGACTGTTTTCAGCACCTAGCTCTATCTTTAGTTTTTGATTATTTGTATAAATGTCGAGATTAGTAACGGTAAATATTGAGGACACTAGAATATTCACAGGCAAATATGTGTACATATATGGTTTTAAGCGGACCTGATTTTCTTCATATCCAGTGTAGAATCGATAAGCATTTGCAGAACATTGTTAAAAATCGCGCAATGACTACTTCGCCAATAGCTGATTCAAGTTATCTGCTAATTTACATAAATAAAATATATTATTAAACTCCCAAAGCAGTCAAGAAGTCAATTCTATGACAGGCGTAGATCTCAAGTACCTTTAGAAATATGAGTACCTTTAGGGCCCTCCATGTCAGTTGTCAATATCTCTACCACATCTCAATAACCAGGACGCCTACTCCACCTCGGCTTCCGCATCTGAGTCTCATACTGACCAGTTTCTAGAAAGACACAAAAGATTGAGAAGAAATCCCATCGGAGACTCCACCTCCACTTTCTGCCTCAATCTGACCTCCAATAAAAATAATATTTCATAAGTAAGAAGGACTTTTAAAGTTTCATTTGGTTCCTCAGTCCCTCCCTTATTTTCCCCAACTAACAGGTGTACCTGAGGTGGGTATCCCAAGTCCTGTCTTATTCCTTATCTACACTGCCGACATCCCATCACACCATGAAACTTCCCTTCTTAAGTATGCAGATGATACTGTAATCTTAACGTCCAACGCGAATACAAATACGTCATCCGCATCTATAGGAGAACAACTAACGATTAATAAAACTAAAAAAAAAAAAAAAATAAAGATTGACTTACATTATAGTACTCATACCAATATGGACATACGGACTTAAACTTTGGGGATCCACTAAACCATCGAATTCCTCCCCCCAATCCTCCAATACAAAATACTACGAAAAATTACAAATTCCCCAATTTACGTATCTAAATTCAACCCTCCATGATGACCTCAACATTCCTTTTGTCCACACCCTTGCAAATCCTGATAAAAAAAATCCCACTCTCCCAAAATCCCAATCCTTTAACCCTAGAATGGTAGTGAACGTAAAAATTACGTATGATCTGGTTTGAACTGTTATCAAAGGGCCGTTAAAGACCCCACCACCCTCACCCCTCAGCTATGAGCCCTCCAGACCGTTCGGACTTGATCTCCGCCAAGTGCAGCTAAGTGAACCGTCCCACTCATGCAATATTATTTTTTGAAATAAAAACGACACGTAATATTTACGCATCAATACCATTAACCGCAACTTTTTGGCTCGTAAAATTTATGTATCACTACTAATAACCGGTTTTTATGCCATAACCTAGTTAATGTTATTCTCAATTTATTTTTTCTTGATGTTTTTAACTTTAATATTGGAATTTAAAAAAGACAAATATGTATAAAAAGAATATAAATAATCTGTTTACAGTTTCGGAAAAATGGAGAAAAAATATTCATTGGATGAAGAAATCAGAAATTTGTTGAAAGAACTCTCCGATGACTCAGATGAGGAAAATGACAATCATGAAACAGCGATGATGATCCGGAGAATTCTCCAAGTGATGAGGAGGTTGAGCCTTCGGAAATAATTGCAACATAGAGTGGGCTAGATAGCGATGAGAGTGAGAAAATATTAGAAGACATCAAGGCAATCGAAGAAAGAGAACAAACACAGAGGAAAAAAACCTAAAACCTCTCAACCGCACAATACTGACAGACCAGTCACAATAAATGTAGAAGGTGGGGTTGTGCTTGGTAAGAATGGATATGAATGGAGCACACAACCTCCAGAACGTGTTTCAACAAAGCGCCTGAAAGGAATGCCGTGCACATTATTAGATATTAGCGTAGAAATAAGTTAAAGATAAGTGTATGTTTTAATAAAATAAAAAAAAAAAGTCACAAACATTAACAAATTTTGAATAATTTCACCAATTACCAGTTGCACACGTAAAATTTACGAATCAGTACCATTAAGCGGGAAATAATATCACTACCATTCTAGGGTTAATCGAGTCACTCTCATCTACCCATATTCCAGAAAAACCCAAGACGACGTCTGAAGCGTAAGTGGCCAAGAGATTTTTCTTGTGGAGTGAAAAGTATAACTCCAATATGGAACAATCCAATGCGCATTCCAATGTGGGTATTTTTAGTCGACGACTTCCCACCTCAAGCCAATAATCAAGTCAATTTGTATTACTATCATATATAAAATTTGATCGTAATGCTTATATACTGTTAAATATAACATAAATAAAGAAAAAAAGTTTATTTTTGCATTAGATGAAACCATCTATTGGAATGCCTATTCAAAGTATTTTAAGGAAGCTTATTTGGTTCATTAATAATTACGCTCTTGAATAAAACTGAATTTTAAGATGAATGTGCAATTCCATAAATAATTATCAACACCCGATAATAGCTAATACATTGTTCTTTAAGTCCATATAACTCCTCTTGTACAGGATAAAACTATTAAACGCATAATAAGCAGTCACAGTAAAATCAAGATAAATATCTCCTTAAAACCATATTTTTCCAAGTCTAGTTTTCTTAATTAAACAAACTTTTCTTGCACAAATTTTCTTCAGAGACAGAGAAAACTTGAGAAATCTGAAAAGGAAATTCTAAAATATAACACCTAAAATAAAGGAGTATTAAATGGCCCCAGGAGCGCTGAATCTAATTTGAAATTCCTTAACTACTTGCTACTGAACATTCCATTTCTTCCATTCCAGAGGCATTTATAAATTTACAAAATACTGCTATTATAGAAATATTTGCTTTAGGGAATATTCCTTCTTACTTTATGTAACTAAAATTGAGGTCATTAATTTTAAAACGTGATCAAATTTTACATGATATTAAAAAAAAAATATGTTTTGCCATATAGATTATACGGTTTAACGGTTTCATTAATTCCAATTCGAAAAAAGAAATGCTCTAAAAATGTATCGACTTTTTTTTTTCTTCAGTATTTTCATATTTTGGAGTTATCTTTTAGAACTACTAGCTTTTGTAGCACCCTCTTTTGAAGCCGATTACAAATTTTCAGTAGTATGAGTTTATAATACTCTTATTTTACTAGATACCGAGTTTATTTTTTCGTGAAACAACAATCCATATTCTAATGTTGCTTAAATATGGCGGAGTTTAAATTACCTAATAAATATGTTTAAGTCATCGGTCATAATGAGAATTCATTGAATGTTAAAAAATAAATTTGGGATGACAGTGGTGTCCAAGAATAGAATGAATTTAAATACAATCGTTCCTCTCTAGATGATATTGATTTTGTTCAATAAATGCGAGCAGTTTAGGAGAAGCTTGATAAAATGCTTAACTTGATGATACAAATATCAGAATATATGTCAGTGATCCAAGGCCTAGAACAAGGAAAATATAGCTCTAATGTATAAAACTGTTAAAGAATATTTTTATGTCTAGAGCTAGAAAAGTTTAAATATCGTTATTAATTGTAAAATACAATAATTACAAATAAACGGGTAAAGCTAAATAAAACCGTTTAAAAATGTTATCAATATATCCGCATTATTATTGATAATTGTTATGTACTTAGTATGTATTCAATTAATAGTGATATTTTTCTTGTATTATATTAAATATTTCCTTACACCTCTTATATTTTTCACAGAAAGCATTCGAATCTTCTTAAAATTTAAAGGTCACGTTAAAAATTAAATTTCAATAATTAAAAACAACTTTTTATTTATTTATTAATATTAAATAAACGCCCAAGAAAAAAAAATCCTGAAAATAAATTAGTCGCTTTCTACGAGATTCGATCTCGAGATCTTGAGGTTGGACCACGCTAATTGCACATTCTTATGCATAGTTTGGAAAAGCTACTGCTATGATTCATTGACTTGCTCCACGTAGCCAACATTAAGTACAAATGCCTTAAGGTGAAAGGAGCCCACAAGTATAATAAAATAAGAAAGAAGGACAAAATCGGATATAGAAATACGAAAGATACCCTGTACAAAGTGGCTCTGAGAACGAGGAAGTTACATTTGTGCTTAAAAATAAACACGATTTATTTTCGTCTTTTTCTGTCCACTCAATTCCAATAATACTTTGTTCTTATAGTTCGGCAAGAGTTTGTTCTTCTTACAAATCTCATTGGAATAAAACACCCATTCGAATACTACAAACTATAGTTCGGTTGCTCAGTTATAGGAATGGAGTTGTATATATTTCGTACTAGGAGTCGCTTAGAAAGAAGTCTAAGAAAAATCTAAAAGAAGACGGACATTGTTTATTAATTGTTTTAACTGATATATTCGGCTAACGAAACAGACCAGTTTGTAATCCTGAAGCGATTTAAAAAAAAAAAAAAAAAAATGAAAAGTTTTCGAAAGTCCATCGATCCAACCAGGAGGTGATATATATACATCCATACATACACCCACACATATATGAATGTGTGTGTGTGTCAAAGTGTTCCTAACTTGTCAGTAGACCCCTACATATATTCATCGAAGTTTTATTATCGATATTAATTAACATCCACCTTTGTGCCACTAAGGCTAATTGTGAAAAGTTATCTGAAGGTCAACACCCTTTTCTAGGCAGAACAAAGGATTTTATTTGAAGAGTTCGCCACTAAATAAATTCCCATTGGCTAGGGCTCGGATTGGCCGTGCGAGTTAGGGCGTTGGTCCTAATCTCCCATGGCAGACCTACAGTGGTGGGTTCGAATCCCGCCCTGGGCAGTAGAAATTTATTTAATGCCGGCCTCATTAAATTAACTCCTTAGGTCCACCCTGGCTAGAAAAGGATGGCAACCTCTAGATAACCCGTCCCGATTAGCCTAGTTGCATAAAGTGAACGTAAAATAAAAAAATAAAATTAAAAATTCCCATTGGTTAGGTGAGAATCAAACTCATCACTCTTGGTATATCAAATGAGTTTAAGATCGACGCCATAACTTACAAGGCTAATCTGAGCCCCCCCCAAAAGAATCTACGGATTTTGGTGAGACAAGAATATGGTGAGATGAAATCACCAGTGCTTTATACAGGAAGCGGGAATTCTGCTTAGTTCAAGCACCCCCGTGTGACAGACTTTATATATAGTGGTCTGAACAATAAGATATAATGGAATAATAATAATAATAATAATAAAGTATGTTTATTCAGAAAAATAACTACAAATAAATTTTAATTAATTAAAATAATGATATTTATTTCTAAAGAAAAAATATAAAATTTAAATTTTATATTACATTTGATATAATAATTAAACCTAACATACATAACATGGACTGATAAGTACTTTAGTATTGCAAAAGCAAGCAAAATACATTACATAAACATACATTTTTAAATAGAGGAAAAGGAACATATATAATATACCTAATTATTATACTACCCTATGAGCAATTTCCTATAACGTAGGGCATCACTCAAATATGTATACAGCGCAAGCCAATTCTTGCCATTTAAAAATAAAATAAATTCATTGTGGCTATGTATGGGTGTGCCAAAATACTGTTTTCTAAACTCATGAAGCACAGGGCAAGCAGCAATAAAATGGTATGTATTTTCCATTTCATTTTTGTTACAGAGGGAACAAACCCATTGATTCTCTGATCTACCTATTGTATAATTCAATTTTAACAATTCCCCTCTAGCCTTCATTATGAGGATTATAGTATTAATGCTGGACTTAGATTAAAGTCTAGATTTAAATTGAGGTTTTTATAATTGCTATGACAATTTGAGTGGTGTGCCTTAAAAAACATTTCTTCAGTGAATTCTAATTTTAATTTTTTAAGTATGACATCTATTTTCTTGTATAAATGGCCTTGTTCTTTAATCCGTCCAATGTTTTCTCCTAGGTATTTTTGGCTAATATTTTCCAGAGTTCTAAACCAATTAGCCTGTTTCTCAACCATATGTTCAGCTATTATTTTAGGCCATCGATAATTGGGAAGGTTAAAAGCTTTATTTAAATAAATTAAAAAACAGCGTATAATGGAATACATAAAGTAATAAAATCATGATTTTGGGACTGCTCATTTTTCTCTTTATTTACTGAATCAGAATCGACGAAAATGTCAAAAATGCAAAAAAAATGGCTTATATTGCAGAAACATCTTGCTGCACTATTGAACAACGCTGAATAGGAATTATGTTTCTGCATATATATTACTATTTACAAACTTCCTTTATAACTACGAACTCCATGCTTTCTACAAACACGTTTTATTTATTTAAATAACACCTTGAAATTTGTTCTTGTCAGCCTTTATTGTCGTCATTGCTAAACTAAATAATAAAAAAGCTTGCACCCTTGGTTTCAGGTGCTGATTTATGGTTTATGTAGTATTTTAGGTCAGGGTTTGAGTGCTTCTGCTGGTTGGTCACTTGGGGAAAGGACATTATAAACCGTTTTGTAGAAATTTTATAAATATTAATTGAGCTAATAGGAATACTAAGATAAACAAATGGCTGAACGATGATTGTGACCTGTATTAGTGAAATATCACTTAACACTAATTAGGGCAAGCAGTGAATGTTTCTTTTATTATTTAATTTTAATTGTTGTAACTATGTTAGAGTGTAACAGTGGCTTAAGAGTTAGAGCTTAAGATTGCTGAATGGTATGTCACTATAACACGATAATATACACACAGTTGTCATCACCACTCAGTGAAGTCTTGAAAGTTGTATCTGGATTTTGTGGGTGAAACTAATTTAGCCGATCGTCTGCGTTGGTCGAGCCCAGTTCTACTTGAGAGGCCTCAAACAGAATGACGCTAAGTTCGCAAAACTATTTATATCTTTGGATTTGGTTCTAAGTGTTCTGGTTTTTTTATCTTTATAATTGTCTACATGGAGGGAAGAATATTGCTGGCTCTCCTCTAGAGTCTCGCCGGAGATGTCGGCTCAATAGGGACCAGCTCTAGAGCACTGAAGATGGGACGGTTCGCCCCGAAAGTACTTTGCCTTTAATAAAAGAAGTATTAAGAGTGGAGGTGTTTGACCTTTTTGATCCTTCCGTTGATGATGGACCTCCACCAGCCAGCCCAAATCCAGAATTTTGTTCTCCGTTTTGAACGAAATTATCACACCTTGAACCCATTTTGATTACTTTCGACGTATGTACATATCTCACATAATTGAAAAAGAGGTGTCCGTAGAATATTGAAATTGAGTATGTAGGATCATTTTAACGCCAGTTTAGCACCCTTTTTTTTATGGATATCGATGAAGGAAAACGAAATAGTACCTACTAAAGTTTAAAAAAAATCGTATTTGACTATTTTTATTCATGATAAAAAGATTATAGTGTTCAATAAATTTTTTTATCCGATTCAAATTTAAGTGCAGAAAATTATTTTCTGATTGATAGAGAATTTTTGTACAAGGCAGAAGGCAAAGACAACACTCAGGTGAAATAGAACGAATAACATGCTGAAACTCTAATAGGGCTTCATTATAATATCTGGAAGAAGAAGAAATAGCTGATGCAACATAGGAGTGATTGCCAGGAAAGACACAACAAGCGCAGAGAGAAAATTCCCTTTCCAACAGCAAGGTGCAGAACGGGTAGAAGAGAGAAGAGTATCCATCCAGTTGACAGGAGTCTTTTGAGATAGCTGACAAAAATATTTCAAATTCTTTAAGTATGGCCAACTATCCTTCAGAAATTTTGAAGATAGATCAATAAAAGAAAATGATCATAGAAACCCTAATCTTATTTTGACTTTAAATAATGATAATGAGCCTAATATTCTGCAGAACTTAATTCCATGTATTCATGAAACACGTCCAACAGGTATCGAGGTGAATTCAATGCCATGACAGTAATATGTGTAATCACAAAAGTATTGACAGAGTAAAAAGAGACCCCGGAGTTTTAAATAAAACATAAGATAAGAAATCTTCTCCGTGACAAAAAGTCAACACAGAGGTAGTTGAATATTCTGAATAGACGAATGGAAAAGCCCTCAGCTTTTGAGGATAATCCACGCACGTCGTGGGCGTTTCCCCAGTGCGTCAACTCATTCCTCATGTGACTCCGCGGGGGGCTTGAGGAGAATTAAACCCAGGGAGCCTTTGAGGAATTAAAAGAGACCGATGATAAATGGGTTGTAGTGGAAAAGTAGAAACGGTTATGGCTTAATCAATCTTCCCCTCTCGGGCCTTCTTCTCCCCACAACCCAATCCGCCCCCGTTCCTAGCAACCCAATCCTAAACCTCTCCACCCAATGTCCTAAGCAGAGAATTGAGTTGTCCCACTGCTTTGATTCATTGCCCGACCTACAGTTCCTATTGAAGCCCTGCACCTGCTCCACTATTACTCTTAGTAATAATCCCAAACTATTTCTTTTCAGGTATTTTTCTTTCCAAGCACTAAACTTATATTTGGGTCTAATTCCTCTCCCACTTTCTATAGACATTTTCTCATAGAAGCTGTATTTATTGCTTTTATTGGAGTTCTTTTAATACTTTCTTCGTTTCCTTTATTATTTGAAAGATACATATTCACTGATTAGCCTTTGGGTTTTTAGGACTTTAATCTCTAGAGTTACAATACGTTAGTTGTCAACTATAGTACACTTAGAAATATGTTTCCACTAGCACACTTAACGCCCAAAATAAGATATATGTAGCCAGTGAAGTAGTAGTAAAAATGAGAGACAAACACAACAACAAGGCCCACTAAATGAACAAGCACGGTGAACTTGACGTAAAAAAACAAAAGTTTAAATATATATAAACACTATGGTTGGGGCATGTTAAAATATTATTATTATTTTTTATTATATATTTGAGATGCTGCTACAATGGCGATTCATCTTTTAACATGTTCGAATATAATTTTGGTGTTAGAGAGTAGTTTTTTTGGATTAGAGGGTTTTTTTTTGGGGCTCAGGTTAGCCATGTGAGTTAAAGCGTTGACCTTTATCTCACATGGTAAACCTAGAGTGGCGAGTTTGATTCTTGCCTGGCCATAGGAAATTATTTAGTGGCGAAATTCATTAAATAACATCCTAAAATCCCACCCTGGCTAGAAAAGGGTGGTAACCTGTAAATAACCCGTCCCAATTAGCCTGAGTTGCAAATAGTGGACGTTAATAAATAATAATAATAATGAATATAATTTTACAAAATTAAATAAATATTGAAACTTTTACAAAGCTAAGTTTTACAAATGTACAAAATAAATTGAATGGACAAAACTTATTATAAATTGTTAGTAATTTACAACATGAGGGGGAGGGGTAACTAAAAGAAAAACTGTAAATAGTTAAACTGGAAGGAGGCAAAACTTATATTCTACGCACAGTGTTTGCTATATATAACTTTCATTATTGTAAATGATAGATTAATAATAATAAATAATAGACCTAATATGCCAAGTTATGGTATGAGAAGTGCCACCCCAGACAGAAGTAATCTAGGATTTTATAAGCTCCAATATTTGTTTGCCAAATTGAACAAAGATGGCGAGTTTATTTTTACAATTAATTTACTTTTTTGTATCAATTTAAATCCCCGTGTGGGAGGGGTTTATTTGAATTCTATTTGGTTCCCTACTTTATTCTGCTAATGAATTCCACATAAAATTAAAGACTGCGTGGGATTTTAATTTCGATTCACTTGTTGTATTTTAGAGGCAAATGAATATATGACTGAACTAGTTCAAACTCGCTATTTTCATTATTGTCCTCTACATGTGTACCTAAAGCTGTTTTATCTCTCATAATGTTAACATTAGGGCATATTAAGTCCCAGAAGGTATAAAGTGGCCTCTGCTCTAATATCTATATGCGACGGCTACATTCCAAGTCGTATTAGCCATGTTAATAATATGAAAACACAAGCTCAAAGAGACATTGTATGATAACATTTTCTCAGAGGCGGAACGTATTTTGTGTAGGGCTGAGCTCCGCGAATGGAAAATGAGGAAGGTGGAACAAAAGGATACAGCCGAATTCAGAACACGTCGTCAGTGAAACACGTATTATTGTGAATGTGGGAATCTCTGTCTGCTTTATTCCGTCTAATTCATTATACACACATAGAGCTCTCTCAGCTCAGATGACCTTTGCCCAGAGCACAATCCCAAGCTCTTGGTCGCACTCAAAATGGATTTGAGCCCTTTCATATGAGTTTGAGGATAAAACGGTTCATATATACTCATAATGAGGCGTGGGTCTAAACTTCAAAACGTTTCGGGATGTTTGCTGAGTATTATGGAGACCCTAGAAACTATGAGATCGCAGCATTACGTATATACCAGCAATAAATCGTTGACATTCTCAAGTGTACCTTTCAACTATCAGTCACCGTTTTCACGAGCAAACATCACATTCCGCAGTACGAATATTTTTATTTCAGTCTTAAGAACTCATCCTTCCACACAAAATTATTTTCTAAAAATTATGAAGAAATTGACGGGCGTTTCTTGCTATTTCTGATACCGTTGTCAACTCTGATTTCTATGACTGTTAGGATGTCAATACACTAGGTTTTGGATGCTGTGGCACTCGTCCGATAAAATGACATTGGGGTTACATGTGACTCGGTGAAAAGCAGAGGCATCGTAGATTTCCAGTTTCCCGCAGACCACTCTGCAGAGAAAACAGTGAAAACCAGATCCGAAATTTGTTGTCAAACCTAACCAATTTTATCTGTCCTTCGAATTTGTACTTTATAAGTAATGTACAGGGTGTTTCATACTCCCTCCCCACTCCCCTTTATTTCAAGAGTTTTGAGAATGGAGAAATAAAACATAGCAAGTCTAAGTCATGTAAAGTTTCATTTGACTCTAATTTCAGCTTCTTAACCTTTCCCTGTTCTTCTCTAGTGTAAATAGTTCTGGAGTTTCCAAGGGGAAAGGATATTTTTACTATAAAATCAAATTTTATATCGATATATTTTTAGGATCTTACGCATCCTGAAGGCGTAAATCGCCAAAAATCGCAATAACACACACTTTTTCAGACTATTATTTAATTACATTTAGAAAGGCTCATTGGATCAAAAAACTTTCATACTTATTGATGGTTTAATGTATCTAGAAAATAAGCCCTGCTAAACATTTATGATATAACGGATATTTGATAAGGTTTGGCACCAAACCTGTTACTTTCCCTAAATCTACAAAAGCCTTGTGATATGAGTCTTCTTCAGTTGAGAACACGGAAATAATGACAAAAAATGCACTTGTGAAATTCAATAATGAAACATTTTTTTTCTTTACGTTTACTTTCGAATGCGAATGAAATTGTAAACAAAAAAATAAACTCTTTTAAACAGATCTTCATTAATCTTCCAGATGAAGTCAAACTGCCCTAAAACGTTATTAATATATTACTGGTAACGCGTCAGTATCCCACCTAATGCTTGTACAGATTATTGTTGTAGGAAATTAATTTAGGAATCGTTTTATGTAAAAAGGAAGATCAAAACAAATCTTATTGCAAATTAAACGGACTTTTTAACTTTCTAATCCATAGAGACAATGTATTCTTACTTCTTACCTGTAAACGAAGAAGACTGAATTGTTGGATAGAATGACAGCTTATGACATTGTGTAAAAATCGTGTTATGAGTGTAATTTCAACAGTTGTTGTCTTTCAAGAGAAAAATTTTAACAACTCTTCACTGACAGAATGGGTTCGTGAGAATAACGTGCAAGAAGAACACAAATGTTTTTATAACGTGGACTTTATATTAAGTAAAAAACAAAAATGGAGAAAGAGCAATGGCGACCATGTTGAATGAATAATCCCCCAATTCGATTATGCCGAAGAATATCCGATACTGTGAGGTAAGCCTTTGCAATTCAGCGAATGTTGATCTTTAATAAAAGACTGGCCGGCGGGAGTATCGGTGATAGCGTGAGTGGAAAATCTGCTATTAGCCCATTTTTCTCGCATGAAAACAGCATTTTCTTTTTTCTTAGTATTCGTGAATCGTTTTACTTACCTCACTATAACCTTCATAAATCTATACTGAAATTAGATGGTTTTTCTGATCTCTTAAAGAGAGAATAAATTAAATAATGTATACAGTGAATTAGTTCAGAAAATCGTGTATCACAAACTATGGGAAATAAATATAATATCTGCTACATTTTTCATTCTAATACATACTTAAGTAAATAAGTTTAACTTGCTTTCAATTTCATTTAATTAATTCATGCTTACTTAAGTATGCTTGAAACAATATAGGCTTTACGTTGAAATATAAAGATGGGTAAACTACTAACTAAGGGGTAAACACTAAATAATCCCTTTATTGTCATAAAATAACGCACACTATAATTTTAGCGTTACGAATGTTGGTGAATTTATTATCGCTCATGGATTCAACCTAATCTGCGTGTCCCATCAAAAATGTTATGCTTCATCTTAGTATTCCGACAAACAATGTGATAAAATAGTGTTGAGGCATTTTGCTGTAACGCCATAGTAGAATGTATGAGGTTGTTGGCTGAGTTAACAGTAGTTACATAACTGTATTTTCCCTCATTGTGTTTTGAAATAATAATGGTTTACACTGGAAACAATTGAGATAGTTCCAACTACACCCTTACTCAAAATTATTACTCAATAAAAATATAAATAAAACTTCACAATTTACGTGAATAATTATCCAGGATCACTAATAAATTGTATTTGGAGACCGAAAGTTGGAATTACGAATTTTGAAATTAATGAATTAGTGAGACGTATTAGGACTGAAACATATTTTATATGCATAAGGCGTTCATTTTTTCTATAAGACCAATATGAAAGAAGATATCGGCAAACATGTATTTGGACATCTGAGTAAACCCCACTCCCGTTGGGGGTAGTAAAGTATAAAAATATCAACGATGACAATCTAGATGAATATTAACACTATATTTTGTATTTATCATCTTAGTCGGAAGTCAAAATATTTAAATTCAACACTCAAAATAACGTTTTAATTTGTTCGTAACGGTTTTCCAATTAGACAAATAATAACGAATATTGGTTGACTTCCATGTTTAACCCCAACTCCTCTCCCATCTAGTCGAATAGTCCAAATGACATAAAGCCTGTGTTCTAAATTGTGATAGTTGTCTCGAAAATATAAAATGCCATTGAAATTTGAGTTCTTGAGTAACAAACATGTAGAAAATATTTTTTAGCAGGTTTCCCTTAAAGTAAATCAGCTATTGGGGTCGTACTCATGACGCGATTTTCGAAATTTTTCTTCAAATGTCCAGCGATACTACCCACCAGTTGACAGAAATGAAGTCTGTTAAAATTGAATATATATATATGTCTGTTACAGCTCTAGCGGTCTTAAAAAAAAAGATCAAGTTCGTTAACGGCTGAAATTGGACCGGGGGGAAGGGGTTTAGATGGGGAGTATTTAGAAAATTCTTAATATCTCCGTTATTAGGCATTGGATAGAAAAATTGTATAGAACCATTATTATTGCAAATGTAATGTTCTATAAAAGTTGCTATATACATTTATTCTTTGACATCAATATTAACTGAGATATTTGCATTTTTTAGTTTTCGTGCTTTTGCAAACCCCCAATCCTACTCATGGCATATTAATAATAAGTTATATTATGAAGCACTTTTTTTGAAGCATAAATACTAAATATGATTCTAATTGAACTATTACATTTTGAGAAAAATGCAAATACGTGATGCACGTGGAAAATCTACTTATTTTACGCAGGCCCTTGCGTGACGATATTTTTTTATTTCGATCCTATTGTTCTTGGATTGGTCCGAAGAGTGAAAAAAAAAAAAAAAATGTATACTCACCGGGTTTAACTAGAATTTCAGGCGAGCCTTAGGAATTTATTAATACTGAACATAAACTCTAATGGTTTACATTAAAAATGAAAATTGGGACTAAAATACAAAAATAAGATACCATCTTAAAATGAGCAAGATACATTGATGTGCTTATATAATAATAAAAATGTGATTATATAATGATAGTACTAAGTACCTAAGTTTTTAATAGAATAATTATTGTATAATAAAAATTAGCGGCAGTGTAGTCAAGATGAGTTAGAAGGCTGTAGCAGGTGTCAGGTGACCGGCTAGACTAAGCCAACAGCAAGTTGACAGCCATTGTCTCTGAGAAGGATCATCTTGACAAATATCCCCGGAAAAACAGCACAGTGGTAGCCCTCACGAGAGCCCTCGATATATCATCACTTAAATTTGCAATGAGTTTTAATAATTTATCCTCTATATGTCACGTGAAATCTAAATCGCAACTCATGATTTTTCAACAAAACCAGCGTAGAGGTACCAGAGTACCACCCGTTTCCGCAATGTTTCATTGTCTAGCTGTGGAGTGATGGTCACAATTCAAAATAGCTAAAACAGAGGTGGAAACCTTTTAGCCCCCCCCCTTATTGTGATGATGAATCATGAGCATGGTTATATTTTAGGAAATAATAAAAAAACAAAAAAAAAAAAAAAAAAGGTTTAACGTTAACGACAAAATGTCTGGAGAAATTTATTAAACTGGTTTCCACCATTTATTTGTAGAATAACTGTTGCATTCAATCATTTGTGCTACAAATAAATGGGGGGGAACCAGTTTAACAAATTTCTCCAGACATTTTGAAGTTTCTTATTTATTTTTTATTCAATCATTTGTTGTAGGGGGCACAGGTTAGCCATGTGAGTTAAAGCGTTGACCATAATCTCAAATGGTAAACCAGGAGTGGCGAGTTCGATTCTTAAAATTATTTGGTGACGAAATTCATTAAATAACATCCTAATTTTCACCCTGGCTAGAAAAGGGTAGTAACCCGTAGATAACCCGTCCCAATTAGCCTTAGTTGCAAAAAGATGACTTTAATAAATAATAATAATAATAATCATTTGTTGGATGCTAATACATAACAATGCTAACTGACATTAGTTAAGTTAAAAAATTTTAAACTTAAAAATTTGATTTTAAAAAACTCCTTGACGTTGGCATTATCTAAATGGAGCAGTGTTGCCATGAACTGACAAGTTTTCTTACTGATTGAATTTCAGATGCAGCTTTCTGGATCTTGCCTCCAACTCTTTTTTTTGGGGCATTTTTAGGTTTCAATATAATAATATTTCATACATACTTACATTTATGAAGTGCTCGTTCGTTGCAATCGTCCCTTCCTCACTGGGGAGGTCGTTGGTACTAAGATTCCCGAAGCAGGTTACGCCAGCTTATGACAGATCGATTATTTACACATCAACCTGGAATTCGATAATTTCATGTCATAATTTAAATTTAAAATCGATTATTTTAAGATAAAATGTTATGGAATATTTCATTCGGGTATTTAATTTCTATTTTTGTCTATTTTTTGTTGTGTGAATGTTCTCTTTTATTTGTCGTATACTAATATTTCTTTCATTATCAATTATATTAACTTTTTAAAATTGAAGGTATTTTTTGGAGGTGGAAGGATCGTCAAGCAGTTTTATTTTCATTATCGTCAATACTTTTTATGTGTTATTTTAACCTTTTATTCAGCAGCTGCGAGGATTACCCAATATAAGTTCCATTGCAGGTGTTACAACTTATTTCGTATATATTATATTTTGATTTTGATTCTATTAATTTATATTCTACCAAATTTTACTATTTTTTTAGTTAAATTAGCAATTATTACTGTTTTTTCTATAGGGGTTTGCTTAATTAATGTTATTATTTTGTTAAATTAATATTATTATTCTTTTGAAACGGGATCGCCACTGAACAGGTGGTATGTAAGCTATGAAACAGGTAGGGCAGTATCAATAAAGTTTGGGAGGGTGAAATGTTTTTTATTGGTGACCCTTGCCAAGAAACTATGAAGGCCATATAAAAATATTGGGTGCAGAATAAGAAGAATATCATTTAAGGACTTTAAGAACTCCCTTTACTTTAGCTGTAATACGTTCATGATTGAGGACAATGCATAGTATGTCCTTAAGAAAACCCTTCGAAAGGCTAAACTAACTCTTTGCCTATTCTTGTCAGCTAAGGAGGGATGGATTATAAAAAAAAATAAAAAATAAACTTTGCTTAGATCCCTGTATTTCAAAACTTGGCTAAAGCGCGGTTCTACCTGCTCCTTCATCTTAGATGAAAGTTTAATCCTAAGAATGGTGGGGGAGGGAGGGGAAATTTAATAATAATTTATTCATTATTAAAACCTTAATTTCCTGTTTATTAACATACTTTGTACTTCCCGTGCGGCTTTCCTCTAATGAAGTTGACTGGGGAAGAGGAATTCTTTGCCCCCCGAAGGAAATCATCTATCTTCCAGAAGAAGAAGGAGTAACTCGTTGTCCTGGAAAACTAAGATGAAAATCTCTTAGAAAGGGGAGTAATGACGAAAATATAATACATACGACGAAATATGGCATACTTCAAATTCTTAGCTGAAGTCTTTCAAAATAAATATGAGTTTACTTGCTATATATAGTAATTTTAGTTTTCTTCATTAGTTGGGGAATATTAAATTGGCCTTATTCTAAATTGCTATAACTGAGTAATATATTTATACAATCTACGTTCATGCTAACTTAATTATGAAGTCTCTGAATTAACTATGCACTAAAAATATTCTATACAGTAATTACTTAATTTTATTTTAAAATAAGACACACTCCTTCCTTCATTACCGTATTATTTTCTTAAAGATTTATGATTCAAACAAACAGCCTGACCTTTAACAATACTTTACAGATTTTAATCATTGTAATACTAGAGAAAAATAGTCACATCTCTGGGACTTAAACTCGGATCTAGACAGTACTCTACCTACGTAGCCACCTATTCATGCTAGGTATATAATATATTGTTACGTTTTGTTACCAAAACCAGTAATAAACGTTTTTAATAAGAGTTCTTTTGGATTGCAAAATTAAATACTCGCAAGATTTTATCACTGTACAATTTATTTCACAATGCACAATACACTTGGTAATTATTCTTAATTACTACCCACAGTATACAATGATAGCGTCCCTGTTCTTCAGATTACACAGTCCAATAATTCACTCACGGTCACTGAAGTACACCAAAAGACGGCACAGCACTGTCCTTTACTTCGCGGCACTGCACTGTCTTAAACACGGCACTAAACTGTTACTTACAGTCACGGCACAACACTGTTCTTCTTATAAAAATACTTTACCGCACTGCACTAAGTTGCACTGTAGCACCGAACTCACATATGAGCACTTGAGAAGAAAAACTGACTCGCTCGCGGGGGCCGGTTCTTTATATAGGTCGTCGGCATACATCAAAGGGGAATTGGCTGGGCCCTTCTTTCATCTACCTCGCACTTCCCAAATACGCGACTGTCTCTCTCTCTCTCTCTCTCTCTCTCTCTCTCTCTCTCTCTCTCTCTCTCTCTCTCTCTCTCTCTCTCTCTCTCTCTCTCTCTCTCACTCTCTCCCCCTCTCTCTCTCTCTCTCTCTCTCTCTCTCCCGCTCTCCCTCTCTCTACCCCTCCCTCCCCCTCCCCTCCCCCTCGTAATTCGTACAATTACTAGTAAATAGTGCGTGAATCTGATATAGCTATTATTATTAAAACAATGCGAGTAGGCCAATTTTTATATTCGAGCATGTAACTAAAATTAAAACGAGAATAAAATAAGAAGGAACTTGTTTGCAGGATCATTGATCATATTTTGGTAAAATAATGCCATTAGAATTTCATTAGTAACATATAATTATACAGCACCTTAAATTTTTTTAAAAAAAATCATATTATGCGTACCTCACTGAATCTTAATTTAGTAAAATAAATTCATGTCTTAAGTAACTCCTCTAAAATATTGGTGGTAAAACAGAGCTGTACAATAAAGACAGTTATTATTTTATTTTTGAGGAAAGAAATACAAAACAAAAGCTCCTCACTTTAAACGTACCTAACCTGAGACGGCAAAATAGGATAAATATATTTCCCCATTCCATGTCTTACTAAATTAAGTGTTAATTCTACAAACGGGTAACCTAATGGAAGATGATAAAGGGTCAGTCTTCTGATGCATGACGATAAATAACTAATATGGCGGACCAGCTCATTTTCATATTATCCAAATTAATATTCCTATTATCATATTAATAAGGTTATGAATATTTTAGCTAATTGCTTTGTTATAGTAAATAAACGCTATAACTGATTACACTAACAAATATTTGTATTATCATTGTAATTAATCATATATCTTCTAAAACCCAGTTTTTGTGATCATTAAAGGTATATAATTAGTAAAATTCTAAATAATATTTATAGAAATTATTTTATTTTTACTTAAATTTGGCTATACATTTATAAAGTATTTGTCTTGATATCTTAGATGTTTGAAGTTGTTTCAAGTGTAGCCCCAGGTACAGAGTATTTCTCTAAGGAAGTCTCAATTACCCACCTCACAAATCCCTTACAAGTATGCTATATTTCTACATATTTCATAATTAATTGATTGTGTAAGACATTGTTGTTATAATTATATCTTGGATATATATGCATTTACATATATTTCTGTGTGTTCACGATTATACTAAGAATGAATATAAAATTTTAGTACACAAGCATGTGTATATTTTACTTGTATTGTAATTAGGTGAAATAACTTTATCCATGGCAACATTCAAGGGCTTTTAAAAAAAAAATAACAACTCAATATTAAAATAACAGATGCAGCCCAATAAACAAGTAATATTAGACAAGACAAACAGAAATAAAAACAGTTAAGAGATACTGTTTTCGCATTGAACGAAATAGAGAGTGAGTGCTTGTTTATTTATCTAAGGCGACCTTTGAAGCGTGTTAAACTTGCCTTGAACAACCATGGCTGTTGAACCATTTGGGAATGAAACTAGACAGCTTGACCTTTAAAATGCACTCAATTTGTCAATAGAAAACAGAAAATAAGTAAGAATAATCAAGAAAAAAATGTTGTGTTAACTAAGTAGATTACTCACTTCCTGGAAATGAACACTGAAGATCTTTTCTCACCATCTTTCCGGTATTCTCTATTTCTCCAGCGTTAAATAGATTCTGTTAAAGGAAATTGGTTTTATGGTGGAGAGATGATCTGCAACACAGTTTATTTTAAGGAAAACTCAGATGACTAGAACTGGCATATACTGAAGGTAGAAACCAAAAAAATAATTCCGACACGAAGGACCTGCACAAACTAAACAGATTTCTCAGCACTGGTATAACACAATATTGATATTATCTTACTACAAATGCTCTATATCTGTGTAAAAACCTGACGAGAAGGGACTGTGGGAAGGTGGAGGATACAGAAGGCTGAAAGCAAGAAATTATGAATAACTCGTTTAAAATTTTAGTTACGAAAAACATGCATAGGACAAAAATTGAAGACCAACAATAGTTTAACCCTCGGTCTGACGCGTCAAGAATATTCCGCCATCGGGCGCGTGTATCTCAGAGATCATCCTCAACCGTTTTTACGGAAATAAGGTTTTTTAATATATATTTTGCACTAAAATGTTCAGCGTGAGATTAGAAACCATAACAGAGGATGTATTTGTTTGAAAGAAGTAAATAATTTTTAAAATTGACAAGTATTATAATATAAAGAAACGGTGGACGATAATTTTTAAAATATAATTAAAAAACACAAATATCAAAAGGAATTGTTTAAATGCACATGCCTTAATTATACATATTTCATTTCAGCTTGTGAACAGTATAAAAAAATATTTAAATATACCTTCAATAAAAAATAAGTAGCACGAAATCACTTTTAGATAAGAATTAATGAAAATCATCAACAACTTTTTAAAATACCAGTTTAATTGTTATTTCTTTTGCAGAGCTGCATTATAATTAGGACAAAGCATTGAAGTATGATGTTAATAATTTTTGTTTTTGCAAATCTCACAACAGTAATTAGTACACCTACATTTATTTTCAGTTTTGCTTGGTTCACATCATTTTCTTTTGTTCGTTGTAGTGGAGGGACTTTTTTTATGCTGTTCTGTACTTGAGTTCAATGTATGGTCCAATGAGCTAGTGTACTCTATGAGTCTCTGTAGTCTTCAAGTTTCGTCCTTAGTTCGGTTGGTAAACGTCTACTATTCTCACTGCGTCGTGCAATATATCCTTGTTCTTTTGAAAGCTCATGTTTGAGCAAAATAATAGAATAATAGGTTTATATGATTCCATTTAATAAAGAGAAACTTAATTGATGTACATATTTATGAAATACAGATTTCAAAAAAAAACTTACGAGATCGGGCGAGTGGTATCTAGGAGATAAAATTTAATGACAGGTGAAACTCACGACTCCGTTAAACACAGTGGCTCAACATACCTTGAGGGGGAGTTCTCTAAAACACATGACTCGAAGCACTACACCACCACTCTCTGCTAGGAGGTGTGGCAAATATTTTTCTAGAAACTGTGTATCTGAGAGATCACGCGCCCGACGGAGGGTTAAGAAGATTGGTTATAAAAGATTTTACTACCCGCACTGGTTTTTGGATTTTTTAATTTCCCCCTCCATAACAACACTATTCTAACTCCGATTTCTTCCAAAAACGAATATGATCTTTAGTATAGGTTGTAATGGTAAATATCGAGTATGGTATAGATCAAATGAACATTTTCGATACAAAAAAGTAAAATCTGAGTTGGACACTTCATCACACAACGAATTTGTATGTATTGCACAAAGTAAAAGTTCAATGTAAACCATATTTCGTATTTAACTTGGGATGAAGTCGTTCATGATATAACAGCTTATAATTAACATGACTTCTGTAAAAACCGAAAACTGAAAACATCCAAATATCTCGGCTAATATTCATGATACAGAAAAAAATGATAGAACAACATTACATTTGCAATAGGACTGATAAAATAAAATTTATAGATCCGAAGCATAATAACCTAGATATTTCGAATTTTAGAAATTCCCCACTCCAAACCCCCTCTCCCTCTTTAAATAGGAGCAGATTTCAGCCGTAAACGTACTTGATAAAATTGTGACCACTAGAGAGTTAACAATCATTTATATATGCATTTTCATTATCTCCTGGGGGAAAATTCACGAAAATCGCGTCATGAGTTTTAAGCCCAGAAAAGAATGAGTATCTCAAAAAGAGAAAACAGACAAGTATAAAACAATAGTTCTAGACTACAAAATTTGTTAAAAGATTGGTTAGGCTAGATTATTTATAACTATTACTTTAATAACGCAAATATTTCAGGTTTTGGATTTTTCTTTTCTTTACTCCCCACTCCCTTCCCTTCTTAGTATGATTCCCTCCATAATCCAAAATGATCTTTTGTTAAGTATGAAGAAGAGATGTGTGTATCAGGCATATTTTTTTATTATTTATTAACGCCCTCTTTTTGCAAGTATGGCTAATTGGAACGGGTTGTCTACAGGTTACCACCCTTTTCTAGCCAGGGTGAGACTTAGGATGTTATTTAATGGATTTCTTCACTAACTAGTTTCCTTTGCCCAAGCGAGAATCGAACTCGTCCCTCTAAGTTTGTCATGTGAGATTAAGTTCAACGCTTTAACTCACATGGTTAACCTAAGCCCTATATCAAGTATAGTATCGATGAAATAAAAGTTATGTACTTCGTAACGTAAGTTCTTAATTGATAGAAAAGTATTTGCATGTGCCTCTCACAGTAATGACCCAAGGAAAGAATACTCTTCATTTAGCTTTGATAAAGAGGTGTTATGATATATTGACTTAATGTTAACGAGAGATGAATTCAAGGGGGGGGGGCGTTTAATATACAGAAAAAATAAATAAATATGAGACAGACGTTCACGGAAATTGGAACTTCAATATTATTGAAAATTGAGACCGCATTTCCATTTGATATTTAATCACCTACTTAAGAAGGAAAGGGATTTCAATTAGCAGTCTCTTTTTATATTATACAGCTCATTGAAAAATATTTTAGTTGGATTCAACCTTGTTTAATAAAACCACTTTTTATTTTCACCAGAGTGGAGAGGGCCATTTTACTTTGGAGTAGTAGGAGTAGGTAGTTAAGTGCTGGTGAAATTATCTCCATAGCTAAGCATCTGTTTGTTTTTTAAGGAAATGGCTGGCCTTTAGGTCCACAGCCTTATTACTTCCTGCTAGGTAATTAAAAGAAAAGGGATGCCTTAGCCTTTTCGCCCCGAATTAGAGAAGCTCTTCAAATTAGCATTAAATTTAGAAGGCCTTTTTGTCAGGGCTGACGGACAGTTTTTATTTTCTCTGACTTATACGGATTAAAGGCAATGCTTTTAATGGAATTTTATTAGCGCCTTCATTAATAAACATTCACTATAAATGATAACCCCCTCCCCCATAGCCTTCTTCTTGCTAATTAATTCGTGTTAAACAGACAAAAAAGGAGGACCAGTGAATTCTTGTTATTGTACAAGCATTATCAGTTTTCAAATTACTAGATTGCTCATAATAGTTGAAAATGAAGTCGAAAGAAACACTTGATAAATTAAAGAACTAGAACTTGTAATGGGCATAAAATGTCTTCTGACAGTGTCCTCGCTATAGTGAGTCCCACGAGATAGTTTTGAAACTCAGAAATATAAATATTGCCTTAGGACCAAAGGCCTAAATATATATATATATATATATATATATATATATATATATATATATATATATATATATATATTTGCCAGTTTTCGCTGGCGGTCGCAATTGTTGTTACCAAATTCTATATATAAACGTGTTATGTTAAACTAAAGATCAACTTCATTAACGTCTGAAATCGGAGTAGTAGCCGGAGAAGGGGTTGGAAGTGGGAATTTCAATAATTTAAAATATCTCCATTTTTCAGAGTCGTACCGAAAAAATGCTAAAAACCAATCTAGTTTACCTATTAGGGGTCTAGAAATGTTATTAGATATATTTTTTCTTAGATTAAATATTATGAGATGTTTTTCTTAAATATAGAAAATATATGGGGAACAGAAGTCAATAAGAGTGTCCTGCGAGCAAGTGAGAAATCTTCTTTACTCACCCCCTGCGTGACGGATTCTTTGAGAAACATTATTAGCCCTTTCAAAAATCTGATTAAATGATTAGATGTCAATGACTAACAAATATAAATTAAATATGCACATTGATAATTTATAAGGATTCCTTAGCGTATGACTAAAAAACAAAACTAAGTAGTTTAGAACTTTGTTTGTCTCTATTGAGAAAAGTCAAAATAAACTAGAGGAGAGAGAGTAAAAAGAGGGGATGTTGTCAAAATGAAGTGATTACAATGTGAGTTGCGCTCCTACTAATTGTAGAGCTGTAAAAACTCAAGCTGTAGACAGCTGTTGGCGAGAATGGGAAAACTGACTCTGTTTAAAGAGAAAAGTTTTTCCGAACCCGGCGGCCATTCCGATCCCCAAACCACCGTCCAAATTAAACCCCAAAGCTGGTCTCTAACAGTCTCGAAACCCCGGGGTTCCCTCTCCCACTCCCTTTCCCTCTCGCTCTCTCTCTCTCTCTCTCTCTCTCTCTCTCTCTCTCTCTCACTTTCACCTTATTTTACTTCTGCCCCAACAAAAAGCACTGTAATTTACATCCTCGTAATTTTAGGCTGTTAATTTGAGCCGAAGTTTGAGCGAGGGGCCGAAAAAAGAGTGTGACAGAGAGAAGTTTGGATGAGAGAGAGGGAGAGAGTAAGAGAAAGAGAGTGAGTGAGAGGAAGAGAAAGAAAAAAGCAACTAAGCTAAATGGGGCTTTTGAACTGGCGCTAAGTCTGAGTCTTTGAAATACCCTTGCTTTCTGTTTGCTAGCTATGCGATTGGGATGGGGAATATAAAAGTGGGCATATTCTTCTCTGCGAAACCCGTAAAATATTCTTTTATTGCTAATACCGGATATTAAACACTTTTTAAATATTTATATTGTACTAGTGAGGTCGTAAATTGAAGTTTTTGAGGGAAAAAAAGAAACACATTGTCTCCAAAATGTTGCACCCTTTACAGTCAGAGCTCGTACTCCTAAACAGACGATCCCTGACCCCCAAGCTGTGAAAGAAGATACACTATTGGACTAATTCCCAACTACCTGTTCTTGTCTTATTCTGATTATCCATTATCGTAGAAATTGATTTCAAACAGTGTATTACCTTTGTGTTAGTGGAAGTGTGGGGCTCAAGTTGGCCGTGTGTGTTAAGGCGTTGGTATTAAGTCGCGTGGTAAACCTGGAATGGCAGGATCAATTCCCGCCCAGGGCAATTGAAATTTATCTGTTGACGGACTCGTTAAATAAATTCCTTATTTCCACCCTGGCTAGAAAAGGGTGGTAACTTGTAGATTATCCGTCCCAATTAGCCTTAGTAACATACAGTGAACGTAAATAAATAAATAAAATGTGTTCTGAAAAGTGTGCATATCCTTGTTTACGGGTGGGTAGAGTATTTATTTTCATACACTGGCATTTAAGAGAATTTAAATTTTTATCTTTTATTTTTATCTTTTTTATATTAAAAGTGTGTTAACGGGGATAAATGTCAAAAACTGCAAGTTTTTATTTTGTAACAGAAGATACGCAGGACATATTATGTTAATGGTAAAAAACAACGCAATAAGATTTTTAGTTATTTTCTACCTCACAAACAGAAACGGGGTTGTTAATGATTTTGTTACATGGAAACCAGAAGGTTGTAAATAACCAAGTATGTTTTTATGGAAGATTCTGTTGGTGCCCAAGTTACAATTATTCCACTTTACCTCAAAGGCCATATGCATATTGAAGACCATTCCTGATTACGTAGATTTTCTTTGACTCGTTGTACTTGGTGTTCAATTTAACCCTCCGTCTGGCGCAGTTGGTCTGAGAGGCCAGGGAAACTTTTTGATGCCCCGCCTCATCCTGCCTCCCCTATAAGGCGCCATTCCCAGTAGTTTCCTGATTCGTGTTCATGCTTAGAATCCCCTACTATAGTCTATTGCCATTCTTCATCCAGCCCGTCTGGTCCCTAGGTGGCTTTTGAGGCCAACTGCGCCCAATTGCTCCTTAATTTCAAAAATGATTTCTTTTCAAGATATATCTATTGCAATCGTTCCTTTTACTAATATTAATTCTATTCTGTACGGAAGTTCGTCTATATCTTGAGAAATAAGTGTTAGTCTAACTCTGGCCTCTCAGGCCAAGTTCGCCTGATCTATTTCACTTGTTTTAGATTAAGCTTCATTCTATTCTAATGAAGACATTATTTTACGTTTAAATGGTACATTTGGTTTCCTTAGGTCCTAGCGAAGTCTGTCCTAGTGGTTTATTAAATTAAAATTGATTAGGTGGGGAGTGGGGGGTTAAAATATGTGGTCGGCCTCTCAGGTCGGGTGCGCCCGATTTTGTTTCGTCCAGAGGTGCGCCCGACGGAGGGTTAAACTGAAGCGTTATTAAAAAACTACACCAGCCCCATCTGTTGTCATGTAGACCAATCAAGGATGCCCCTGAAGAATGCAGGGCTTTAAAGGCTATTTGTGTAAACACAACCTGAGAAGGTATCTTGAATCCAAAGGGTAGAAGAGAGAACAGGCTGAAAGGAGAGTTCGTAGAGTCTCATGAGTGGCAGCAGACCATTAGTGCTTTTCTCACACCCGTTTTAAGTACATCCAACATGAGTGAGTAGACGAAGGAACATCCAGGGGGAGACCAGGATGGTGGGAGCAAAAGGGAGAAGATCATCCAGGACATCACAATTTCAGCATCCCATAAAGTAACCAATTTATTTCTAACACACTAACACAACATGCCCTGCAATAGACCATTCCGCATAATCGTGTAAAATATTCATTATTGTAGGATCAAAGCAATAACCATCTTATACATCTACATTATTCTCCGGAATTCAAATCATACAACATTTTCATGAACCAGCACCTCTTATATTGCAATGCCGTTAGCGGGTAATGCCGAACGGCTTGCAAATACTCTGGGTTTATTTCTTCACGTCCAGCTTCCTGTTCCTTGGATTGGCATAGCTTTGACTATGGTAGTGAGACAGAAAGGCCAATATCGTTAACAGACAAATATATATATATGGGGGCCATTTTATATAATGAAAGGTTAATTATAATTATTATTATTTAAATTTAATCCATTTACTGGCTACTTCTCAGGGTCATATATTGCACGGCAAGCATTCCCGTTTCCACCATCTCTGCTATAAGAGCTATTTATCTATTTAATCAGAGATATAGCACAATTAGGCTAGATCATTAAAGAAACACTTACTCTGTTTGCATCTTGGGAGTCGACTGACTATTCCTGTCCTGCTCAATTGACCTTTGGATTCACAGGGCTCCGCTGTCAGTCCCTTGACAGGTGCTGCTACCTCTTTTAAAGCCCAGTACTAATCACTCCGATCTCATAGATATAGAGAGACAGCGGAGTACCTATAAGGCTCGACCGTTACAATATATATATATATATATATATATATATTTTTATATATGTATGTATGTGTGTGTGTGTGTGTGTGTGTGTGTGTGTGTGTGTGTATAACGGACCTCATTTTCGTCATCTCCTGGGTAGGATCGATGGACATTTGAAGAAATGTTTTGAAAATCGCGTCATGAGTACGACCTCAATAGCTGATTTCTCTTAAGGGAAGTCTGCTAAAAAGTCCGCCACGCGTTAGCGGGGGGGGGGGTCACTGAAGGCTGAAAACAAGAAATTGCTAATAGCTCCCTTAATATTTAAGCTGATAAAGAATGTATAGGACAATAATTATACAGGATCTATAGCTTAAGAATATTGGTTCTATAACATTTTTTTATTCGACTAATAATAATTGAGATATTTTTAATTTAAAATTATTCCAAAATCGCGCCATGCCCCCATTAAGGAGACTCAGAAAACTTCCTTCTTCGGATCATTCGTATCAGATCATTGAAAATTTTCGTCAACTACTCAATAATGCTACAAATAATATTACTAATGCTCTAATCAATGAGATGGTATTCATTAAAATAAAATGACACCTATACGTATCAAATGTATGTCATGGTTTGTTTACCAACAATTTACGATACCTGTGAGCTGTCACTGGTTTAATGGGCAGGCAATTTAATATTCCACTCAAGGATTCGTCTTATGTGACATTTCCTAGGAATACTGTCAGAATAAAGTAGCGTAGTAGGGAAACCTGAGGCCTCATTACCTTTATGAATGAGTACATAATAAATAATAAAGAAAATGTCACTGCGCTTGAATCTAGTCAATAAAATGTCACATTAACATTACGAACGACGAGAAAACGAGGAAAACATTGCACTTGGAAATACTTATTTTCTATATAATCAGGGCTGGAGTATTAGCTTAAACAGATTTAATTGACTCACCAACTACAAATGTCAGTCAAAACTAATATTCAATATGTGAGATTGGACCAGGACAGAAATAAGGACTTTCAATAGCATCTACTCTACCTCGTAGACCTTTAAAAATTTTGTTGTTTCATACAATTGGCTATGAAACGTAAAATTTAATTACATTTACCAAATTTCACTCGTATCTGGTCCTAAGTTTGTACATGGGAATTTATCAAAGTATGAAATATTGAAACTCTGATTTCTAGAAAATACTCAAAACTGCTACAATAGGAAAGACCACACATTATTTAATTGCCATAGACTACAAAGTGGCAATACATTAGAAGAACAACTCCATAGACTTTATCGTATATATAATGAAATAAATAACTCACAGAAACTCACGCACACATCTATGGATATATTCTGTTGAAGACAATCACAATAAATTGACAGGTTGATATTTATTATTAAAATTCTGAGGAATCTGAAGTGAAAATCTTTGTATAGATAAAGTGGAAAAACGTTTTAAAATGTCAGAAAATTATGACTGTAAATGGTTTATAGCTTAAGAGATAAGTTTTCCTCCTTTTTGCATTATAATTGAAATTTCAGTTGACATTTAAGTTGGGTATCAGCATTGAAAATGGAAGATATAATGAACCCATTTTTAAATATGTTAAGAAAACGGACTTGTTGTTTTTGATCAGGATCAATAAGAAGGCCAAGTCCTCTACTGTTTTTTAATATAATGCAGAGTGCACTTTCGGAGTCAACGCTCCATCCTCAGTGCCTGCTGATTGAAGCTGCGTTGCCTGGACCACGACCGCCGGGCGACTGCTGAATTTAAATTGAATTCAAATAAGGAAACTCACAGAACATGTGACAGCCTTGAAAAATAATTATGACTTATGTGATTATTATTTCGACGGGCTTGAAGGTGGTGCCATTGCATCGACAGCACAATGCCAGCTGTACTCGAAGATCAGCCAGTGACGACCGTCTCCACCGAAAGGTATGACAACAGTAATTATGACTTATTTAATTCAAAAATTTAATTTGAGTGCGTCCGTAATCGAGCCCAATAAACATGTGGGAAGAAAATAATAAAGTTTCTTTAAAATAGTTGCCATTATAGTATTAAAATTATTATTATATTGAGTCGTTACAATTATTCATTTTATTTTCTAACCAAAAAAGTTTTTCCTAAGTAGTTGTTACGAGTTTTAGGACTCTGGTTCTTCACTGAGTAAATAGGGGCCAGCTAACTAAAGAAACAAATATAAATTATAGTTTATTCAAATCATTGACATAGCTGGCAGAAAATCTGGGTTATGTCCCACCTGTTTCAAAAATGATTTCTCAAAAACAAACGATATAAAATGGTGTCTTCTACGGTACATGTCATGATAATTTTTAGCAGATTTCCCTTAAGGGGACTGAGATATTTGCATTTTTATTAAATCGACGGCTAACGTACGAGAATGACTTTCCCGCCAAAAGCTCGTTTGGCCGTTTCCTTGATTGCTCGCCTCTTGTGAAATTTCTCTACTGTAAAACTTCACGTGGGAAATCTGCTTAGTTGACGCAGCCCCTGAGCGACGGACTTTTTTGTCTTATCTTTACCAAACTCAATATTTAAAGGTTGTATTTAAAAAGAAAGATCATGGTCAACCATCATGCTAAAACCGGACAAGTGGGAAGGGGAGGGGGTTAAAGGGGGAGAATTTCGAAATTTCGAAACATCCTGGTTATTATGCGTCAAATCGAAATATTGTATAGATCAATCTTATCGCAAATGTAATGTCCTAATTCTTGAATTTTCTTATTAATCTATCATTCACAAACCAGATATCCCAATAAGACTCATAGTAATTTCTACTGGATCAGCAACATTCTATGTAACCCAGTGCATTGCAAAGAAGCAATACCATATATTTTAATAAAATAAGTTTATATTTATTATTACATTATATATTTATTCAAATAAATAGGTTCTTAATTCTAGTTATTTATGTATTTTAGGTTATTTTTTTTTTAATTTTACATTTTCAAATGCATTTAAATGAAGACTGTAATAGTCTTAATAAAATAAAATAAAACTATTTCTGAGTAAAAAAATCATTTTTTTTTAAATAAACTAAACTAATTAAGTAAATTTTAAAATATTTTTGTATGAATATTATTATATGAGTAGTTTGTTTTAGATTATTTAATTATGGTTTACTTTTTTATTTAGTTTTCCTAGCTGTTCCATGTTATTCCAAATTATTTTTGTCACGATAAATGTCAACATTATCAAAATTCATGTTCAATTATTTCAGAGTCCACAATTAGAAGCTAGTTATTTCTTTAATTTTGGAACGATGAATTTGGAGTTTGCATTGAATTATGCATTCCGTGGAAACTTTAACCCCGGGAAGTATTTAACAAAGAGATGAATTTAAATTAACTACATATTGTTCATTAACAACTCTTGCAAAGTTTTCCCGGCGAATGATAATGAGCTTTTCTGTGAAATTAAGGAGAATGGTGTTCATTGTTTACTTCAACTCATTGATGGTGACTTTTCCTCTCTTTGCAAATAAAACTCGCAGGAAAACTTGTTGGGAGACTAAAACATGGAGGTTTAATTAAGGTGGCAAAATGGAAATTGTAACGTTTCATGCGAAATGAGAATATTGAGGCGGCCATAAAGGATATGATACAGGTATATATATTTTTTTTAAACATAGGTCTTATGAAAATTACTATTTTTGTCTACTTTTTTATAGAAATCAAATTATACGCAAGTTGGATCCCTAATTTCAAAAGTGGTTATTTACCTTCTCTAGTTTGCATTACATATGCAGACGATATGTATTGCCTCTGGAAGCTTTATATTGAACGCACGCAGGGGCAGCGTAAACTAAGCAGATTTCCCACATAAAGTTTTACAATAGAGAAATCTGCATAACGGTAACACAACCTTATCTGGGATAAGGGGGGGGGGCATCAACAGAACGTATTTGCATATATCTCATAAAGTAAAAGGTTAGAAGGTAAGAATGGAGAAAGGTTAGGTTACACGAGTGCCGAACTGTTACGGAAACGGCCGAACCACTCCGGAAACCCAACAATAGCCGCACAGAGACTTAATAAAAATGCAAATATCTCGGTTAATATTCAAGATAGAGAATAAATGTATATAACATTGTTTATAGTAAATTTAATGTGCAATAAGAGTGGTTCTATACAATTTTTCGATCTGACGTACAGTAACGGAAACCCCCCTCTAAACCCCCTCTCCTACTATTTCAGCCGTTAACGAACTTGATCTTTCGTTTTACATGAAACGATTAAATACTGAGTTTGGTGACGATTAAACAAAACTTGCGACCGCTAGAGTGTTAACATATATATATATATATATATATATATATCTATATATATATATAGATATATATATATATATATATAATTTTGAACGGACCTCATTCGATGGACATTTGAAGAAAATTTTCGAAAATCGCGTCGTGAATACGAACTCAATAGCTAAAATCAGCTAAAACTATTTAACTTAGCTTATTTCATGTAGAACAATTTTGAAAATATATTTTTTCTACTATTTAATCAGCAGTCCACGATTTTCAAGATATTAACTTTCTGAACTTGTGAATTTAATGGTAAAACATCGTTTTTTATTTTGTTTATTATCATCTTGTAGCATTATTTATATCCACCGAATCATAGTGGAAATAAAACGTAGTGATTAACAATAGTTATTTATTCTTCTTATTCTGGCCCCAATATTTTTATATGTTCTTCATAGTTTCAAGGCAAGGGTCAGCAAGAAAAAGAATTTTCTTGCTTAAACTTTATTCATACTGCTCTACATTTTTTGTGGTTTACATACCACCTCTTAAGAGCAATTCCTCTTCCGTAAATAATAACACTAATTTCAAAAAAAATAATAATAACATTAATTTAACTAAACCCTAGTATAATCCTTTACTCGATACAGTATTATTATGTGTCTACTTACACGATATATTTATTAAATCTATTTATAGATTGCTGCTTACATTTCTGAAGTGCTCGTTTCCCCCTATTACGGTCGTTGCGACTGTCCTCTCTGGGGAGGTAGTTGATTCAAAGGTTCCCGAAGTAGGTTAAGTCAACCTTGAACCCGAAGAGGCGTTATGTAAACCCCGAAACGTGTAGGACAGTATGAATAAAGTTTGAGCCAGAAAATGTTTTTTTATCCGTGACCCTTGTCATATATTATTATTATTTATTAACGTCCTCTATTTGCAACTTAGGCTAATCGTGTAGGGTTATCTACAGGTTACCACCCTTCTCTAGCCAGTGTGGGATTTTAGGATGTTATTAAATGAATTTCGTCACTAGATAATTTCCTTTGCCCAGGCGAGAATCGAACTCGCCACTCTAGGTTTACCATGTGAGATAAAGGTCAACGCTTTAACTCGCATGGCCAACCTACGTTTTCAGATCTTAATGACCACATTTTTTGAGTCTGATATGAGTTCTCACTAAATCATCTCATGAAAGGCTTTTGAAATATGTCCGAAGTCTATTTATCTTCCCATAGTAAAATTTGGTACAAATAGTGTTGTCAGTCAAATACGCATATTCATATGTGTATTTGATTATACATATTGTCAATAAGGTTAGCAAGGATGGGTCATATAACTTTCAATCTCAATTTTTTTTAATTGTCCATCGTTTTATGGGCCACAAAGCTCTTATCACGGAGTTATTATACAAGATCCTCTACATAGCCTTACAATGTCTAAAAACAGCCTTATAAAGTGTATATTTTTCTTAATTATTGCTGCTGTGAACAACTTTTTTAGTATTACATGAATCAATGATTGACTACACACTAATGGAACGGTTATTTTTCGAAAAACGTTGGGAAAGTAAAAATTATGAAACTAGCAACCATAACTTGTTCCATTAAAATATTTGAACCAAGCTGACTAATGATACTATTCTAAAGAAGGTTTTATATATATATATATATATATATATATATATATATATATATATATATAAAGAGTTAGAACCGCCAATATAAATGATACTATTGTCATACCTCTCGGTGGAGACCATCGTCACTGGCTGATGGTTGAGTACCGCTGGCAAGCGCTTTCGATGCGATGGCATCATCTTCAAGCCTGTCAATAGTTTTAATGAGTTGGTTGTCCGTCAGTCAGTGGGTTTTATGCTCTGTTCACTGTATTAGTTCTTTACGTTTAGTCCAGATCTGTTTACTTACCACTAAGATCTGTCAAACGAGGGGTGTTGATGTTCAGGTAAATTGTTTCGTGTGGTCCAATACGGTGAACAGAGCATAAAACCCACTGACTGACGGACAACCAACTCAGTACAACTATTGACAGGCTTGAAGATGATGCCATCGCATCGAAAGCGCTTGCCAGCGGTACTCAACCATCAGCCAGTGACGACGGTCTCCACCGAGAGGTATGACAATAGTACTTTTTTTTTATATAAGCGAGCTTCATTTTCTTTAAAGTATAATCAAGTACAATTAGTCTATTACGTTATAGGAGCAAAACTTTTTCATTTATTTGGTCGTTTCTGAACTTGATATTTAATAATTTCATGTAAAACTGAAAATGAAGATAATTTCTCTTAGATTAGGAGAGAATTTTGATGTAATGTCATTTAGAATTATTTGTCTAATTATTACATCCAATCATAAATATAAGTTTGTATGCACTTCTTTGAAGATTTTCTTATTAAAATAATAGTTTTTATTTACCTGTAATATTATCGTTTTTTTTTTCGAAATAACCTATCATATCGGAGAACGTCTTGTGCCCAATAATAATCAGAAATTTTGAATTAAAAAATCCAGTTTCATGTATTGACAGAAGCGTTGAGAGATTCGCTGGTTAAGAATTATTATTATTTTTTAGGAAAGAAACTGCTGTTAAAAGTTGCCTCCCCCCCAATGACTTGGGAAGTAAACAATACACCAAACATACAAAATACTCACAGATTTTTCGTGACTAAAAAATGAAAATAACCAATTTATCGTCTCTCTTTTATTTTAGAGAACGATAGCTCAAATAAAATAAAATAAAGTTGGACGTAGTAATTAATACAGAGTAAAAATATCAGAAGTAGAAATTATAAATGGGTAAATAAGAGAGCCTATCAGTTAGTTTTAATTTTATAACTTGAATGGGTAAACTAGTGAGTTTCCAGGAAAGTTATCCCCAAGTTCTATTTGAAAGGAGAAGTTGTTATTGAAAGTTAGCACCTCTAATTTCTCCTTTATTCTCCGCCTTGAATTACCTGTTTGCGGAGAAATTTTATACTAACTCGAGAATAGTTATTACAGCCGTTTCCTATCGCGGGCTTTATAGCGCCTTCTGTAATAGTTAGCCAACAAAATGTTATAACTTCAAAACCTCATGCTCTATATGTGGAATTCAATATGCTTCTAGAATACTTTTGCTGGAACTTTACCTACTCATTATGCGAATATATTGTCTGTGCTTCATTGATAAAGAGCTGATTGAAGGAGAGAAACTAATTCATTATTATCTGTGCAACCTGAACTCAGCTATTCATTTAAACAATCACATATGACTTCAAAAGCATTTATTTTGTAGGTGTCCTTAAAAGATATTTGAATATTATCATTATATGTCGTATAAAGTTTATGAATATTCGTTTGAGAAAGTAGAGGGTTTTATACTACTGTAAATCAAATCATTGCTCCAGGCCAACAGCATGCCTAAAGTGATTTAAAAGGGTTAACTTTCATTATATTCTTTGGACAAAGCACGGTTATGAGAAAGGATCAGATATTGGAGAAATATTTTCCATAATGTAAAAGTACAAAAAAAGGTAAGCACATGAAGGAGTAAATATATCATCCTAATAATGCAAATCATCATCGCTATGGGGTACAAAACTAAATAAATAAAATTAAAAAAAAAATATAAATGTACTAGTATATAGGAATAACATAATTTTTTTATTAAAACCATTTTAAATTATTGTCTTTATTACTAGTCTAATGTTTATCTATGTTTGCTTATCTAATGTTTATTTGTTAGTTTATGTCTTATGTTTATTAATTATCTTTATTACTATCATTTAACCCTCGTCTCCTACGGTGGTTCTTCCTCCCACATTTCCTATGGTGGGTCGGATCCGACCATGCTGGCTCCTGAAGGGCGTAATCATTAAAGAAATCATTAGTTATGCAGGAAAATGATAAATATTAATTAAAAACTAAAAAAAAATATTTTACACTTATATCAGTCTTCATTGCCTTTTGACTAAATTTTGACAGTCTCTTAAAGCTATATACTTAAATTATATAAAAAAAATACAAAATAAAGGAACAAAAGTGAGAATTAAATTCAAGAAAACTTGTTGTCTTGTCTCCAAACCTGCATTTCTTGAGGATAAATTAAAATCGTGCTCGGGACATAGTACATCAAAACATGGGTGGACCATAAATTTGGGAAAACATTTCCTTGGTATTCAGGGTGGAATTTTTCAATGTGTCCCTCAAATAAAGGAGGCCAAGAAAGGCTTTAAATTCTTCATTATTTGTAATGAAATATACGAAACATCGCCGGTAAATGAATGCCGCGACCGTTCGATTTCTTCGTTTGTGTGCTTTACTACACCACTTATCATTTCTTCACCAATGAAAAGTAAAAACAGTTTCAAAATATCCGTGATGCCTCCTGCTTCTCCTCTTGGGCCAGGATTTCTTCTGACCTCATTGATTGCAAGAACTCTGGAAAATTTTGATCGCTTCGGCTTATCGGTCCTGAGGGTCACCCCATCCTTGCCGAAATCGAAATTTCTCTCATCATCGTCAAAACAACGCGGTCATTTTTCAATCCACACTCATCATCACTCTCATCAGCATCAAATACATCATCAACGTTGTGTAATATCTCATCTTCCTGCTCGGATGTACTATCCTCGTTTTCTTCCAACATGTCTTCATTCTCTTGGCGTCGAAACTCCTCCAAAAACTCTTCCGAGGTCGTGAAAATTTTATTGAATGCCATTCTAAAAAAAAAAAAATCGTGCATTCTTATGGGAATTTAGAAATAATCATGAAAAAATCTAAAGCATAAACCTATGGTGGGTCGGATCCGACCCCTAACTTATTTCCTACGGTGGGTCGGATCTGACCGAATGGTTAATAATGGGGAGAGGACACTTACCTGAGCAAGTGGACTTGTCAGGCTCCCAGGCACTACTGCTGAGGAGGGTACCTAGGACCATGGAGTAGTCGGGGAAGCCTGGCGATTTTTAGTCTAGGGGGAACCGGCGCCCCGGTCGGATCCGACCCAACCATAGGAGATGAGGGTTAATGATTATTTGTTGTATTTAATTTTTATTTGTTGTTTTAGTTTTTGTTATTTTTCTATAATTTTGTTTTCATTTTACATTGTGAAACTTTGAGCCAAATCGCCAAGATGCGGGTGCTCCTGTATAAATAAATAAAAAAAATCATTGCTATTAAGGAACATCCCGGCAAGAGCACTGCTGGTTTGGGGGACTGTGGCAGTTAGTACACTAGTTCAAAACCAGAGCGTGCTAGTGGAGCAACTAGATCATAAAAAAGTTTGCCTCGCAGTAGTTCGGTAAACTGAGCAGATTTCCCACAGGAAGGTGTGTGGTAAATATTTAAATTTACAGTACAAGCTAATTTGATAATTACAAAAATCGATATTGCCAAGATAGTAAGGAAATTCCCGAATACCCAATACAGTAATCCCTTTTATCGGTTGGAAGAATTTTCCGTCTGTGAAAGAATTTCCTGGAAACTGAGAATAAATGAAAAACTAAAAATAAAATTACCACACTTACTTATTTATTTTTTCCCAATAACATTAAGCAATATGATTTCACATCTCATTTGATAGCTCTTCAGTAGTCACGAATACATAAAGAGAGATGAATCGGTTTGGAAGAGTCTAGCAAGTATATATATATATATATATATATATATATATATATATATATATACAGACCTCTAGTCACTAAAAACTATGACTCACTTAGAGCTCGTTAACAGGCCAATCAACACTGAGTGTTACAACAATTTTCATGATAAGCAATAATGGTCTTTACAATTAATGTTTTTTTTTTTTTATTTATCTCAGATAGGTACGAAGAAATATTCAATTTTTATGCCAGTGACCCCTTTAAACCTCAATTTCGAGATACGTACATAAACACATATTTATATGTAATCGAAACTAGTTAATATGGATTCAAGGATGGTCAAAACATGCTTCCATTTGAGTCAGAAACCAAAAATTCTCGTCGTTACAATTCTTAATTTAATTCGTGAATTGACGTGATATAATTTAACGTGATTATTTTCTTGTAATTAACTCAAACGACACATATATTTTGTTAAGTTAATATTTCTGTCATGACAATACAGGAAAACAAACAGCACGGGAATCATTTAAGTATTATAACAGTACTATTCACTTTGAAACTTGATAATTAAAAACAGTAATAGATTGAAAAGTATTAACAGCTGCACGACTTAGATCAATGTTATTGTATTAAAAAACCCAAATCTGAAATAGGTAAAAATAAAAAAAAAAAGAAGAAGTGAGGAATAGTTTAAGTACTGAGAGTCTGGATCATGTCTGGTGTTTTTATTTATTTATTGTTTCCTTCTTTTATCAAATATGTTTTTGAATTGGACGCCAATTAAGGTCTAGATCGTTTGTCTAAAGTTTTTAGTAGTCGGTTAAATTTAGGAGATTCAAGAAAGCCCATCACTTCAGAAAAAACTCTAGCAATATATAAAAAGCAATTTGAGTCTATTGAAACTTCAGACAAATTCCTCGAGAGATTAGTTATAAAAAAAAAAAAAGAAAAAAAAATTGCCAGGTTTAATCGGAATAAGATGGTAGAGTTCTTGCTCCCAAGCATGGAGGTGGAGTTAATTTTCGGGATGGGATTTGATATAAAGTTGGCCGTGGGAGTAGGGGCTGCTCTAATAAAAACAGCCATATATCACCCGCCTTAAGGCGGCAACTCCAAGCATTCATCTTAATATCACAGCTGGGAGTTACACTCATCGTCAGCCCCTTACGACATACTCCACCAGTCTAGGCTTAGGTTTATGTCGCATTGTTCAAATCATTTTTTATTATTGGATGTAGGTTTCTTCAAATTAACAAAAAAAAAAGAGAAGTAAATGCAGGTGCAATAAGAAAGGTTGGTCCGTTAAATGGAATCCCTTTAACCCAAGAATACTAAACCTCGATTCAAGTACTTTATTACTAAACCTTTGTCATTGTGACTACTGGAACAAAATTGCACTATGGACAATAATTGTTACTGGAACAAAGGAATCATGAAAGACAAATAATGATTAATTTAACCTTTTATTGTTTAAATATTAAAATATCGTACATATAGAAAAAAATAAAAACAATATGCACAAAAGAAAACATGAAAAAAAAACAACAAAATTATTACAAAGCTGAATTACGTAAAAATTCTTTCTGATACACATGAGAATATGATAACGAACAACTGAATCTATGTAACTAAAGCTGTCTAAATTAAAACTAATACAAAGACCAAGATCACTCTTATAATAAAATAAATAATATTAAAAATTTATAATTACTTGTCAATTTTTTGAACATATTTGACACAACACGACTTGATGTTCACCACAAATGGCCGAGGAACATTTCACGCACGATACCTTGGTCATCCTACGCAATTTGTAGTCGCACTTTGAACATATTCTTCTCTTTTTTTGTATTGTGTTTGGGACCACTTCCACCCCTGAAACAGAAGGCAAAGGACCTATGACTGCATCGATCCTTTCTTTCACATTCCGGTGTTGTCCTGGCTAAAATACTAAAATTTGAGTCAAAATGTAAATGAAATATGGAATAATGAAAGCAGAATTATAGGCAAAACAATAATAACCTTTTTGTATTACTGAACCGACGTACATTCATTATTACTAATCCTTCGACGAAACGTCGAACAAATTTCTACTTTTAATCCTAAACCTTAGTCTAACTGACGATGTAAATTTTGTTTAAACTTACCTGGTTATAATCAAACTCAAGCAGTGATCCTTTCACTATTACGGTTCAAGGGCTACTGAGTGGGGGGAAGCACTGCTGAGTGTTGAACCTCCTACCGCTACCTGAAAGGGTTTTACCTAGAATTGTTTGATCTTAGTCGTCAAACCGACGAAGGTTTAGTATTCTAGGGTTAATAAGAAACATTTCTCTCTACATGCTTCGTGGCCAACATACCACTAAAATTATTAGTAAAGAACTCAATATTTAGATCAAATAATAAATATTTCCATTTAAGAATCAATCTGGGTTTACACAGTAAGCCTGTTTTCCTCTACATTGAGTTATATTCAGAAAAAGTGCACTTTCAGAGCAACAGCTCCATCTTCAGTTCCTGTTGACTTACACAAAACCAAATGGAAAAACATGCAATCAACATTATTGTAGTTATTAAACAAATACAAAAACAACCTTAGCCTAACCTAGAAATAAAACAGCGTCGCCTGACAGCCGTAGTGCAAGCTACTGCTCTCTAACGCTATTCAAAGGTATCTACTATCTATCCTTTCTTAGATTTTACTTTACATTGTTTCGTCCGTGGACACTTTCCTCTAGTATACATACCTGTTCTTCCATTTCTTTTTAGATTGTATTTAAAATAAATCTTAGGTTTCATAGATGTTTATTAAGTAAGTGAGTTAATTATAGTAGTTCAATTTTAAATTGAATCTGTTTTTACCTGTTGACTGCTAGGAGTGTGATTTTAAGAGCTGACTGTGTTTTATGTGATATTTATTTAGATTTTTAGTTTTATTGATCCTACTTGATTTAACTTGTATTTTAATTCGGTTTTATTTCTTGGTTAGACTAAGGTTGTTTTTGAAGTTGTTTAATAATTTAAGTAATGCTGGTTGCACGTTTTTCATATTGTTTTGTGTATATCAAAAATGTTAATTTATATCTCAACAAACAATTATGATTATATACGTATAATTGGCTCAGAAGATCTATAGCGTTTCATGAAGAACTTCCAACCTTTCTTGACATGTATCCCAGTATCAGCGATCGGGATGGGTAAGATATTCGTCGTCGAAATATACTCTGGGTTGCACATAAACCTTACAACTGAACAAGACCTTTAATACCTATAATTAAATTAAATATTAAAGTTGAAAATGGGTTATATCTTTTTTTTCTGATCAGTAAAATTTTAACATAAAATAATTAATCACATGAAAATTGTAAGGAAAGTTGCAACCAGTTAAAATGTCAAAGTCTATATAATTGGACAGAATATTGAAAGTAATGCAAATATTTATGACCTATATTTTTTTTATAGGAATAACGGCTTTTAAGCCGTCTGGTTATGTATAACAGGTCACGTGAAAATGATAAGATAGAATTTCCCAACAGGACGTTTTCTGAGAAAAGGATATAAAGTGTGTCGAACCTTTTTAATATTGAGGCTACAAGGGCCTTATTGGCTGAGGTTATTAGGAACACTTTTTATGCTAAAATAGACTATTGTCGCCATTAGGGGTCTGTGTCTACATATAGAAGGTAACACTGATAATGAAAACTAATTTTAATTATGTTACGTTATACTTATTTGCTATCTTTTCGTTTTTATCTTGGCTGAATGGGTCCTCATATAAATGCACGTAGTGTAAAAATACTAGTGGAACTACTTTTAGTAAAGAAAAGATTATCTTTGGGTAAGGGGGCCACATAATTGCACTGTTATACTGAAAATAATTTACTATTGTAATAGTTAAATACTAATTATTATCTAATCGAATTTAAAAACCTTCACATAATTTTGGCATTATCAAGAAGTGCTCCATGTTGTCGTTGATTTATAATTTCTATTCGCAGATTTCTTGTTGGCTGTTATTGTTGTTCTAGTCACTAGTCTATTTGACACGGTAATACCGTGGCGGCTAATCTACTATAGTTCTTTAATGTAAATTGCTAATTCTTGTTTTTTTGTTTTTTTGGCATATCGGGTTGTCGATTATTCTCATCATTAGTAGTTTAATATTATTATTATTTCTCAGAAAACTGGTCTGAACGCCACATCGGGGGGGAGGACGTAACCGATGTGGAGTTTGTAATCGTGACATATATGTCATTTATATATCAGATAACGCTCCAGCGGTTGCAAATTTTGTGTGATCGTTACTGAAATCGAAAAACGTTTTTTCGGGAGGAAGGGGAGCGTTTAAAGGCCATCTTCGAAAATTCGAAATATCTCCATTAATATGATATCGAAAAATTGTATGAAATATATATAATTGCAAACGAAATTTTTTTCATCATCTTGATTATTAACCGAGATATTTGCATTTCTTAGTTTACAGCCATCAGTAAACCCCCACTCCTACTCATGTCATATTTCCAATAAACTGTCATATACTGAATCTCTTTATTCGAAATTTAAATAAAAAATATCGTAATGATTCAACGTAGTATGAATGTGAGATACATGCAAATACGTAGTGAGATGATGTCATAAATTAAAATTTTGTGGTTTTGGCTCTAAAATGTATATTTTATCTATACGATACTCATTATAACAATTCCTATTAATTTTAGTTGTCATATTGTCAATGGCTGAAATCGGGCCAGGAAAAAACAGAGGTTCGAAGGTGTAGGCGTCCCGAAAATTCAAAATATTTCCATTATTATGAACATTTAGTAACATCAATCTTGTTAAAATATTGATGTTCTACAATTGTTGCTCTAACGATTTTGCCACATCGGGGGGGGGGCGACCGATATGGAGTTTGTAATCGTGACATACATGTTAAGGAGAATTAAAAACAATTGCACACAATTCTAGCAATGTCATGAAGTTCCTCTTACCGTGCTTCTTTTATAATTTCCACTAGTAAATTTAAATTTATGGTGTCCATTGTTCTCAGGCACGAGTTAATTTGTAATTATGATATTAACAGCAACTATGGCAGACTGGAGCTCAATAGGTAATTCTTGATATTTTCTTAATGTTTTGGCATAATAGTTACGAATATTCTCATCATTGGGTACTCCAATGTGAATAATATTAGAAGTCTCATTAATCTTGTCAACGATGAGAATATCCAGTTTTTTATGATGCACAGAATTTTCACTTATAATCTGAGCACATCTTCGTAAAATCATTTTCCAATATTTTTTAATGATGTTATCGATAATAAGCAACCTTCTTGTCTATCAGTCTCTGCTAGAGTTTGATGGAATACTTAAGCCAAGTTATTTTGCCTTTGTAAGTATTTGGACTCAGCAAGTAGCACACTTCACATCCAGCCCTAATGTAGTAGAGTAGACCCTAATAATAATCATATCGTTATTATTATTAAGAATCGTATATTTTAGCAGATTTCCCTTAAGGGAAATCAGCTATTGAGGTCGTACTCGTGACGCGATTCTTGAAAATTTTCTTTAAATGTCCATCGATCCTACCCAGGAGATGACGAAAATGAGGTCCGTTCGAAATTATATATATATATATATATATATATATATATATATATATATATATATATATGTCTGTTAACGCTCTAGTGGTCGCAATTTATGTTTGATCGTTACCAAACTCGATATATAACGTTTTATGCAAAAAGACAGATCAAGTTCATTAATGGCTGAAATCGGACCAGTGGAAGGGGGGTTTAGAGGGGGGATTTTCGAAAATTCGAAATATCTCCGTTATGATGCGTCGGATCAAAATATTGTATAGAACTAATCTTATTGAAAATTAAATTTAATATAAATATTGCTCTATTCATTTATTCTCTATCTTGAATATTAACCGAGATATTTTCAATTTTATTAAATTGGGGCCGATAACGGATGACGAACGGGTTTCCCCGCCAAAAGCTAGCCTTTGCCGCAACTGTTCGGCTCTCGCCTACATTTCTCTATTGTATAACTTCACGTGGGAAATCTGCTTAGTTTACGCAGCCCCTGCGTGACGTACTTTTTTAGTTTAAGGTATTTTCTTGTCACGGAGTGCAATATGAACATCTATTCTGGGCATTGCTAATCTGTATCCTATTAATACAAGTTACTTGGAGATCGACCTGTGGCAGCATTATACGTGCATTCATTCTTGCTTTCAACCAGCCATTGCACTTCATAGCAATTTAACTTGCATTAACCCTAGAATGGTAGTGAACGTAAAAATTACGTATGATCTGGTTTGAACTGTTATCAAAGGGCCGATAACGACCCCACCACCCTCACCCCTCAGCTATGAGCCCTCCAGACAGTTCGGCCTTGATATCCGCCAAGTGCAGCTAAGTGAACCTTCCCACTCGTCCAATACTATTTTTTGAAATAAAAACGACACGTAATATTTACGTATCAATACTATTAACCGCAACGTTTTGACACGTAAAATTTACGTATCGCTACTAATAACCGGTTTTTATGCCATAACTTAGTTAATATTATTCTCAATTTATTTTCTTCCAATTTATTTATGTATTCTAATTTATTTTCTCTTAATGTTTTTAACTTTTATTTTTCAATATAAAAGAGACAAAGATGGATAGAAAGAATATAAATAATCTGTTTATAGTTTCGCAAAAATGGAGAAAAAATATTCAATGGATGAAGAAATCAGAAATTTATTGAAATAACTCTCCGATGAGTCAGATGGGGAAAATGACAATTATGAAATAGATGGATATTGATACGACAGCGATGATTACCTGAAGTATTCTCCAAGTGATGAGGAGGTTGAGCCTTCGGAAATAATTGCAACACAGAGTGGGCTAGATAGCGATGAGAGTGAGACAATTTTAGAAAACATCAAGGCAATCGAAGAAAGAGAAGAAACACTGAGGCAAAAAAAACCTAAAACCTCTCAACCGCACAATATTGACAGATCAGTCAGAATATATGTAGAAGGTGGGGTTATGCTTAGTAAGAATGTGTATGAATGAAGCACACAAACTCGGGTACGTGTTTCGAACAAAGCGCCTGAAAGGAATGTCGTGCACATTATTAGATATTAACGTAGATATAAGTTAAAGATAAGTGCATGTTTTAATAGAATAAAAAAATAGTCACAAACATTAAAAAATTTTGAATAATTTCACCAATTACCAGTTGCACACGTAAAATTTACGTATCAGTACTATTAAGTGGGAAATAATATCACTACCGTTCTAGGGTTAAATAGTTCACTTATGAGTCCGACTTTTTTTATGCTTTTAATTAATGAGGGGCAGCATTAAGATACCTTGTAGTGGAACGAGTTTATATATATATATATAAACGCCTTCTACTACAAGGTATGCCTTCTAGCTGCGAGCTTAAAAGTTAATTACATAAAAAATGTTCAAAGTTGGCCAATTACGGACCCATCATGCGATGACAACATTTACAACAATTAAACATAATTTTTTCACTGTAGCCATGTTCTAAAATGACACTATAAAATTGTTCACTACCACCACCGAAACATTAATTTCTTTAAACGATTTTCATTTTAGTGCAGAAGAATAATATACAATGTAAAGTTTGAATAAACTCTAGTAAATTACCTCACTGGGTGTCAACTAGTCGTCAAATATTTAAACAGTTTGCTTTAGACTTTATTATCATTACAAATAACTAGGTGCCGTTGTTTCAAGAAACTAACATTATGTTCTTCTTATAGTGAATCTTCATTTATTACTTTGTTGGTGAAATCCATTTAAAGAGTTTTGAGATTCAGCTGACGTCATGCTAGTTTAAAATTTGGTCTTCAATTTATTTATATTGTTTTAAAATATTTTCTATTTAAAGGCCAAGAGTAAATTAAATATCTTTGGTTGTAACTTTGTTAAAACCGCTTTAGTGGCTTTTTTAAAACCCATAAGACTGTCAACCAGACAGAACATTATTTAAGCATTATTTAAGGAGAGAGAATATGAAAAGTTAATTTTATTAATTAAGTTTAAACGATAAAAACCTAAGCAAGATATTTTGAATGTTTATAAGTGTGCGCGTGCATGTGCGTTCCTGTTTATTTTCTTAACAGAAAGTTTTATTGCTGTAAAAACACATTTATTCATTTACACATAATACGTATTAACAAAATCTTGATAGGAAGGAAGTCTGCATAAAAAGAACAATTTTTTTAAAATTTATTTATTTATACAGGAGCACCCGCATCTTGGCGATTTGGCTCAAAGTTTCACAATGTAAAATGAAAACAAAATTATAGAGAAATAACAAAACTGAAACAACAAATAAAAAATTAAATACAACAAATAATCTTTAAATACTAGTAATAAAGACAATTAATAAGCATAAGACATAAATAAGCATTAGATGAACAAACATAAATAAACATTAGACTAGTAATACAGACAACAATTTAAAATGGTTTTAATAAAAACAATTATGTTATTCCTATATACTAGTACATTTATATTATTTTATTTATTTAGTTTTGTACCCCATAGCGATGCTGATTTGCATTATTAGGATGATATATTTACTCCTTTATGTGCGTACCTTTTTTTGGACTTTTATATTATGGAAAATATTTCTTTTATATCTGATTCTTTCTCATATTCGTGCTTTGTCCAAAGAATATAATAAAAGTTAACCCTTTTAAATCTTTTTAGGTATGCTGTAGACCGATTCTATTTTGCATTATTTGTTTTTGTAAATGTTGATTTATTTTAGAGGTTAGTATGGAATATATTGGCTGCTGTCAGTTAATAGTTCTGTCATATCGTAGGGTATGTGAAAGTTTTCTCGTTGGATGCAGTCTGTCAGTATGTGTTTTATCGTAAGGTGTTTGTTGCAGCATTTGCATATAGGGTTATCAGTCCTTGTCATTAAGTGTCTATGTGTCAGGTATGTTTGGCCGATCCTGAGTCTGGCAAGAACTACTTCCTCCCGTCTAGTACTCCTATGGCTCGATTATTTTTATAAATATAATATCAAATTAAATAGTAGTGCTAATGCAGCTATCCTGGGTCGTCGAAAACTATGATTTAGTATGTTATAATTATTTTACCCTTTTAATTTATAGGAAAAATAACCATAACCACCACTATTAACAATAGCTAATATTTAACTAGCAGCATCAGCAATGGAGTAGTTCTGATATATTTTTGTAATTAACGATTTCCTTACCATGAATAATGTTATTTATTTTTCATAATTAAAGTGATGTCGATTTTTTATATTTATTAGGATAATGTACAAGTATTCTCAGGATAGCAGGTTTTATTTCCCATGGTGAGAGGGAAATTTATTTTCCCGGAGCCATTCACAGGGCTGGGAGTAATAGTGGCGCACCTGTGGAGAGCTGTCATTCTCAATTACTGTAATTGAAAACACCAACTAAGGGAATCCAACACAAATTTTAAATTTTTGAGCAAGTTTTTTTTGTTGATGTTTTTATTAATTAATCTTTGACACAAAACAATAAAGAAATCTCGGGGTTTTTCAACTTTCACATCTGCCAATAAATCACTTTTATAAACATGGTTCATAAAAAAATCAACATCAAAGAACTTCTGCGTTAGGTGTTTTTATAAATGTATGATTTTATACTGACAACGAACACGTTTTAGTTGGTATTATATTTTAATGCTTTTTTGAGGTTGTTTATACTAATACGTGATTTTCGAAAACTTACTACATATCTCAATCAAAATACACACTTACAGACACTCACATGCGCGAGCACACACACACAACACGCGCGCGCGCACGCACGCAAACACACTTACCCTTAAGTATTTGAAGTCCTTCACGTAGCGATATATATATCGTACAACGCTCTAGCGGGTGTAATTTTTGTGTGAACCTGACCGAAATCGATAAATAAACGTTTTTTGTAAAACTTAAGATCAATTTCGACAATGGCTAAAATCGAACCAAGAGAAGGTGTGGAGTTTTTAAAGGTAGGCTTCAAAAATTTGAAATGCCCCCATTATTATGCTATCGAAAAATTGTATGATATCTATCTTATTGCAAATTTAATTTACTATTGATGTTTTTAAATACATTTTTTCATCATCTTGATTATTAATCGAGATATTTGCATTTTTTTAGTTTTCAGCCATCAGTAAACCCCCACTCCTACTCATGTCATATTTACAATATACTGTTATATCCAGAATCACTTTATTCGAAACTTAAATACAAAATATAGTAATGGTTCTACTTAGTATGTTTGTGAGATACATGAAAATACGTAGTGTGATGTCATAAATTACAATTTGGTGGTTTTGACTCTAAAATGTATATTTTATCTAAACGATACTCATTATAACCATTCTGTTCAACTCTAATAATTTCCTTTAAATCTAATATTAATTTTCATATTGTTAATGGCTCATATCGTGCCAGGAAAAAGGGGGTTCGAAGTTGTAGGCGTCTTGAAAATTCAAAATATTTCCATTATTATGAGTCGGATCGAAACACTTTGTAGCATCATTTTTTTAGAAATATTTATGTTCTACAATTGTTGCATTATGCATTTTTTGTACCTGCAATATTAAGCAAGTTATTCGTTTACTCATATTTATTTTTAGCTGGTGGTGAGGGTTATGAATGAATGGTTAATCACGAAACTTTTTTATGGCTCCTCACAATTTTATTTCTTATAAACGCTGAGCGCTTTCGGGGACGAAATCCCCATCCTCGGAGCCTCAGAGCGTAGGGCGATCCTATAGACTTGCTACAAGGCTAAACCCTGCCGATGCACTCAGTATGAGTGCATGCAGTTTGAGTGCATCGGCAGGGTTTAGCCTTGTAGCAAGTCTATAGGATCGCCCTACGCTCTGACGCTCTGAGGATGGGGATTAATCCCCGAAAGCACTCATCGTTTATATATATATATATATATATATATATATATATATATATATATATATATAAAATTGTAACCTCCGTCTGTACATTGATTTTTTTCGCGAAATTTCACGATAACTTTTCGTTTCACATGTCATAGACACCACATCTGCATTTTGTTTCTTTCGTGTATGTTTGTTTGTTTGTTACCTTTTCACGCATAAACGGCTGAACCGAATTTTATGAAACTTGGTATGTATATTACTACTAACCCAAATTAGACTTTAGGCTATATTAATTTTCTCTGAGGCGAACAGGAGTGGGGGTTATAAGGGAAGCCTGAAATTAAAAATAGCGATATTTCGTTTTCTATTGGTTTTTCGGCAAATATGCAAATAACAAAAGTGGTTTATTTTGTTATTTAGAGTAACTTTTGTTATATACACTTTTGTCGTATACCGAAGTTTAAATGCGTTATACGCTAAAAATTATAGCGGGAGTCAACAATATTATTTGCCAAAAAAGACTCAACCGAACTAAATAAAACTCGGTATGTGCATTAGCACTAACGCCTTCATTGTATTACGCCATACCAACTTTTCGAGGGACGGGCAGGAGTGGAGGTTATAAGGGAGGCCTGAAATTAAAAATAGTGATATTTGGTTTCCTATTGGTTTTCCGCAAATATAAACATAACAAAAGTTGTTTATTTTGTTATTTGGAGTAACGTTTCTTATATACACTTTTGTCGTATACCTAAGTATAAATGAGTTATACGTTAAAACTGTAGCGGGAGCCAACAATTTTATTGGGCACAAACGAACTTAACAAAGCGCGGTATGTCAATTAGCATTAATTCGTCCATGATTATAAGTTATATTAAAATTTTTAGGTTCGAACGGGAGGGGGGTTATAAGGAAGGCCTGAAATAAAAATTCACCTTATTTACATGTATAAGAGACGGGAAATATAAAAATATCGAAGACAGTGAAGTCTTATCGAACAAATATTCTATTATTAGCAAATCCACGGCAACGACGGGTATCAATCCTAAACACTGGGACGGGTAAATGTCAAAATATTGTGCAATGTAAAGCCTGCTAAAAAATACCATCACCATTCAGCCTCAAATGAATACCCGGGCGAAGCCGGGTATCTGAGCTAGTAAGAAATAAAATTGTGAGGAGCCATAAAAAAGTTTTGTGATTAACCATTCAAGTTATTCGTATTTTCATCTTTCAGCGAAACCCCTCTTCTGCTCACCAGAATTAAATTTAGAAATGGAAAATATTTGATAAGATGAGATCACCAGCGTGGGAAATCTGCTTAGTTTACGCAGCCCCTGCGTGACTGACGATTTCCTTTACATATATTGGTAAAAGATTGAATCCATTCCGACTTGGATTTATCATTATCCCCACTCATCATCTGGTCATTGGTGACATTAGTAATCCGACACATGATGAATATTAGGAAGGAGTTGAAACCACTAATCCACAGCTAATTGGACGATCAAATTGATTTGTGGTGGTGGGGGGGGGATTATCGTTCGCGTCTAATTGACGTGGGTAAGTCATCAATCACTTGGCGTAAACGAGTCTAGCCCTAAAAACCACTGCTCATGAACATTATCAATGAGGAGGCAACCACGTCGTCCAAATAGACATTGATAAGCCCAAACTCCATTAAGGTGACACGTCGATTGAAATGTTTCCCGTTCCCTTTTGAAACCATTAATACAAATAATAGTCAAAAATGGACTGGCTCATATAATTTAGAATTTTATTGGTTCTGAATGACCATGGAAGCAGTTTACTATTCATTACTAAAAGTTTTATAATTGGCATCGGAAAATTTTAAAAATTTTAGCTTTTTATTTTTAGCACATTTTCTATATGCAGGATGTGTACAATTTAATTTTATTTATTTTGTTGGTTCCCCTTTTCTTTTTGTAGCAGATTTCCCTTAAGGGAAATCAGCTATTGAGGTTGTACTTATGATGGAATTTTCGAAATATTTCTTCAAATGCCCATCGATCCATCCTAGTAGATGACGAAAATGAAGTCCGTTCAAAATTGTATATATATATATATATATATATATATATATATATATATATATATATATTTGTCTGTTACCGCTCTAGCGGTTGAAATTTTTGTTTGATCGTTACCAAACTCGATATTTAGTCGTTATATGTAAAAAGAAAGATCATGTTCGTTAACGGCTGAAATCGGACCAGAAGGAGGGGGGGGGGTTAGTGGGGAGGATTTTCGAAAATTCGAAATATCTCCGTACTATACGTCGGATCGAAAAATTGTACAGAATCAATCTTATTGCAAATTACATTTACTATAAATATTGTTATATACATTTATTCTCTATCTTGAATATTAACCGAGATATTTGCATTTTTATGAAATCTGGGTGGCTAACGGACTAGTGATTTTCCCGCCAAAAGCTAGTTCTGCCGTTTCCTTAACAGCTTGACTCTCGTGAAATTTCTCTATTGTAAACCTTCACGTGGGAAATCTGCATAGTTTACACAGCCCCTGCGTGACGGACTTTTTTTCTTTTTGGTTATCACTTTTCCTTATTTTTTTTTTTATTTATTTAATTTTTATTCTCCCCCCCCCCCCTTCTATAGTTACATTTTCAATTATATTATTTTCATCCCCTGATATTTCCATATCGTACAATATCGTTTGCGTCATATAAGACCCTGGCATGCGAATAACCCGTTTCAAAATCACCGTTTGCCATAGTTCACTCTTTTTCCGTTTGTTGTTTTTTTTTTTTTTTTTTTTGCATTTCGCTTTTTTAATGACACTTGAATAATGAGTAAATCGCCAGCGTTGCGGAACTCATTTATATAAATAATAAATAACACATAAGGAAATCAGCTATTTAGGTCGTTCTCATGACTCAATTTTCGAAAAAAAATCCTCAAAAGTCCATCGATCATACCAAGGAGATGACGAAAATGAGATCCACTCAAAACTGTGTGGTGTGTGTATGTGTGTGTGTGTGTGTGTGTGTGTGTGTATATATATATATTTGTCTGTTAAAGCTCTGGCGATCGCAATTTTACTTTGATCGTTACTAAACTCGATATTTGAACGTTTTTAAGGAGAATTTCGAAAATTCGAAATATCTCCGTTGTTCTGCTTTGAATCGAAGAATTGTATCAATCTTATTTCGAATATGATGTTCTATAAATGTTGTTATATACTTGTTTTCTCTGACTTTATATTTATTCTTTAAAATTAACCAAGATATTTCCATATTTTAGTTTTCCACCTACAGTAGACCCACACACCACTCCTACCCATGTCATATTAACAAAAAGCTTTTATATTGTGAAGTACTTTATTTGAAGACTAAATGACAAATAAAGTTCATACTGAACTTTTACGTTTTGAGATAAATGAAAATATGGGACGCACGTAGGAAATCTGCTACGTTAACGCAGCCCCAGAGTGACTGACTTTTTAAAATCGTAAATCTCTTTTTGTATCCGCCTCATGTTAATGTTATGTTAATTTTAAATTGATAACATATTTAATAGCTTTTGTTATTAAAAATATTTAATACCTTCGTCAAGAATGATATATTTTGTTGAACTTAGCGCAAGTATGATTCTTGCATTTCCAAGAGAGTAATTTACAGTATTTATATACTGGCTAGATATGTGGATATGTAATGTTTTTTTTTAGTAGTGTATTTGTCATGCAGAAATTTTGAACTTCAGATTTTAAAATTATTCTTAATCCTCTACAGACTTGAAGACCACAACTAAATACAATGCTATCGTCGATAACTTATCAAGAAGCCACTATCGTAGTATGATAGCAATTTCCTGTTTGTATTCAATTTACTAAACCGGAGAAAGCCACGAGTTTATAAAATAGTGATAAGGGATTTATAACAAAAAAAACTCGTTTCTTTAATATTATTTTTTGGTTTTATATTTGACAATTTTTGTAAAAAACAACAATGTTTTGGTTAAAAAAAGTTACTAAATAGCTTCCGCTTTCTTATAATTTTTCCTAGACTATTTCTTGATAAAACAATAAATATATTGCTATTAAGTTAGGCATGAACTTGTTTTAAATAAAACCACCCCTTTTCTCATCAGACACTCAGTTTATCACTACTAAACTGTTAAATTAATCCGATTCGTTTAAATTTTAAATATAATAAAATAACAGGTTTATTAAACACGGGCCAGCTTAATCTGATCAAATGGGAAAGTTATTCATATTCACGAATACCATGGGGTTGATATCCAATATAAAAGGCTCTTAACCCAGTTCAGAAATGGCCGATTGTAAACTTTACGATTTGGTGTAACGCTTTATACTTTATTATAGAATGAATGTTCCATGAAATTTTATGCGTAATGCTTTATGTTGTTTTTGTTTGTTTATTATTGGTGGATTTATTGCATTTAATTACGAAAACTATAAACTGCATTAGCAATAAAGTGCAAAATAGTGAAACATTTTATAGGTAATAATAATGTGTATGTATATATATCCAATCTGCATTCATCAAATAACTCATTTTAAGATGCTAATAAACATTTTGAAAAAATAGTGTTTTAAAAAATATGCGCTGGAAAGACGTACCAGTTTTCTCGTATGCAATTTCAAGATAGGCCCAATTGCTACGTTTGCATTTACTTACCATAAATACTCATATTTCACATATAAATGTACTACCAAACACGAATATGTTGTGTGTGTATATATATATATATATATATATATATATATATATATATATATATATATATATATATCTTCTCACCCTGAATAATTTTAAATTAAAAAACGTTCGTCACGCAGGGGCTGCTTAAACTAAGCAGATTTCCGACGTAAAGTTTTACAGTAGAGAAATCTGCCCAATAATAAGTGTAGTAGTGAGTGATCTCTAAACTTATTCACGAGGGACGAAGAGTTACAGAAACGGCTGCCAGAGCTCTTTTCGGAAAGTACCGAACATAGCCGACTCCTTCCGACCACACACAGAATACAAATGCAAATATCTCGGTTAATATTCAAGATACAGAATAAATGTATAAAACAATATTTATAGTGAATTTAATTTTGAATAAGATTGATTCTATACAATTTTTCGATCCGACGCATAATAACGGAGATATTTTGAATTTTCGAACCCCCCTCCTCTAAACCCCCCCTTCTACTGGTCCGATTTCAGCCATTAACGAACTTGATCTTTATTTTTACATAAAACGATTAAATTCCGAGTATGGTAACGATCAAACAAAAATTGCGACCGCCAGAGCGTTAACAGACAAATATATATATATATATATATATATATATATATATATATATATATATATATATATACTTTTGAACGGACCTCATTTTCGTCATCTCTTGGGTAGGATCGATGGACATTTGAAGACATTTTTCGGAACTCACGGCATGAGTACGACCTCAATAGCTGATTTTTCTTGAGGGAAATCTGCTAAAAAGGACGCATAACCCAGCCTAATGTAATGGTTTTTGTGGAATGTCTTGAATAGAATGGGACTACTATAGATATTTTCTCATAAGAGAAGGCTCAGTTACACGTGAGTTAAGGCATAGATAGATACCAAATATCCTAATGAACTGTGTAGATTCGTGGGTTCAAAACCCATGTGGGTAGTATGAAATCATATTCTGAGGAACTAACTAAATAAAATCCTGACTCCAATCCTGAGTAGAAAATGGTGTTAACCTATATGTAAGTAATCTACATTAGTCACAGAAGCATTAAGTGGTTGTTGATAAATAAAATCTAAAAAAAAAAAAAAAAATACAACATTCCGAAAATACCAGGAAATGTATTTTTTTTTGGTTAGTTAACCCTCGGTCGGGCGCGTCAAAAATATTCCGCCTTCGGGCGCGTGTATCTCAGAGATACAACCTCAACCGTTTTTACGGAAATACAGTTTTTTAATATAAACACTAAAATGTTCAGTGTGTAATTTGAAATCTGAGGAAGTATTTGTTCGAAAGAAGTAAATAATTTTCAAAATTGGACGTACTATATTAAAAAAAAATCATGATAGATAATATAACCAAGTTGGTTATAGATTCATTGTTATTAAAACCGTGAACGATAATTTTTAAAATATAATTAAAACATACAAATACCAAAAGAAATAGTTTAAATGCACATGTCTTAATTATTCATAATTCATTTCAGTTTGTGAACAATATAAAAAAAATATCTAAATATAACTTCATTCAAAAATAAGTAGCACGAAATCATTTTTAGATAAGACTTATTAAAAATCATCTAAATTTTAATGTACCAATCCTTTTAAAAATAGCAGTTTAATTATTATCTCTTTTGCAGAGCTGCATTACAATTAGGACATGGCGTGGAACTATGTTGTAAACAAATTTTGCTTTTGCAAAGCTCACAAGAATAATGAGTAAACCTACATTTCTTTTCAGTTTAGCTTGGTTCACATCATTTGCTTTAGTTCGTTGTAGTGGACGGACTTTTTTTATGCTGTTCTGTACTTGAGTTCAATGTATGGTCCAATAAGTCTCTATACTCGTCAAGTTTCGTCCCTAGTTGGTAAACGTCTACAGTTGTCACTGCGTCATACAATATTTTCTTGAATAAGCTCTTATGAAAGCTAATGTATGAGCAAAATAATAGAAAAAATTGGTTTATATGGTTCCATTCAATAAAGAGAAAGTTAATTGATGTATATATTTATGAAATACAGATTTCAAAAAAACTTAGGAGACCGGGCGCGTGGTATCTAGGAGATTAAACTGAATGACAGGTGAAACACACGACTCCATTTAACACAGTGACACTACTGACCATGAGGAGGGGTCCTCTATACTACATAACTCGAAGCACTACACCACCACTCTCTGCTAGGAGGAGTGGCAAATATTTTTTTAGAAACAGTGTATCTGAGAGATCACGCGCCCGACGGAGGGTTAATAAAGGACTTCAATATGAGGCACAATCTAGGAAATTGAGTTCATCGGAAGGTGTAGAAATAAGGTTAGGAATGAAGGCATAAGAAAAGGCGAGGTGTTGGAGTTTATGCTGAAAAGGACAATGCCATTATTAGCAGCTACTAGTACCACGAAAATATTTTGAAGTGAGACCCACAGGAAAACATACCAAAGGAAAGCATAGGACTACAGGAAAACGTCCTAATTGGTGACATGGTCACAAGAAAAAATCCACATATAAAGCATTGAGTCTCTGGATCTTCATGGAAGACGTTTGGCCGCAGGAAAACATCGTCATGGATGACATAACAAAATAATATCTCCTTGGAAGATATTTGGTCTCAGGAAAACATCCCCATAGATGTGCCATAGAGCCTCAGAAAAACGTCTTAATGGAAGACATACGGTCGCTGAAAAATATCCACATAGATTCTATATTAGCATGATGGCTTACCCTATAAGCTCAAGCTACTCCTTCTCAGCACATTCTACTCCTTATACTCAGATCCTCCCTTTTGAACAGATTTTTTCGAGTCCTGCAAGGAAATGAATACTCAGACTACTATACTGTGGATGCAGGAATTCCCCAGGGCAGTGCTCTTGGACCACTACTGTATCTCCTATATGCATTTGACATCCCTACATCAGCGAAAACTCTCCTGGCGACCTATACAGATGATACAATAGTCCTTTAATTCGATCCCGATCCTACTACTACTTCGAAGAATCTTCAACTCTCCTTAACCGAGATTGAAAAATGGTGCAATGTTTGGCGCATAAAGACCAACGAATGTAAATCTCACCTTATCACGTTTTCCCTCCTGCGAATTCAATCTCCTGTTTATTTCAACAATATTCCTTAACCACCAGCCAATTGTGTACGCTACCTTGGACTACATTTGGACACCAGACTTACTTGGAAATCCCATTTAAGTCACTACTTAAACCAATATGGACATACACAATAAAAGTGTGGGGTACAGCAAAACCTTCGAACATCAGACGCATCCAGACTTTCCAATTCAAAGTCCTGCACCCCATAGTAGATGCTCCATATTATGTTACAAACCACACTCTCCATAAAGATCTTAATATCCCATTTGTAAAGGACCTAATTCCCTAAAGATTCAGAAAATTCCACAGCAGGCTATCCAATCATCCTAATCCTGAAGTCCTAGCCTTTTTCAGTACCACTCATCCATATTTCCCTCCACGGCGCCTCAAGAGACAATGACCCAGAGATCTCCTATAGAAGTGTAAAGTGAAGTGATAGCAGTGACTATTTTCTTATCAAGTGCCATTCCTCCTTAGCTCTTGACTTCTTTGCCACACAGGGAGAGGCTGCTCCTCTCATTGTGGTGAAGGGGTGTAGCTTCTGTCGAGAGTGATGGGGGACGATTGTATTGTTCATTCACGTTACCATGCATATATTATAAATGCATTTATATGCGGAAAGTAATATACTTAACAAAATTAAATAATAATAAAAAGATTCAATAGGCACAGAAAACCATCTTCATGGAAGACACTTGGCCTAAGGAAAACATGCTCATGGAAGGCATAGGTTCAGAGGAGAACATTTTATTGAAGACACGTAATTGGCCACACGTAAATAACAGAACTCCAAGCTAGAACAGAATGCATTTGTATCAGTTAATGCTCTTACAATAAATAGTTTTCTTTATTAATTTCTGGATGGCCAAGTATCAAATTATAATTTTAAGGAATCTACTCAAGCATAATATATTCGTATAATAAACTAGTAATTAGTTTTATCAATGTGACCTATTGAGAAAAATGGTCAGGAAATATGGGGTGCGTGTGGGAGCATAAATTTTCCGAGCTTGGGGAAGAAGATATTTTGTTGCTCCAATTAATATAGATCCAATGGCGGAGTATGTAATTTGATCATGATGTATTCCATCCAGTATATTTCCCTCTGTTTATACACCGTACCATAAATATAGCTTTCTAATCCATCCCATCCAATAGCATTCATGGTTCAGTTCCTTTTTCTGTATATAATAACTTTTTTCAGAAAGTATTTAGAATTCAAAATATTTCCTGGTTTATTTTTCTCATATTAATCAAAGAAAATTATTGAGAAAATACTCAAGGTAAATATCAAGTTCAAAAAATTATACGATGTTTTTCCAATGAAAGAAGAAGCAAACTACTATTTCTTCGTCTTCTTTCTTCCTGATGAAATATTTTGAAAGAAAATCGACAGCACTTTCAAGGCATAAACATGATTTTCAGAACTTAAAAAGTGCAAAAAAACGCAGGGGCTACGTATACTTAGCGGATTTCTCAAGTGCTTGTATCATACACTACTGATATAATTTTACCATGTATCCTCCATAACTAATTAAAAATCTTATGAGAAGGAGTAGGGCGTTTACTGAAGGTTGAAAAGAATGAAGTACTAATAGATCGCTTAATAATATTTTGATATTATGAATGAATGAATATTTGAGTTTCGAATAATAGTTGATAATAAAGGACATATTTTGATTTTTCTAATTCCCTTATACCCCCCTCCCCATTCAATTCCTTTTACAATTTCAACGATGATCTTTAGTGACGAATGAAACTGTCAAACATGGAGTATAGACAGATACTAATAAATAGAAATAAACTATTTCGAGTAAAGAACCTAAATTCGTAACTGATGAAATCGCCTTTATACTTATTCGAATGTATCCTAAACAATAAAGGTCCGTTGAAAATAACATTGCTTATTTAAGCTTGAAATAAAATAAAATCCTTGGTACAGTAAACTGCCTAATTGTTAACTTGCGATGGCTGAAAATGAGTGTTAACAAAATTAAAAAAATTAAATCTCATGGCTAGTATTTGAGAAAGAGAAAACGTGTATAGAACTGCATTTATAGAAATTAAAATTCAAAAACTGATTTGCTATATACAGTTTTTGGACCCGCATAATAATATGCTGTTCATAAAAGAGGTATTGTGAATTTTCAAGTTTTACACACACGCATATATATATATATATATATATATATATATATATATATATATATATATATATATATATATATGTTGTCATATCTATCGGTGCAGACCGTCCACTGGCTGATGGTCGAGTACAGTTGGCAAGGGCTTTCGATGCAAAGGCACCATCTTCAAGCCGTCTAGAGTTGTACTAATATAAGAAGATTCTTGAATATATATATATATATATATGTATACACAAAAACGCACGCACACAAACGTGCCTACATATAATTGCAGAGACCTCATTTTCGTTATAACCTAGGTATCGACGGATATTTATGAAGTTATCGAAAATCGTGTCATGAGTACAACTCGAGAGTTGATTTCCTTTGAGAGAAAACTGCTCAAACATATTGAATAATTATATTGAACATTTTTCAGGAGTTCATCAATTTTCTTCCTTTTTTAATAATAAGTTGTTTGTGCCATTTTTCGGACTGAAGATGAGATATAAACCTCGAAAGCGACAGTGGAGCTAATGCATATCCTTTTGAAGGATTTGCTTTTTATTAAAAGTAGCTAATCGAACCCTCCCGTTCTGATAAAATCAATATTTATGGACATCTGTGAACAACTTCTTTCATGGTTGATCTCCGCCAGACATACTATTGGTGTTAGTTCCACCTGAGTTGAGAAGTGAATGATATATTTGTCATCAAAAATGTTAAATAGTTACCTATTTATTAAAAGAATTTTTGCAACAAAAAATAGCACTGTACTTGAAGAAACTATAGAATTCTAACGACGCTAGAAATTGAAATATTTGTTCGTACTACTCTTTCTAAACGAGGCTTGAATTTGTATAAGTGAAGAGTAACCACGAAACATATACTCTTTAAGTCGATAGATTTCCTTCAAATTTTCAGATCTGTGATTTTAGTGAAATAATTATTTGAATTTTATTAAACATGATTGTTAGTGTAGATTATGAATGTTAGAAAATAAAGTGTAACAAAAGTTTTAAATATGAATTATTGCACTTGTTTCTTTACTCATAAAATTGAGAATGTGTATCTTAAAAAATATTTAGAACCTCGCTGTGTTTCATGTTTTTTTTTTTTTAAATAAATGAAAACTAGAGAAAATAATGGAAAGAAATTTCGAATTTTATTAGACAGTTATACGCGTTGAGCTTCCCTCTTCTCAAGAACTGTACTTAGTCACGAAGGAGCAATCAGTTCTATATTATATCCCAAAGGACTTGTTATTTTTTTCCATAATCATTTTCAATTTGTGGTAATGTTCCTGAATAGCTCCGTTTTTTGTAACACGCAACGGTAACGGAATTTTCATTGAGATGGATAAGTAGTCCAGTGAATTAATGAAACAATATTGCGTTTTTATATTAATTTATCTTTTTTGTTGTTTTCTAGTTGTCTAGTCTGTATAAAATAAGGCTTAGATGGTATTTCAGCAAATTACTACTCTAAATTTTGTTTACAAGCCTTTTATGGCCTTTAGTCAATCCACTGCATTACCATTTATCCAATGGCGTTGGTGTCATTAATGAATTACATAGCTTCTTTTCAAAGAAGTATTGCATTTATTCTTCAGTAAACTTTTACTTAAATATTTTTAATAAATAAATGCTAAACATTAATATGTGGTAGAATTATTCATATTCCAAACAAGTATTACGTCTAAGCGAAACACTATTCTAAACCTTTAAGAGAACATAACCCACTCTGTTCATCCAGTCCAATTTCTTCCAGTACATTCTTAAATATAATATTCTGTTAATGCTTATTCACTATTTCTATTATTCATAATTATAATAGTCTTTTCATCAATTAAACTTAAACTTTTTTTTTTTTTTTACTTTTTTCTATGAATTAATGGAAGCATTGGTAATCGTTTTCAGATTTCTACTGAATTATCCATTTTGACCCTCCCTAAACTTATTTTCATTAGTTTCTGCGTCTCGTCTGTACTTGATTACGTTTGTATGTATCTTACATAACTAAAAACAAAGGCAGCCTTTGAACGTTGAAATTCTGGTTTTGCTGTGACGTATAATCTTTTGAACGGAATAGTCTAAGGAGGGCAGGGTTTAGAGATGGGCAAAAATTAAAACTTCTAATTTTCTCCTTACGCATTAGATACAAAAATAAACTGTGTAGGACCTTTACGTTTGTCATGAATAGATCTATAATTTATAATCTATCCCTTAAGGGAAATCAGCTATTGCGGTTGTACTCATGACGGAATTTTCGAAACTTTTCTTCAAATGTCCATCGATCCTACCTAGTAGATGACGAAAATGAGGTCCGTTCAAAACTGTAAATATATATATATATATATATATATATATATATATATATATATATATATATATATTTGTCTGTTACCGCTCTAGTGGTCGCAATTTTTGTTTGATCGTTGCCAAACTCGATATTTAGTTGTTTTATGTAAAAATAAAGATCAAGTTCGTTAACGGCTGAAATCGGACCACTGGGAGGGGGGTTTAGAAGGGAGGATTTTCGAAAATTCGAAATATCTATGTTACTATACGTAAGATCGCAAAATTGTACAGAATCAATCTTATTGCAAATTAAATTTACTATAAATATTGTTATATATACTGCTCAAAAATGAATAGGGATATTGGCAGTTTTATGATATTTATGGGGCCTAGCACTTTAGTTATTTTTTTAAATTATAAATATCATTAAAATTTATTATAAATTATTGTCTTTTGCCCCCATAAAAAAGTAATTTAATTAAGGTCCATTTAATTAAAATTAATAGGATAAGAAAAAATAACCAATATCCCTATTCATTTTTGAGCAGTATACATTTATTCTCTATCTTGAATATTAACCGAGGTATTTGCATTTTTATTAAATTTGGGCCGATAACGGATTTTTGAATTTTCCGCCAAAAGCTAGTTCGGCCCTTTGCCGTAACTGTTCAGCTCTCGCATGGAGATTTCTCTATTGTATAACCACGTGGGAAATCTGACTAGTTTACGCAGCCCCTGCGTGACGGACTTTTATAATTACATTTTTGTCCTGTCAGACCACGATTCCTCTTTTTTATTTCGATAAGTTGAAAATCTAGTCCCTTAATATGATGGATATATTTTCAATGTATTTCCCATGTCCTTGTATATCACACTAAACTGATAGAGTAGAAGGGGGGGGAAATTGACGGCAAATAACCAGGAAGAACGAATAACTCACTTAATACTTGATTTAATAAAAATTGAGAACAATATATGATGTTTAAGCTTCTAATAAAGTGCTTCATTATATAACAGCTTATTGTTTACATAAGTAGGAGTGGGGGTTTACTGAAGACCAAAAACTAAAAAAAATACAAATATTTCGGTTAATAATCAAGACAGTGAAAAAACGTACATAACAACATTTATAGAAAAATAAATTTGCAATAAGATTGGTTCTATACAATGTTTCGATCCGATAAAAGGAAATATTCAAAATTCCCACCTCTTAACCCACCCACCAATTTGTTAGATTTTTGTCATCTGTAGTGTTACCTAAAACGTTTAAATATTGACTTCGGTAACGATCAAACAAAAACTGCGACCTCTAGCAGAGTTAACACACACACACACATATATATATATATATATATATATATATATATATATATATATATATCCCTGTAGGGAAATCTGCAAAAATGTTTGGAGTATATTAATATTTTTTACTAAAATGTCAGGTATTAGCTTATACTTCGGTAGTAATTTGTGTACTGTCTATTTCAACGTCCTTTATTACTAATATTAATATCATTAAGAAATCATTATAATGCATTTATTTGTTAAAGAAGATTAGACGAATTTTAGGGCATACGAATTTGGAAACTAGGGTTCAGTCTTTATATCAGCGGGAAATCATTGGAGCATAAGTTTGTGACAGCCACTGATGAGGGAAAAGTTTCGGATGAACTGTATCTGAGACGAAAAGGGACCACGGTTTGAAGAAGGGCAAATTGAATGAAAAAGTTTGGTGCTGACTGATGACGTTGCTTGGAGCCAGGAATCAATAGATGGTCTTCACTCCTGGAGATAATTGGAGTCCCGCTGGGACCAGTTCCTCGTGAGTGACAGGTGCCCTTAGGGGATACGGAGGTGTTAGACGGGAAATTATCAGGATACCTTTTGTAATGGATTGTTTCTCAGGGATAACACTACAAAGGGAGTTTTATCTTTTCGCGAGATGAAAATTGAAACTGACTGTGCTGACATACTGTCAAGAAAGTATTTAAGAAATTCTGGACTAAGAGTCAAAATGTCCAGCTGCTTATAACGAAATGACGAGTACAAATTACTTCAAGGAAAGATGTTCAAGAAAGGACAGTAATCTCGCCTAGAGTAAAGTTATCAAAACTGAGGTTAATCAAGATTTGCCGATAGAATGGTCTCTTCCTCACAATTAATCATCAAGGAAACCAAGGCAATCAGGAAGGCCACTCACTATCATATCAAAACTTCTTGAAGATATTTACAGTACATTTTTTTTTCCAAAAATAATTCTAATACAAATAATCTGGCTAACTATACATAAAATGTCATGGTGATTGCAGAGGTAGGTACATTATGTCCACTCTACTTGCTCAACTGTCGTCAGAATAATAACAATATTAGTTTTTAGCAAATTTCCCTCAAGGGAAATCAGCTATTGAGGTCGTATTCATGACGCGAGTTTTGAAAAAAATTTCTTCAAATGTCCATCGATCATACCCAGGAGATGACGAAAATGCGGTCCGTTCAAAATATATTATTATTATTATTTTATTAACATCCACTTTTTGCAACTAAGGCTAACTAAAAAGGTTACCACCCTTTTCTAGCCAGGGTGGGACATAGGATTTTATTTAATGAATTTCCTCACTAAATAAATTCCCTTTCCCAGGCGGGAATCGAACTCGCCACTCTAGGATTACCATGTGAGGTTAAAGGCAACGCTTTAACTCGCATGGCTAACCTGAGCCCCTGCTATGTATATATATATATATATATATATATATATATATATATATATATATATATATATATTTGGCTGTTAACGCTCTAGCGGTCGCAATTTTTGTGTGATCGTTACCACACTCGGAATTTAACTGTTTCATGCAAAAAGGAAGATCAAGTTCGTTAATGGCTGAAATCGTACCAGTGAGAGGGGGGGATTTTTGAAAATTCAAATATATAAATATTTAAGATATATAAATATCTCCATTATTATGTGTCGGATTGGAAAAGTATATAGAATCAATCTTATTGAAAATTAAATTTCCTCTAAATATTGTTCTACACATTTATTCTGTATCTTGAATATTAGCCGAGATATTTGCATTTGTATTGTGTGAGTGGTCGGCAGAATTCGGCCATGTTCGGGACTTTACACCGGAAGCTAGTTCGGCCGTTTCCGTAACTGTTCGTCCCTCGGGAATTGGTTTAGAGATTCGTTACTACTACGTTATTAGTAGGCAGATTTCTCTATTGCAAAACTTTACTTGGGAAATCTGCTTAGTTTACGCAGCCCCTGTGTGACGGACTTTTTTAGTTTTTAGGTTCTATACAATATTTCTATCCGGCGCATAATAAAGGAGATATTAGGATTTTTCAAAATTCGTCCTTTCTAAAAAAACCCTCCCACTGGTTATATTTCAGCCGTTTACGAACTTGATCTTTAGCTTTAGATAAAACGTTCAAATATCGAGTTTGGTAACGATCAAATAAAAGAATGTTGTTATTATTTGTTAACTTCTTTTTTGGTCTACTGAAGCTAATCTGGGATGGCAATAAGATCATTATTTAGTTAGTTCTTCAGTAAATAAATTCCTATTACAAACACACAAATCGAATTCATGACTATAGGTTTAATAAGTTTTAACCTATAGGCATGAACGTGGCTCACCTGGGATCCGTAATTTAATAAATCCTAATGAATTGGAAACTCTAGATACAAGCAATATAATCAATTAGGAACAATTTTTCATTGGCAATAGCTTTATAAATGGATTATTAATTAATAGTCATTTAATTGCCCCACTACCTATTTCAGGGGGGAAAAAAACCTCACAAAATGATTTCTGACATAAAACGTCAGTGAGACGTTTGACAGTTGGCCGTGATGAGAACGTAATTGACGTCTTTTTTAGAAATATTTTTCCTCTGAATTCCCTGAAACGGGAAGCATTTTTATTAAGGTTGTCTCGAAGTGTCAATCGTTTTTCAAAGCTGTCAAGCAATTATGTAGTAAAACAATTTTTTATACATTTATTTATTTTTCTGAGTGACACTCGATTTGACCCAATATTATCTTTAATTCTTGACAGCTTTCGCTAGTTAAGAGATCTCTCTTGGTCGCCATTTTCCAAAGATATTCATTGATTCTTTTTTACCACTAAAATGAGCTCCATTGGTAACGTTTAAATGGCTAAAACGTTTGAATGATCATTTCTAAAATGGATATTTAATTGTTTCATATTATACTAGTTTTGGGGATGTGAGAAATTATTCTTATCAAAAATTAACAAACCAGCTGGCTTTGTGTTGCTTGAATTATTTATTTAGACGTGCAGTAATTTAAGGAATTCACACATTTTCTTATTACAAAACTAAAATTGTTTAGTTAAAGCCACCTTATAAAAACAAAAAAAAAGGTTAAAAAATCTACAGTCGTAGGTAAAAGTACGGTTATTATTTTTTTTTTCTTCAGTGGACATTATTCTAGTCTATTTTTTAATTATTTAATGTTAAATCTAGTTGTAAATGTGTGTGACTTTGAGGTGTTTCATGATTGTTGTAATGTATGGGCTGTCGTGTGTTCTGATAGGTTGGTGAGTAAGGTCTTGTCGGTCATTATTTTGTATTCTGTAAGTGTTTGATAGTTAGTTGTGTATTGCAGAGTGTACATAATGGTGGTTCAGTCCTAGTCAGGAGGTGTCCGTGTTTTATCCGTGAATGGCCGTGCCTCAAACGAGCTAGACCTGCTTATTCTATTCTAGAGTCCCGATTACTTGACGGCCATTCACGAATAGTGTCTTTTACTTCTTGTAGTTTTGTGTGTGTCTGATGCCATTCCACTTCCCATTTTAAGCTGTCCTCTTTTTTAATAAGCTTAATGGCATCTTGTCCTGTGATGTGATCAGTGTGTAATATGTCAAGTTGAGTTCCTAATTTTGCACGCTAGTCAGCCAAAATTGCTTGAATTAGACATAGTACTGAGTTCGAAGAAGAATGTTTTGACTGTAACAGTTGCGCACTTGCTAACAGTTTGCTGTAAAAGGAATCAACTTTACAAAGACATGAAAAATAAATCATTCTCATGAGCAGCAAAGACCGAGAAGTTGATCCATCCCTTCCTGGCTATTTAGGGTATTTTTTCTGTAACAAATTATTTTTCAGGTTTAAATTTTCTTCCTCAATTTTTTTAAAAACTAACTTATAAATAAATAAAACCGAAAAATTATAGATAAATGTTATGCGACTAGATTTGGATAATTCTGGTGGAGAAAAACTACGAAAAATAAAAGGAACAACTACCCAAATATTGGATCTAAGCGTTTTATCTCCTAACAAATTAACTGGTTTTTAATGGATATATTAATCTGCAAATGCGAGGATCTGAGCCAAACTATTAAAGGTTAACAGGAAAAAACTCAAGTGATAGGGAAACGATTAAAAGTTTGTACTTAAGGGACTGATGTGTCGTCGACTTTAATCTTAGATCTGCTCTATAAAACACCATGGAGGTTCGAATTTCACAGTAACTTCCCCTAATAGTGTAGGATTCCGAGAATGGCCTTCTACATCTCAAATATCTCCCTGGTGCCATGTAGATGTTCTATAGCATATCCTTTCACCTGCGAGGACAAAATATCGAAGTGCCCCTTAGCGGGAGTGTGATGTGTCACGGCGATAACAGAATCGATATCGACTACCAAATAATCGATTCTCAATCTCAGATACAATTTTTACCCATTCAAGGGGGGGGGGAGGTGTACAATCTTTAAAGATACAAATTAAGTATTTGAATTTGCTACTTAAAATTCAAAATAAATAAAGTCTAGATCTTTTCCTTTAAAAATTTAAAACAACCAAAGTGAATCTCTTGATTAGCCAGTATTTGTTTGGTCCGACTAGCCCTCATACCCTTTGGTTTTGCTAGGGGTTAATAAATCTCCATGGAAATGGTGTATGTCAGGTATGGACAACCTTTGAAATGTTGTCGGCCAAACCTAAGTGTGCAAATACGTTCGCGGGCCGCTTTTAAAAGTAGTGCGTTTTAATGTAGTGTTCATAATTTTTAACGATAGATATCAGACATGAAATTATACGACAATGTAATTATAATACAATTTATTAAAATAACAAAACGATATGAAAAAAATAGGTCCAACATTATAATTAAATCGTGAAATTTGGAATTATTAAAATAACTTGAATTTGGGAAACTAATCCATCCATGTTTGTATTAATTTCAGTGATACAAAGACGTAATGAATTTTCCAAATTATCGTCAGTGAGCCTTGTAGGATGTTTTAATTTGTAACATTCTTCATTGAAAAGACCTCTTCGCATTTACAAGTACTGCCAAACGCACAATTCTCTCCTCATTTTCCTCAATTGGAGTAAGTAATGTAATATTTTTAATTGGGTTTATTAAAATGTCTCTCAGGCTGGATAAAATCTTACAGCGGGCTGGTTGTTGCACTTACATATGGTGTAAGTGATGAAATTGTCAATGTATATCAAGAAATGTTCATTGAGTACGTGGGAAGTAATTTTCATGTCTACTTTTAATAAATGTATAAACAGTTGAGGTTAAAGTTGCCATAGCAGCATCATCCTGAATTATGAACATATGTTATGTATTTTTGCCTTATAATAAAATATGAGCCAGTGCGTTTGTCTGCTTATACGTGTTTTGAATGTCCAGGCACACAAAGTCTTTCTCTATCCAAGTTAGGTCTTATCACACTCCCCAAAGGAGATATTTCCTAAAAATTATAATAAGCGCACTTACTGGTCTTGCAATATGTCACTCAAATTTCAATGAAAATCGGTCTTTGCCATGCTCGTTAAACGGAGAGACAAAAGTATATTTAAACCAGAAAGTTACACCGGCCGACTGCTAAATAAAATTTCCACCCACCCCATAAAACCGTTAGAAAGATTGTCTGAATTTGTAGGCATTTAAGTAGCAAGATGTTCATCCCTTTGTGTGTATTAAGGTAAAATTTGAACTGAAGTAAAACTGGAGGAGTGTGAAAAGCGGCCATAAAACGGAAGCAAATTATTAGGCCCATTGAAATAGGCCTGTGGAAGTTTTGTAATAAGGCTCGGTTAAACAGAGGTAGGAGTTAGAAATTTTCCTGCCCCTCCCCCCCCCCGACCGTGGGTCTATCCAGCTCAATGGGGATTCAACCATTAATTCTGACCGTAATTGTCAATTTCCACGATGAAAAATTGCTTCTGCTCAAAAACAAGTAGTCCCTCCGGCGAAAATTATTCCGAGCTTCAATATACTTTTTTTGGGGGAAAACTTGTCTCAATTTAAAAAAAAACTTTAACTTTTTGCTTTTATTTAGTGTTTTATCTGCTGCTCAATCACTTTGATAATCTGCTATCACTATGCTTTTTATATTTTCCTCCTCTCATAATAATTTCCAATTATGAATTCTAGAAATCCATTAATTTTTTTTTTGTCAACGTCTGTACCATATATTTACTGTCTTTAAAAAAATGCATATGAAGGGTATCTTACCAATCTGAATTGAGATTTTTGTGTTCCATTTCCCATGATACTAATATATTAATAAAATGTCATATATGTAAGCAGAATATCAAAACAATGTGACGCAAATATCATTCGAAAGCGTTTAAAAGCTAATTTATACATTAGGGTTTAATCCACATGACTGGCTTACAGCCGTTAAAGAACATAACGAAACTGCTTTAGTCTTGTTAAGAGGCCTACCATCTTTCTGCCTACCTTGATGTGGGGTGTTAAAATCTAGATGAAATAACTAAAAAAAAAAACAAAAAAAAAAAAACCTTTTTCTATCTCTAACGGCACATCGTATAAACCAAAGAATCATAAAAAGTTCATCAGTTTTAGACATTTGTTTTAAATAATTAATGCCTTTATACGTTCTATTGAATTTTTACGTCTTACAATAATTATACCTTCCACCCACACCACATCCAATTGAACAACAAAAAACAAAACCACCCTGAGATATTTGACATCCAACTGGAGTATCATGATGCAACCCAAGGAATCATTCCATGGAACCGCCAACCTTCTAAAATAGATGGCAAACTGCGAACTATAGATACTAATACTCAAATGAATGAAATATATATATATATATATATATATATATATATATATATGACTACATAAATACACACCATATTACAAAAACAATATACACGGATGGTTCACTAAATGGGGAAAATGTAGGTGGTCTCAGGAGACATAACAAAAAATACAAGTTTCTACCATATACCTCCGTCTTGCCGAGCTCCAAGCAATAGCGTCAACACACTGCCTCGCCGTAGGCAGCAATCATAAACATTTTTTGGTGTGCTCCGATTCCATGTCAGCTCTGCAAAGCATAAAAACCCCTCATAAAGACTAACTAACAATAAATAAAATTTATAATTACTTGCAAAGCCTAAAGAATCTAAAAAAAAAAAAGAATCAAACTGCTATAGATACCCGAAGACTCTTGGAATTGCTGGAGATGAGGCTGCAGATAAAGTAGCAAAAGAAACAGCTGATATGGGAGGGGCCGAACTTTATGAAACTAATGGATATGAGCACCTGGCAAAATAGCGACGTCCATAAAAGCTGGGATTCATAAAGGCTACACAAATCTTACGCACATGCACTTTATAAACTGAAGATCCCCAACAACAATGTGAAAATGTCGTGTTCCAGTCACAATACTCTATCTTATAGAAGAATGTCAATCTGGGCAAACAATTTTCGAAGAATTAGAAATTTCTAGGAACATAAAATAGGCCATCGACTTCCTAAAGGGCACAATAACCACGACGTTGATTGCCCAAGCAAACATCCTACTTCCACTACCTCGTCTTACAAGCTTATTTTTTTTTTAATTATTAAACATAATCTAATAGTAAATACAGATTCATTGTTATATCACTTACTACTGTCAATGGTATAAGCAGTTCAGTGCTTTCCGTAACTTCTATTTTGAATTCCAGTTCCCGAAATAGGTCCGACGACTACTTTTCATCTGTGAGCTGTTACCTTTCTAGAAAGGATCTAGAGATAGAGTAGGACGCTTTCTATTTATTTATTGGAGATGCCACTATAATGACGATTCATCTAAAAACAAAAAAAATAATATGAATATAGAAAATTAAATCCAAAGGCATTATTGAATATACAACAAAAGAAAAAGAAATATAAGAAGGAAAACTGAAAGGAGGTAGAGTTTGAAATGACGTAAACTTTTAATTTAACTTTCTGAAATACAGTGCTTACCATATATACGTACTTTTATACAGTAAAAACTTATAAATTTAAATGCATTACATCACATGGTTAACTATGCAGACACACAGATTCCCAAAACTTGGTATTTACCCAATCACGCACACCTACAAGTACACCCATTTAATAGTTTTATATTAATTCAAATAAAACATTTCTTGTTTTCAATTTTTTCTGCATTTCTATGCTTTTAGTGGTTTTCTATTTTTATTTTACGTATAAAATAATTTTTTTGTTGTTTTGTTTTTCGAGCAATATAATATCGCCCTTGTGCGAAGCTCCATATACCCATATATATATATATATATATATATATATATATATATATATATAGACATAGTCGCTCAGATAGCCGGCTGCGCTCGGGAATTCATTTGAGGCTGAATGGTGATGGTATATTTTTGGCAAGGCTTTACTTTGCAGAATATTTTGACACCCGTTAACACGGGGTTAACACCCGTCTTTACTGTGGATTTGTTAATAATAAAATTATGTTTTTATTTAAGACTTCACTATCCTGCATATAGTCATATTTCCCGTTTCCTGTGCATTATGCATAGATTTGAATTATTAAGGAGAAAATATTGACATACATTTGAATCATTTTTTTCATTTGAGGTACCTGGTAGTTCATATTGAAAAGAAGTGTTGAGCAAATTTCTCTAAATAACAAAATAAACAACTTTTGTTATGTGCATATTTGCCGAAACCCCAATAGGAAATCACTATTTTTAATTTCAGGCCTCCCTTACAACCCCCACTCCTGCCCGTCCCTAGAAATAGTATGGCTTATTATAAGGAAGGCGTTAGTGCTAATACACATACTGAGTTTGGTTTAGTTCGGTTGAGTCTTGTGCCAAATTAAATTGTTGACTCCCGCTATAATTTTTAACGTATAACGCCTTCATACTTCAGTATACGACGATACTGTATATGACAAAAGTTATTCTAAATAACAAAATAAACAGCTATTGACATGTGCATTTTTGCCGAAAAAACAATAGGAAACGAAATATCACCGTTTTTAATTTCAGGCCTCCCTTATAACCCCCACTCCTGCCCGTCCCTAGAAATGTTGGTACGGCTTATTATAATGAAGGCGTTAGTGCTAATACACATACCGAGTTTTATTTACTTCGGTTGAGTCTATTGTGCTAAATAAAATTGTTCACTTCCGCTATAGGTTTTAGTCTATATTTCGTTTATAATTCGGTATACGAAAAAAGTGTATGTAACAAACGTTACTCTAAATAACAAAATAAACAACTTTTGTAATGTGCATATTCGCCAAAAAACCAATAGGAAACGAAATATCGCTATTTTTAATTTCAGACCTCCCTTACAACCCCCACTCCTGTTCGTCTCTGAGAATATTAATATAGCCTAAAGTCTAAGTTGGGTTAGTAGTAATATACATACCAAGTTTCATAAAATTCGGTTCAGCCGTTTATGCGTGAAAAGGTAACAAACAAACAAACAAACAAACAGACACGAAAGAAACAAAATGCAGTTATGGTGTCTATGATATGTGAAACGAAAAGTTATCGTGAAATTTCGCGAAAAAAATCAATGTACAGACAGAGGTTACAATTTTATATATATATATATATATATATATATATATATATATATATATATATATATATATATAAAGTGGCTACTGGCTGATAGTAGTTGGCATTAGATTTTGTGCCATGGGTACGTTATTATTTGCTTGCTGTCAGTTAATATGTGTTTATTACCGCCTATGTCCTGTTGCAGTATGTTCGTCTTCCGTGGTCATTAGATATGAATGTGTTGGTTTAGTGTGTCCTGTACGTAATCGTGTTGAAAATATTTCTTCTCTAATAGAGTGTCTGTTACTTGAAGTCCAATTTCGTCTTTTCGATTTTATTTCTCTACGCTTAATGTCGAAGTTGGCCATAAATTACTCCAGTATTTAATTACTGAGTTTTCTTATTTCAGAGAAAGCGTCTTGTTGGGGTTTAGAGGAAGCTTTTTTCAAGCCAGAGTTGCATCTTGTCTCTTCGACCATACTGGCTTCCACCCTAGCTTTCACCGTGGCTGTTCATCCAATTTACTTCTTATAATAGTTATAATATTCAACTTATGGACAATTATTTTATTGCTAAGACGGACTACTTTTAATAAATCACAAAAAGAAATTAATAATCAACGATCTTTTATATATCAGGACTGTGATATAAAGCACCATTACACATTTTACAAAGATAACAATTATTTTTGAATTTAGACTAATACAAAATATTTTAGTAAAATAAAATCTAATTTAAAAGAATAACTGGCTGGTAATATAAAAGGAAACTCATGTATATAAGAGTTCTCATGTTGAGTTCCAAGAACTCTAGAAGTCCTGAATAAGCGCACTGTCTTGTGTATTCAATTTAGAAACTACAACTATGACGGTGGACGTGATCTGAAAGTTCTATGCAACTTAATAAAAATATATTGAGGATACAGTGAATAAAACGTTACCCAATCGTAATATACGTTCTCCTCCTTCTATCAAATAACTACCATAAGAATTCATATGAAATAATAAATTTGTGTTTTTTTTTTCTAAATGGCTGACTTAAACAGGGAGTTTAAATATTACATTGAAGCATACACATCAAGACATCAGAACACTTTGAGAATCTAGTTGCTCTCCATTATTATATTGTGAAACTTAACAATAGATTGACTCTAACAAGAGAAAAACAAATTAGTAAACAAGAGTGTGACTATTTTCCAGTATTATTATTTTTTAGAAGTCTAAAATATACGTACATACCCACGCACGAAATAAATATGAATACGCTTTAGGTTTAGAAAGTATAATTCAGTACAGAAATATCTTTATATATTACATTGGCTAGGGATTGAAGACTCTAAAAACCAATACTCAATATATTACAGAGGCCAGAAATCATTAAAACAAATGCTAAAAGGAGTGGAAGAGACTCAGCATGTCGTATCGGAATACAGATACATATTTCTCGAACGTTATATACGATGTCTACTGAAGAAGAGAACACATGGAGAGAACAGCAATCTTCAACGAAAAAAGTTAATTCAGAAAAACTTCAGAAAATTCACACACTCACACTAATCGACAGTGTAGACAACCACTCATGGACTTACTTGCGAATTAAAAAAAAACTGGATACTTCTCTTGGAGACACGTGTATCACCCAATACAATTCGACACAGAACAGAGAAAGGACAACACGTCTAAAAGTCATTCAAATTTCAGGATATAATAGAATATCTGACTAGTTCTCAAAAAATATTTTCACTATATTTGGAGTTAACATACAAATATTTCTTTCTAACTTTTGAAATATTTTTGCCAATGTTTTATCATCAAGGAATATCTATTACTTCTGCAGATATCGACAAATTCATTTGGCTACATCTGTTAGGGTTTTTAATTATAACTAACTCACGCCAGTAAGGTGGCTACGCCCCCTTAATCCCGTTTAAGCAAGCGCTGCCTTCAGCTTCGCCAAGTCATGGAACGATCCCTTCGGGATCGTCATGCGATGACTCAGGCTTTGCGATTTCTGATTTTTAATTATACATGTAATTTCTAGATTCGTTATTCTTATCGTTACATCCGTAAAGTATATCCGATAAAAATAGTTGGGGTTGGGAAAGAATTTATTTCTTATATTGTATCATTCAAGAACTATTTATCTGATAAAAAATTGACATAAATTGTATAAAAAAAATATGTAATCGGCACTATGTACTGTGCCTTGAAAATCCTTTGTAATAAAGCGCTTTAATTAATTTTGTGAATTTTGTAAATAGGGGAAGCAGGGAAAGACTATTTAAAAGATATTAGAATTACCACAATAAGTAAAAATAAGGTATTAAAAGTTTTTCCAAATGAAAAACATTGAAAAAAGAGAAAGGAAAAGAAGTCTTATTAGGTCTGTGATTATGTCGTAGAACGAGCATTACACGTCGTTCCAAAACTAACTCTTTTAAACCAATAATTGAAATAAATCAAACCGCTCTAGAATAATAATACAAATACATATGAATAAAAAAAAAATTAGACATTCAATCCGATTAAATAGAATATCGTTAATAAATAATAGTGTCTGAACATGAAAACCTCTTAAATTCTAAAAACATACAGTAGGTAAATATATTAACATTTCACTACAATTCTATTACTTTCGCCCTTCACCATTCGACCGGAGATCGAGGGGGTCTAAGGGCGTTCGTTCTGGCCCTGTTCTGTTCTAGCTTGAGTATTCACCATAAAAGAAAACGAAATGATTTGTCATATGCTCAAATAGTTTATTCAATGCGTCTTGAGGAAAAAAAATTGAAGGAATTATGGATCTATTAGTTGATACGTTTATTTCGCGACGTGCCAGTTTCTAGGATAATGCAATTAATAACATTGATTCTATTAGCTGTATAGTGTCGGTTCTTTCATTGAACGCTTCGTTCTGGATTGACTCTGTTGTGGAATGTGACTCGTTCCATACATCTGAACGAGTCTTGTGTAAAGTATCGGAGACGGGCCACAAATGACGACAGCAGCACCCTCTACAGGCGAGCACCCCATTAGCAGGCATCATTAAAAGCACCCCGGAATGAATAGAACAGCGGGATGCCACCCCTTCAAGAGCCACCCCCTCCCTCTCTTCCCGATATCCCCCTCCTCATTATCTTATATTTATAAATATTATCCTTACAAAGCTTTTTTATGCGTTGGACGAGATGATTATCCTCGGATCTACTCGCTGATTACGGGGAAGAGCAAAAAAATTGTATCAGTGCATTCTTTTTCCCATTACGTCTAATAAAATTTAACTATTATAGGAATCAGTTCTCAACTACAGTCATTAGTTACCTGTAATAATTCTTTCCCGAGAATCGAAAACGTTTTAAATGAAACAAAATACGTTCATGCTCAAATAGTTACTAAACTTGCCACAGTATGCTCTAAAGAACAGATTTTGTCTTGTTCCTGAACGAAAAAATAGAGTAACATAATTTCATCTATATCTTAAACTGATAGAAAAGCATATATATATATCGAATAACGTTTTTTTTTTAGTTCTTATACAACTTATGTAAGATAATGAGAATCACAATGTTTACAGTACAACAAGATTTATTATAACTCAAAAAAACATTACGTTATATAACAAATCATATGACTTAAATTAAATTATTAATTAACGACCACTTTTTGCAATTAAAGCTAATTTGGGCGGGTTATTTACAGGTTACCACCCTTTTCTAGCCAGGGTGGGACTAAGGATTTTATTTAATGAATTCAGACATATGACTTAGTATCATATCCAACACCATTAGGTCATATATCGAAATATGTGACTCAATTTTACATCCAAAACCACTTTCATTAAGTATTTTTATTTATGTAATTGGTCACAAAAAGTTTTTGAAATATGTGTAAAATTATTATCCTTTTATCTTTTTCTTTGAACAGGGTGTTCCTTTTTTTTGTCAAACCATAAACAGTATTATATAATTTTCTTATTCTACCTTTATTCTTTTTGTACCTCTCAGCATTTTCTCCACACATACATAGGTCTCTAATAAAGGTAAAGTGTATAATTTTATGAATAAATATATTAAAATGATGCATACTTCCAAGTGCAAAATAGATGTTTGCCAAGTATTGAAGGGGTTCGACCCTTGTTCACAAAGCAACCTACCATTACCTTAACAAATTATTCATTAAAAGAGCAAGCACCCTTCGAATCCATCGATAGCAATCAATATGTATTCAACAGAGAGTAGTACAAAGCAACCCAAAAATGAAATATAACAAAACTTAACTTCCTTTAATACATACGTATGACTTCAAAAATAAGACTACGTAAAAGTCGAATTCTTTTGAACTCATTCAAAATATGTTTTAATCACTATTGGAGTTGTTGAAAAACCATATTTATAACTAATATGGGTCAAAGTCAGGTCCAAATAATTAATACGTCAATGAAAATTCCGTTCGTAGCTGCCCACACAATAATTCTGCTTTTCGATATCGAGTCCACGCATTATACCATGAAGTAGGCGCCAGCTTTCAAAAGGGCCCAATAAGTGTGTAGGATGTTAAAAACTAAACAAATATGCTACAACAAGAATACTTGCAATGTTTCTTAAGTATTCAAAATTTTCTGGACGTCTCTCTCCAAATAAAGCATTGAAGTATGAATCATTCAAAATATCCCTCGTGAAGTTTAACAATAGATAAATCTACATACTGGTAACACAACACCTCCTTGAACATTAAGTGAATAAATACAAACTGTAATAACATATCTTTCAGTCCATTTTTAGCAGATTTCCCTTGGGGGAAATCAGCTATTGAGGTTGTACTCATGACGGAATTTTCGAAGTTTTTCTTCAAATGTCCATCGATCCTACCTAGTAGATGACGAAAATGAGGTCCGTTCAAAACTGTATATATATATATATATATATATATATATATATATATATATATATATATATATATACATATATAGATCTATCTATCTATATATTCGATATATTTGTCTGTCTCTAGCAGTCGCAATTTTTGTTTGATCGTTACCAAACTCGATATTTAGTCGTTTTATGTAAAAAGAAAGATCAAGTTCGTTAATGGATGAAATCGGACCAGTGGGAGGGGGGGTTTAGAGGGGAGGATTTTCTAAAATTTGAAATATTTCCGTTACTATACGTAGGATCGAAAAATTGTATAAAATCAATCTTATTGCAAATTTAATTTACTATAAATATTGTTATATACATTTATTCTCTATCTTGCATATTAACCGAGATATTTGGATTTTTATTAAATTTAGGCCGATAACGAACGTTTCGAGATTCCCGCCAAAAAGTAGTTCGGACCTTTGCCGTAACTGATCGACTTTCGTATGGAGATTTCTCTATTGTATAACTTTACGCGAGAAATCTGCTTAGTTTACGCAGCCCCTGCGTGACGGACTTTAATAACCTCCCGATGGGAAGTGTCTGAAATGTAAACAAAGAGGGGAAGCTTACGCTAGTCTCTAAACCAATTTGTTGAGAGCCAAACTGTTACGGAAATGGCCTAACTTAAATTCAGCGGAATCGCACGAACAGAACCAACAATAACCGATCACAACTTTGTTATCCACACAGACTTCCCCAATAAATAACTCCTCTAAACATTGAATTAAGGTAAAAACGTATATATATATATATATATATATATATATATATATATATATATATATATATATATATAATAACAATTATAGAACACTATTTTTGCAACGAGATTGATTCAATAAGATTTTACGATAAGACACATAATAACGGAGATATTTTGAATTTTCGGAATTACCCCCTCTCTGTACCCCCACTTCTAATTGCCCTATGTAACAATAAGTTGTATTTAAGCTTGGAATAAGACACTCTGTGATATAACAGCTTATTAATAACATGACACGAGTATGAGTGGGGGTTTGCTGAAGGATGAAAACGGAAAAATGCTAATATCTCGGCAAATACCCAAGATAGAGAATACATTTATTAACAATAATATTGGTTTTACATAAAATTTCGATCCGGCGTATAGTAACGGAGATGTTTCGAATTTTCGAAAATCCTCCCTCTTAACCCCCCCCCCTTCCCTCCCGCTAGTCCGTTTTAGCCATTAACGAACTTGATCTTTCTTTTTTTATATTTTTTACATAAAACGGCTAAATATCGAGTTTGGTTACGATCAAACCAAAATTACGACCGCTAGAGCGATATACGAGTATATATATATATATATATATATATATATATATAAAATTGTAACCTCTGTCTGTACATTGATTTTTTTTGCGAAATTTCACGATAACTTTTCGTTTCACATGTCATAGACACCATAACTGCATTTTGTTTCTTTCGTGTATGTTTGTTTGTTTGTTACCTTTTCACGCATAAACGGCTGAACCGAATTTTATGAAACTTGGTATGTATATTACTACTAACCCAACTTAGACTTTAGGCTATGTTAATATATGTCTGAGACGAACAGGAGTGGGGGTTATAAGGGAGGCCTGAAATTAAAAATAGTGATATTTCGTTTTCTATTGCATTTTCGGCAATTATGCACATAACAAAAGTCGTTTAGTTTGTCATTTAGAGTAACTTTTGTTATATACACTTTTGTCATATACCTAAGTATAAAGGCGTTACACGCTAAAAATGATAGCGGAAGTCAACAATTTTATTTAGCACAAAAGACTCAACCGAACTGAACCAAACTCGGTATGTAAATTAGCACTAACGTCTTCCTTATAATAAGCCATTCTAACATTTCTAGGGACGGGCAGGAGTGTGGGTTATAAGGTAGGCCTTAAATTAAAAATAGTGATATTTCGTTTCCTGTTGGTTTTTCCGCAAATATAAACATATCAAAAGTTGTTTATTTTGTTATTTGGAGTAACTTTTGTTATATACACTTTTGTCGTATACCTAAGTAAAAATGAGTTATACGTTAAAACTTTAGCGGGAGCCAACAATTTTATTGGGCACTAACGGCTGAACCGAACATAACAAAGCTCGGTATGTCAATTAGCATTAATTCTTCCATGATTATAAGTTATATTAAAATGTTTAGGTTCGAACGGGAGGGGGGTTATAAGGGAGGCCTGAAATAAAAATTCACCATATTTACATGCATAAGAGACGGGAAATATAAAAATATGAAAGACAGTGAAGCCTCATCGAACAAATATTCTATTATTAGCAAATCCACGGCAACGACGGGAATCAATCCTAAACACTGGGACGGGTAAATGTCAAAATATTGTGCAATGTAAAGTATTGCCAATAAAATACCATCACCATTCAGCCTCAAATGAATTCCCGGGCGAAGCCGGGTATCTGAGCTAGTATATATATATATATATATATATATATATATATATATATATATATATATATATATCATTTTGAACGGACCTTATTCTCGTCATTTCCAGGGTATGATTGCTGGATATTTGAAGAAATATTTCAAAAATCGCGTCATGAGTACGACCTCAATAGCTGATTTCCCTTAAGAAAAATCTGCTAAAAAATGTTAACAAAAAACTATGTATATATTTTACAAGTACATTAGGATATAAAACAAAGTAAAATTGGTAAAATAGATGGGGGAGATCTAAAGTTCAATAGAAATTATATAAATTCAGTATCATTTAGTTGAGCAATAGTTCACTGATCATAAAGCAGCAAAAGAAAAGCGGCTGCCGGGAAATCAAATATTAGAACGAATATGTGGTACAACGCATTCCTTTTTAATTAAGAACTTTTAAAATTAGAAACAAAGTTGAGGGGACATTTTAGTGTCTAGGATGAAGGAGATGAAAAGCGATAATTACATGCTAAGATACATATAAACTCTGGTTAAGAGAGGCATGAACAAGTTCGTGATCCTGAGTAGCTGGAGGTCGGGATGCAAACTCCCCACGAACTGTAGATCAGCTTTATATTGGATTTCCCTTCGCCGGACTTGGAACATACAGGATACGCCTCTTGAACGCATAATGATTAGTTTCGGTGAGACATCTGTACGCATAACACAAAATCAACTCGCTTTGGAATAGTGAAACCTTATTGTTGCCATACCTGTCGGTGGTGACCGCCGCCACTGGTGATGGTCGAGTACAGTTCGTCGTTTGACAGATCTAGAGGTAAGTAAACAGACCTGGACTAAAACGTAAACAACCTAAAAACGTAAACGCCTACACGTAAACAAACTAATACGGTGACCAGACGCATAAATCCTATTGACTAACGGACATCTAACTCAGTACAGTTTTTTGACGGGCTTGAAGATGATGCCTTCGCATCGATAGCACAATGCAACCTGTACTCGACCATCAGCCAGTGACGACAGTCTTCACCGACAGTTATGACAACAGTATCATTTATACTGGTGATTTTAACCCTTTATTTGAATTAACATGAAACCTTATATTTTTGACTCTTGTACAACTCCAATTCCCCCAATTAATTTCAATCCCAGAGTTCCATCTTCAATGAAACATTAAAAACCCCAATTTCTCGAAGTTCTGCCATCTCTGGGTCACCCTTGGGAACCACCACCAGCTAATCCTTGTGTGGACTCTGACCAGCAGACCTGATGCAGTTCAGAACAAGTTGTGAAAGGGCCCAAGCAGTCAGACTTTAGTTTTGTGAGTGCACACTTATTGGCAATTTAACTACTTTTTTTTTGGTGTTAACATGGCCCACAAACATGGCTGAGTAACTAGCCTTTAGGCCAAGGGGAGAGGACACGGATAAAGAGAAAATTAACCAGCGTGAAAAAAATGTCCGTCACGTTCCCAGATGCGCCACGTGATTGCATTTATCTCAACACTTAAGCGTTTAGTGAGAATAATAATTGGCATTTAAGCTTCAAATCCAGTGGTTCATAACATACTAGAATATTGTTAATATGAGATCAGTAAAAGTGGGGCTTTACTGAAGGCCGACAACTAAAAAATGCAAATAGCTCAGTTAATAATCAAGATAGGTTATAGAACATTACATTTGCAACAAGATTAGTTCTATACATTTTTTTTGATCCGACACATAATAACGGAATTTTTGAAATTCTTCCCCTCTACTCCCCCCCCTTTTCCGATTTCAGCCCTTAACCCTAGAATACTAACCTACGTATGATTTACGTGTACGCGGGATAAGAATCCCGCCTATTGGCGCCAAAACAACAGTGGCGCACTCTACTCACAGCTATGCCTCCTCTAGTCATTCTTCCAGCCATCCTCATCGGAATAACACGTGTTGCCATTTTTCACTATTTTTTACTGTCTTGATTCCCGGACTCGGTGAGTAAAATTTACGTATAGTTAGTGTTAAGAGCATAAATTACACGTAAAATTTTCGTATAGTTATAATCAAGCTGCAAATTATTTGCACGTAAATTCTACGTATGATTATTATTAATAGACAAAACTTTTAAATTTATTTTTCTGAATATTTCAGCAAATGGAAAAAAAAATTACTTCCGTGGAGGAATTTTGGTCTATCTTCAATGAGGATAGCATCCTGCCTGAAGAAATAGATATTCTCGAGATTGATTCTGATGATTCCGAAGCTGGTCCCGATTTTATACCAAACAATGAAGAACATCATTCAGATATTGAGGAGGAAGTTATAAATGCGATTCGGGAAACAGAAGTTAGAACACAGAAGAAAAAGATAAATTCAAAAAGAAAAAGGGAATCTGTTGAAAATATTGATCAACAAACATCACTCAACGGAGAGGAAATTTATGGTACCAATGGATTCCCTTGGAAAACTACTAGAAGTCAAACTTCTAAGAAGGTAGCAGGGAAAAATATTATTCACATATCACCTGGTCCTACAGAACTTGCTCGACAATGTTCTGAACCTATAGACTGTTTTAATTTGTTTTTCTCGGAACAACTTTGGAATACAATTTTGACTAACACAAATGAAGAAATTGATAGACAAAAAACTGCATATAAAGATACACTGAAATTTACAGTATCACAAACATCAATGGAAGAACTAAAGGCCTTAGTTGGCCTCTTAATTTTAGCTGCTTCTCTCCAAAATAATCACCTGTCAGCTAAAATGCTATTTGACTCATCATACTGTGGAAATAGGTATGTTGCAACTATGTCTAAGGAGAGGTTCAATTTCTTAGTGAACTGTCTTAGATTCGACTGTAAATCAAACCGCCACGAAAGGCAAACGCTAAACAAATTTGCGCCCGTATCCGAAATATGGAATTATCTTATTGATAATTGTCGCAAATATTATAAGCCTGGAAGTTATGTAACAATTGATGAGCAATTAGTCTCTTTCCGAGGGCGCTGCCCTTTCAGAATGTACATACCTTCTAAGCCAGATAAATACGGCATAAAGATAATACTGATGTGCGACAATGCAACTAAATATATGATTGATGCAGTGCCTTATTTGGGAAAGGGGACAGTTCCAAATAATCAACTTGCATCCGAATATTTCGTGAAACTACTTGCCGATACTATAAAAAATTCCAATCGGAATATTACTATGGATAACTGGTTCTCAGGTGTACGTCTCTTCCAGTCGCTACTCAAAGATTACAAGTTGACAGCAATAGGTACAACAAAAAAAAAATAAAAGAGAATTCCCTAAGGAATTCGTGGACATAAAATATAATGGAAGGGTTGCTGGATCCTCATTATATTTGTTTCATGAGGATATGGTTGCTTTGTCTTATAAACCCAAGCCAGACAAACTTTTCCTACATTTGTCATCTGCTCACGATTACGCTTCTGATAGCAGTGGAAATCAGCTACCTCAGATTGTAAAAGATTATAACATGTCAAAGGGAGCTGTAGATTGTTTCGATCAAATGTGCCACAGAATTAACTGTGGAAGAAAAACAAGAAGATGGCCCTTATGTACATTTTATAACATGTTAAACATTGCAAGCGTCAACTCTTACGTCATATTCTCACACAACGCACTAAGAAATGACCCCAATAGCAAGCCTTTATCCAGGTTGGATTTCATGCTGGCTCTCCATCAACAACTTGTAAAAGATTGGCAAATGCATCGGATGACGATCACTACTCTGCCAAGACATCTTCGGCCCATCATTAATAGCATTCTCAAGCCAGGAAAACCGTCAACGGATGATTCAAGTGGCGCCTCGGCATTTGGGGTATCACCAAGCACTTCTGGAAAGGAACTGACAAAAGGGCCACGTAAAAATTGTGCATTCTGTTCTTACAAATTAAAGAGGCACACTGCCACTTATTGTATTAAATGTCACCAACCCATCTGTGGTCAACACCAAATAAAATTTTGTATAGATTGTGGAAAAGCGCAATGAAAATTTTTGTTAATATTTTATTTTTATTTTAATTCTATTAGTTTAATTTAAGTAAACAAACAAATATATATAAGTTGGTATATGTAATTTAGTTAAGTAGTATTTATATTTTAAAATATATTATTTCTTTCAAATACCTATGTGTTTTTTGTTGTAAAATATACCCTAGGTGTCAAATGTACGTATGGTTAGTATACATGTATAAAATTTTATGGTTAGTATTCTAGGGTTAACGAACTTGATCTTTTTTTTACACAAAACGGTTAAATATCCAGTTTGGTTACGAACAAACAAAAATTACGACCGCTAGAGTGTTAAAATATATATATATATATATATCATTTTGATTGAGCCTTATACTCGTCATTTCCTGGGTATGATTGATGGATATTTGAAGAAATATTTCAAAAAATCGCGTCATGAGTATGACCTCAATAGCTGATTTCCCTTAAGGAAAATCTGCTAAAAAAAGTTACAAAAAACTATGTATATATTTTACAAGTACATTAGGATATAAAAGAAAGTAAAATTAGTAAAATATATAGGGGAGATCTAAAGTTCAATAGAAATTTTATAAATTCAGTATCATTTAATTGAGCAATTGTTCACTGATCATAAAGCAGCAAAAGAAAAGTTTGGTAACGATTAAACGATAATTACGACCTCTAAAGCGGTAACAGACAAATGTATATATACAGTTTTGAACGGACCTCATTTTCATCATCTCCTAGGTAGGATCGATGGGCATTTGAGGAGAACTTTCCAAAATCGCCAACCTCAATAGCTGATTTCCCTTAATGAAAATCTGCTAAAATTAACCAGCGTGAAGAAAGAAACTAGCAACTCTTCAATGCGGTATACAACATCAACATTATAATGCATCAAAGCCAGGTACAACTCCAATATTTTCAACATCAGAAGTCATAAATGAGTCTGTCATTTAAATTAATATATGCAGTGTTTAGTATCATTTCCATAGACTTATTTGTTTACCACTCTGTCCCGCATTACAGTCCGCTAGCATAAAACCATCAGTCGCATAACCCCGCAGTGAACAGGTAATATTCATTTCCAAATGAAATACCCTACACATTCAACATTCGACTAAGAGGGATGTAGGGAACCGAAATAAAAAAATAATAAAAAAAAAAAAAAAAAATACTGTCAATTTCTTCCTATCTAGTACAGATTCGAAATATTGGTTAAGAGCTATTTTTTTGTTTCTCATGGAAATATCGTTTAACTAGTATCTGGCTTAATTTGATTCAGTGTACCGGAACCGCCAGTAGAGCTTGTTTGAATAATTTAATGTGAGAAATAGGACGTCATGAAGTACCCATGACACACTTTTTTTTGGTTTAAAAGTAGTATTTATTAAGCTGAACCATCTAGTGACATTATCTACTACAGTACAGTCTAACAAGACATTAGTATGCCGATGTGGAAATACGCTTTTAGTTGAACGCATACATTGGATTATAATATAATGCCCCCTCCCCCCAAAAAAAAAACTTCTACACGATTACAAAACAGAGATAATATAACCCTACAATGCTAGATAATACAAAATATATTCCGAAACTTAAGCGCTTGAAAGAACAACATTGAAATGAACATTACAAATAAAGCAACGCTATCTGGTGAGCCACGACCTACTTAGTTTCTTAATGGAAATCGAGCACTTCCCCGCCCCTCAGAATTCACTAATAAATAGGATGAGCGGGTAAGTAATTGAGAGATTGATCTTTCGGGACTTTTAGAACTTTGATTGAAGTCCTGTATTCAGAGTTGAAAGTTCTACTTAAGTTAATTTGGAGGAAGCACAACTTCCAGTGACCTATCGGATTTCAAGGAAGAGTTGTCGGTACAAGACCTTCAAAGGTGATATCAAACTATTGGAACGAAACTGAGGCGAGGAGAAGTTGGAATTGTAAACAGACGCGGGAGGTTCTGTTAGAGGAATTACAAAATGGGAAACAACGTTGTCCCTGTTTCCATTCACTTCATGTTCCTTGAGTGAGTCCTTCATGTCACACATTGCTGTGTCACATGAAGGTTATTTAAAACAGAAACTATTCAAACCGTATCGGTTAAAATTAATAACAAACTTTGAAAATTCCGTCAATGCAGATAAAAAAAAACGAAAAAAAGTTAATTTCTTATTAAGCTTGCATATTTAAATAGTTAGAAGGATATCAAATCAGAAAACATAACATAATCTTATTACTTATAAAAATGGTAAATGAACTTCTTGACTCAAAGGGATGTGCACGGTCTTCCCCCACCGATTTGAACGAAAATGTATTAGTGCGTAGCACCTAATGAAAAACTAATTCTGTTTAATCGAGAGAACGCACTTCTCAAGCGTTCGCGTAAAATAAATTGTTAAAGTTGGCCTACTTGTCTTGATTTCTTTCCAAGACGTCTATTTAAACAAGTCCACGTAGCTCAGGTGATAGCGCCTTTCATTCGTAATCGGAAATCTCGAGATCGAATTTCGCCGAGAGCTACCATATTGTTTTCTGGATTATTTTCATTATTTGCTTCTAAGGCGTTCATTTAATATTAATAAATAAATAAGAAGTTTTTTTTTTTAATTATTGGCATTTAATTTTTGGCGTGATCATTATATTAAAAGAAAATTCGAATGCTTCCTGTCAAAAATGAAATTAGTATAAGGAAATATTTTATATTATCCACGAAATGTATTATTAATTAAATAGATATGTATATAACAATTACCAATAAGAACTCTAATATGTTAACGGTTTTATGTAACTTTACTAATTTATTTGATACTGTTTTATTTTAGAATTAATAAAGATATTTAAAATTTTGTGGATATAGACAAAAAAAAATTTCTTTAGGGTCATTCCACATAAATTCAACCACACCATGACACCCATGATTTCAGATTTTGTTGAATTTAATTTTGGGTGTTCTATTCATTGATTTGAGGAACCATACCAAATATTTTTTATATAACTTTAACGGTTTGGATTTTATGGCCTCTTAAAGTTTTGTGATTTTCGTGTTGTTCACAGACAGGGAACAGTAAAATTAATTTGTTCTGAATTCAAAAATAATTTCTAACTTTCTTATTTAAAAACCAATTTTGATGAAAATTGTTGTGTGTATTCATAAATATATTTAAAACCAATAAAAAAATAAACAAAGGTACCAAGTATGTATTTGTGAACAGAAAAAAATTACAAAGTTTCAATTTGAGTTTTTCTGAAAGCAAATACATAGTTTCACGTAAAATTCAATATCTCCAAAAGGGAAAAGGATACTCATAGATATCTTTTTTTTTGTTTTGGTTCTAAGAGATGTGTTCTACCGCCTAAAGTAATAAAATGAATGGTTATTTGACTCCTTCATTGTTTATTCCAAGTTTAAAAATAAATATTTATAAAAATTTAGAAATTTATATGAATTAAAAGAAAATGATAAATAAAGGTAACTACAAAGGTAGTTACATTACACAGGTTTATTCTAAATGAAATACCGTTTACATTATAGAATTCATCAGTCTAAAATGTACTTTGATATGTACAATTCTTACCCTAAAAAACGTTATTTTGGTCAGTGTCGAAGCCCAAGGATACCACTGGACCTCAAATTCTTCCACTACACATCCTATCATCATACACTGCAAAGATGCAACTGAGAAAAATCTTGTTCTACCCCTTTGCATTATATCTGATGACCTCAAACACGATGTAATTATGGTGTATGAAATCCAAAAATCTGCTATTGCGTTTTTGAAAGAAAACTGCCCACACTTTAGAATAGATCATTACTTCAGTGATGGCTGTGCTGCTCAGTACAATTTCATAAATCTATGCCTACATGAGAAACAAAGCACGGATATGAGAAAGAATCAGATATTAAAGAAATAATTTCCATAATATAAAAGTGCAAAAAAAGGTAAATATACCATCCTAATAATGCAATCACCATCGCTATGGGGTACAAAACTAAATAAATAAATAAATGAAAAAAAAATAACATAAATGTACTAGTATATAGGAATTACATAATTTTTTTATTAAAACCATTTTAAATTGTTGCCTTTATTACTAGTCTAATGTTTATTTGTGTTTGTTTATCTAATGTTTATTTATGTTTGTTTGTGTCTTATGTTTATTAATTGTCTTTATTACTAGTATTTAATGATTACTTGTATTTAATTTTTTATTTGTTATTTCAGTTTTTGTTATTTTTCTATAATTTTGTTTTCATTTTACATTGTGTAACTTTGAGCCAAATCGCCAAGATGCGGGTGCTCCTGAATAAATAAATAGAATAAAATGTTCTTCTATCTGCTCTCTTCTTCCTGTTATAAAAAGTTTGAGAAACTCAGTCATTCTCATCCCCACATCTTCAGATCATCAGAGTTATTCCTTTATCATAGTTATTTTCAGTAAAAAATTGATGTTAAAGTTGAACCGTGTGCTGCTCTTATCAGTGACAAAGTTAAGGCCACCTTAATAAATGTGCACATAACTTCACATAGCTATGCCAATAAGCTTTCAGAAAACACCTAATTCAATTATCCTGATTAAAGCAAATATATAGGACTTTTTATTATATTTTTTACATGAAAATTGAATAGAGCAAAACATATAATTGTATTCAGATGTCTAGAGAACACATCTTTAGGTTATGTGACATTTTTGTGATACTAAACCATATTCTATTACTGCCGATTGTAACTACAGTTTTTATCAGTTTTGCCTTAACGGAAATCAGCTATTGAGGTCGTACTCATGGCACGATTTTCGTCAAATGTCCATCGATCATACCTAGGAAATGACGAAAATGAGATCCGTTCCAATTTTTTATATGTATATATTTGTCAATTTATGCTCCAGCGGTCGTAATGTTTATTTGATCTTTACCAAACTAGATATCTAAATGTTTTATGTAAACGTAAAGTTCACGTTCGTTAAAGGATGAAATCGGGCAGGAGGTAGGGGGGTTTAGGTGGAATTTCAAAAAGTCGAACTGTCGAAATATCTCCGTTATTATGCTTGGGATCAAAAATTGTAAGGAATCAATCTTATTTCAAATGTATTGTTATATAAATGTTGTTATGTGCCTTTTTTCACTATCTTGATCATTTACCAAGGTATTTACATTTTTTCCTTCAGCTTTTCCCCGACTCCTACGCATGTCATATTAACAATAAGCTATTATATTATGAAACACTTAATTGTATCTTAAATACCAAATATTGTTATCACTGAACTTTACTTCTCCAGATAAATGCAAATACATGACGCACGCGAGACACCTGTTTAGTTAACCTAGGTTCTGCGTGTCTATTGATTTTCAAATAGCAGTAAAAAAAATATGTCAGCTGAGAAAGAATCAAAAATCGCAGTACTACACTAATCGTCCTCCTGCACTTTCTTTGAATTTGATAGTTAATTTTAAATTCAGACTTTTTTTTTTGTTATTTGTCAACTGAAATTCCAGGTAATCTACTAATGATGAATTTGGGAGTAATGTTTATTACCAACTAATTACCATATTGGCACAAATTGTGACGTGTAAACTGAGATAGTATGGCGAGATGCGGATTGCTTAGGAATCTCAAAGGATTCTCATTTATCACTCAGCAGGAATGTCCAGCGAACCACAGGAATCTGACCAGTCAGCATGTATGGAGGGGACTGCAGTTGGACTGCTTCAGACCTGATCCAATATTTAGTTGGCGCAGTATGTAACACAATGCGAATTGTCGCTTTCAATGAAACAACGTTCTAGTTGAAGTTGTAAAAACAAAGTGGCACTATATAGAGGTGTCATGCCAGAATTAGATGTTTGGGGAAAAAAAAATGAGAGAATGTCATGGATATTAAAAACTAATCAGAACAGCGCTACAATTATGAAATAGTAGGACTTGCAGATTGTACAGTTAAACACAATATATATTCAAATAAACATCACCATTCAAAATTAACTATTGTCGGAATCACCTTATTCTTTTTGTATGCCGTATGAATAATCCATGCTGTCTAGTAGAATGATTATAAATGATAGAGATACTCTAAATCAGGTATGGTCTACCTTTGACCATTTGACCAAATTTGAGGCCAAATTTTTGTGTGCAAATACGTTTGCGGGCCGCTTTTAAAAGTAGTGCATTTTAAAGTAGTGTTCATAATTTTTAACGATAGACATCGGACAAGAAATTGTACTATAATATAATTTATTAAAATGGCAAAATGGAATGAAAAAAAAAATAGGTACAACATTATAATTAAGTAGTAAAATTTGGAATTATTAGAAATAACGAAAGATAAATAGTGACACCAAAATCAATGACCCTGAATTTGAGAAAGTATCCATCGATGTTTGGATTAATTCCACTGATACAAATATGAAAAGAATTCTTCAAATTATCGTCAGTTTGCCTTGTATGATGTTTTGATTTATTAACTTTATTATCACTAAATGTCTCCGCTTTGACTTTCTCAGGCAAAAAAAGTGACGGTAAGGAAAACTCCTCTTTCTTGCAATTTTCTTTAATTAGCACACCATATTTCTGCTATGTTATAGTTTTCTGAGATTGAATATGTTATGATATTCGTGGTCAACAGATTTTCTGGAAAAATCATTTTTGGAGGAATCTTACTTCACATCCCTTAACGTTCCACCACTCTAGAAATATATTTCACTAATAATGTTTGCTTCCACTTATTCGTTGTCAATATCACATCCTCAGAAACAAATAAACGTAAATTGTGGTTAAAATTAAAAAAACAAAAAAAACTATTTTTTCAAGCGTACTATAGCACTAATCAAACTGAAGAGGTTAAAGAGTGAGAATGAGATGTCATGGGATAACTTTATTTCTTTTTTTTTAAATTTTATTCGTTTCTTTTATTAGCAACAATATACATAATATTTTAAGTAAAAGTGCGTTTACACAAATTATGATGTTAAATGACTTGAGGTGAGAAAGTACAATGGCGTTTAATTAGCTTTTATTTGTTCACTTGTGTAAGTAATTATATTTATCTGTTTCATATAATGTCGTAAACTTCATCTCTGGGAAAACTTTTCTTCTAATTCTCACATGAGTTGTGCTCCAGTTGTCTTCACGTAAATAGGAATGTTAATTTTCGACTACTCTTCGCTTGCCTTCTTCAAGGCGGTCATCGCCAATAGTGTTGCTTGGTCACAGTCTGGGCACTAAAAAATATTTAGTAGTGAAGATGACCAGCCTGAATAAGGCTATCAAGAGTTGCCGTACATTAGCATTCCAATTGACTGGGAAACCAAAGGAGCAGAGAGCTGAAAAAAATAAGAAAAAAAAATATACCTATCTTTTTCACTTCACAAGAAGACGTCTACGCGACTTGCACTTTAATCGTCATCTTGCGTTTTGGGGAATGCGGATTGAGGGAAGTAAGAGAATGAAATTTCCTATATCGGGATTTCGGGAGGGATTGGACAAATTCCATGTTCAGACCATTTTTCGTAAGACTATAGTGGGCAAGATAAGACTAAAATGGAGATATGATTTTTTAAAGTGTTCAGGGTTTAGGGGGAAGGTTTAGGTCTTGTAGGATTTTTTTTTTTTTTTTTTAATGGATTTATCGAAACCCACATTTCTGCTCCGTATGTACATATCACTCTCAGTAATACATCGTTTAATAGCCAGTGATAATTTAGATTTATCTACTTGTAGTCTTTGTCGAGTCTGTATCGTTAATTCAGGACCTTTCTTTTTAGTGCGACGTGAGGTTTCCTTGTAAGTCGCTTGCCTAATAATAGACCTAAGGTACTTTATTTTGTATTTCTGAAGAAATGTAGTTAACATTAGGTATCTGGATTAGTACTGTTAATTAACCTTAAATTGCCCATTTAGTCAACCAGGATTTGAGAAGAGTTAGGTGTTCTTGGATTGATACAGATGCCAAAATTGGATCTAGTTTGGACTTTAGAATCCAAGTATCAATAGCGTACATGTGGAGAGATATTTTAAGGGGATAGTGTTGGCATCACGTAAAATGGTAATTTGAGAAATGCGAACTTCAGGAATAATGGCAAGTAATGTGGAACGAGTAATGAAAACCCCAAGACACCTTAAAAAGACGGGAAGTATGTATATTCTGTAACAGAGAGTTTACCAAGTGGAGAGAGAAATGTGTTGGAAGAGAAGAGCGAGGAAAGAAATTGCAGATAATCTAGGTGTCGAAGGGAAATCGAAGAAAGAAAGTAGGGAGGGGTCGAAAGAGGAGGAAAGAAAGTGTGAGATATTTGAAAGGAGGGGGAAGAAGAAAGACCTATTAGAACAGAAAAAAAAATAAGAAGTGAGTGAAAAACCGAAAATTTGGGTGCAGATGAAGAGGGAGATAGAGAGTGGGAGATTGAGAGAGAGAGAGAGAGAGAGAGAGAGAGAGAGAGAGAGAGAGAGAGAGAGAGAGTGAGAGAGAGAGTGGCAAGAAGGAAAACAAGGAGGGGGCAGGGGTAGCTAGCGGCCTGTGAAACGAGGTGTATTGTTCTGTGTATGTGCAGAGTGTGCAGACTGTTAATGCAGGCAGTGTTTAACAATTCCTCCGCCAGAGCGCCCTCACTCCTGCTAATTTTCTCTCCCCTCACCTTTCTGTCTCCTACCTCACTTCAATCTTCAACCATAATCCCATTTTCCCACCATGCTGATGTCAGTAAAAGGGAATTCTCTTTCTTTCTACTTTTTTTTTGTCTTTCTATGAGAGCCTCGATTTATTGTAACCACTTTTAAGAGGCGACTGTCCACTTAGGAAGGCCCTCTTAAAGGCAACCTTATGCCCGTTTGACGCTAAATACATATATTTTTAATGAAAAGTCCGTCACGCAGGGGCTGCGTAAACTAAGCAGATTTCCCACGTGAAGTTATACAATAGAGGAATCTGCCTAATAACAACTGTAGTAGTAAGAAACCTCCATACGAGAGCCGAACATTTACGCCAAAGGGCCGAACTAGCTTTTGGCGGGAAATTGTCATCCGTTATCGGCCCAAATTTAATAAAAATGCAAATATTTCGGTTAATATTCAAGATAGAGAATAAATGTATATAACAATATTTATAGCACATTTAATTAAGAATAAGATTGTTTTTATACAATTTTTCGATCCGACGTATGGTAACGGAGATATTTTGAATTTTCGAAAATCCCCCTCCCACTGGTCCGATTTCAGCCATTAGCGAACTTGATCTGTCTTTTTGCATAAAACGTTTAAATATCGAGTTTGGTAACGATCAAACAAAATTTGCTACCGCTAGAGTATTAACAGACAAATATATATATAGATATATATATATATATATATATATATATATATATATATAATTTTAAACGGACCTAATTTTTGTCATCTACTAGGTAGGATCGATGGACATTTGAAGAAAATTTTCGAAAATCGCGTCATGAGTACGACCTCAATAGCTGATTTCCCTTAAGGGAAATATGCTAATTAGTGTAGATTGATGGGACGGATAGTTGGAACAAAGTGTGACGTATTGTTTAAGCTTTTCAACTTGCATGTCGAACAAAGTAATTTTTTTTCTTATTTGGTCTGGGATATTTCTTTATTGGAAAAATTCAAGGGATTTTTAATTTAGAACAGAAGGAAACTAGAAATAATCTCTTGAGGTATATGTGATTAAAACACAATACGCTCTTCACAGGAAACCTCCGTGTTCTATGAATTTCCTCCTCCATCTTCGTTGGCTGCTGCAATGAGATTTAATGAAATGTTTATATTGTTTGCTTCAAAAATAAAATATTAGCCCTCCTCCACCATTACAAACACACAATTTGTAATGACGTATATTAATTCCAAACACAATCCACTCTTCACCTTAAGGGTATTTTGCTAGTTGAAAACCCAATATAAAACCTATTTAAATGTCTGAGCAGAGGGATAAAGAAAATAAAAAAATAAACCGATAGCTGTAATTCGGCGATGGACGGACTACACATTTCTAGTCACATTATACATTATTTTATATCTCAATGTGTTTCTCAAATTCTTTTTCGTTATATAAGTTTGTTTTTATATAAACGGGGGAGCTTAGGTTGGCCATAAGATTTAAAGCGTCTGAATTAATCTCTCATGGTAAAATTAGAGTGGCGGGTTGGATTCCAGCCTGGGCAATAGGAATTGACGACCTCATTAAATAAAATTCCTATTTTACTATTATTATTATTCGCCTATAAAAGGGCGGTAACCAGTAGATAACCCGGCCCCAAATAGCCATAGTAACAAAGAAGATGGCGTTAATAAACACCCACGCCTTACTTGCTTGACTTTGACCTTTGAAAGTGACGTGTTTGATAGTTCCTAATTAGTCGATTATGTCGGATTTAGATAGAGGCATCAAATATTCATCATTTATCTAATCCTAATCTCTTGGACAAGCTGTCATTCTCATAGTGCATCTGTATTCAAACCATAGGCACACGAACTACTGAATACTAACATACAACTGACAATTTACAAACCTTTCATGACAATTCTATTTATAGAAGTAAATAAATTTCACTAATTTTGGTATTTCACTTCCACCATGAAGAATTTTGCTGTAACATTATATCCATGCCCTACTGTGGGCGACATGGGTTCGCCCTATTGTTATTTTCACTGTAACATGAAAGTACTTAGTTAAATATCCACCATTAATGATGAATGTTTCCTTGCAACGTTGAATCACTTTTTCATCAGTAAATCAATAGTGAAATTAGTGATAGTTTCCTCAGCACATATGTTAATATCTCGAGCCCAAATAAATATCTCCGTCAGAAGTGTTCAATATCTTTCTAACACAGGACATTGGGCATAGACATGCTATGAAGGTAGGGCATTATTCACATTTAACCGAGGCATATATCTTCACTCTTTTAATATTTTTTTTTGTCACTGGCGAACCAGTTATTAGTCCAAAATTATAGCTTGAGATGTTTGTTCGTTTATAAATGTTGTTGTTTTAGCTGATAATCACTTGAGAATGAGTGAGGGGTGTGAACTGGAAGCTGAAAAGGAAGTTATACAAAATAAATATTTTTAAGTTGAAAAAAAAAAAAGGTCCGTCACTCAGGGGCTGCGTAAACTAAGCAGATTTCCGTCGTGAAGTTTTACAATAGATAAATCTACATACTGAAAAAAAAATTAACAACACCTTACATATTAAGTGAATAAATACGGACATTAATAAGAAATCTTTGTCAATTTTAATAACCTTCGAACGGAAATCGTCTGAATTGTAAAAAAACAGCTCAGCCAACTTCTGAAAACTGATAAGATACATAGAAACATTCTTCACCGGAAAAAAAAAATTACTTATATATATCTGAATATAACATATTTATTTTATCAAAAACTATTTACTATACAAGTACTGTAATTTATAATGAATCAGAACTTAGGACGGGGGAGGGGATCGACAGAATATTTTTGAATGTATCTCGTATAATAAAGGCCCCTTGAAAACTACATATTTAAACTTCCAGTAAAGGGGTTTATTATATAACAGACTATTGTTTACGTGATGTGAGTAGGAGTGGTGGTTTGCAGAAGACTAAGAACCGAAAAACGCAAATATCTCGGTTAAGATTCAATGTAGAGAATAAATGTATATAACAATATATTTATATAGTGCATTTCATTCAGATTGGTACCATTCATTTTTCGATTCGAATAATAGTAGGGAAGAACTTTCGAATTTTCAAGAATGCCCGCCCCCCCCCCACTTTGGTTCTGTTATAGCCATTAACGAAATTTCTTTTTATATATTTGCTCATCGAGTTTGGTAACGATCAAACAAAAATTACGACAATTACGACAGCTAGAGCGTCAACGTACATATATATATATATATTAGAAAGGGCCTTATTTTTATTTAACGGCACAAGTATCATTCAACTACAAAGCACAAATATCATTAAAAGTCTACTTTTTCCAGGACTCTTGTTGAGCAAACACGTTGTTGGAGAGGATGAACTGCAGTTGTCAGGAATTGTTACATTTTGTAACCAGGATCTGAGAAACATTGTTATGGAGTGCAATATAAACAGCTTTTATCTAAATTAGATATTTATTAATTTGATTTAAATTGACGACATTTAATCTTGGCCATTATTATTGAACAGCTACCAAAAGATTCTTTTTTTCGAAGAATTAGCAAGCCATACTGCAAATTATCAGTGACCTTTCGATGGAGCATTTGAACTTTTGGATTAAAATATCTATGATATGAATCCGAAGATAACATAAAATGAAAAAGTGTAATTAATTTCTGTTTATGTTATTAAACCCTTATTGCTCTCTAGATAGTAGAATGAATTAAATAGATGATTCGAGGGTAAATGATATATTATGATAATTATAATTGAATTCAGTAAAGTTCAAAATACTTCAACCATAAAATTAGTTATTACGTTCAATCAAGTATCAACATGGGTATCGTTGATTGAGATAAAATTTTATTGTTTATGGGTTCCGTATTGCATTTAATTAACTTACATATGTCAGCTCTTTCATACTCACTTATTAACCATATTCAAAATTCAACTAATTGGAGAGAAATTAACTATTGAGGTTGTATTCATGACGTGATGTTGAAAAAAAAATCCTTCAAATGTCCATCGATGCTTTTTAGGCGATGACGAAAGTGAGTTCCGTTCAAAATTATTAGCTGTGTTAAATTTGATATTCATTATTGTGTATTTATTTATATAATTATTAGCTGTGTACAAATTTTAATATTTATTTAATTTTGTAAAATTATATTCTAACATGTTAAAATATGAATCTCCATTGTAGCGGCATGGTTCTATTCATTTTGAACATTTGTAAAATTTAGCTTTGAACAAATTTTAATATTTATTTAATTTTGTAAAATTATATTATAACATGTTAAAATATGAATCTCCATTGTAGCGGCATGGTTCTATTCATTTTGAACATTTGTAAAATTTAGCTTTGAACAAATTTTAATATTTATTTAATTTTGTAAAATTATATTCTAACATGTTAAAATATGAATCTCCATTGTAGCGGCATGGTTCTATTCATTTTGAACATTTGTAAAATTTAGCTTTGAACAAATTTTAATATTTATTTAATTTTGTAAAATTATATTCTAACATGTTAAAATATGAATCTCCATTGTAGCGGCATGGTTCTATTCATTTTGAACATTTGTAAAATTTAGCTTTGAACAAATTTTAATATTTATTTAATTTTGTAAAATTATATTCTAACATGTTAAAATATGAATCTCCATTGTAGCGGCATGGTTCTATTCATTTTGAACATTTGTAAAATTTAGCTTTGAACAAATTTTAATATTTATTTAATTTTGTAAAATTATATTCTAACATGTTAAAATATGAATCTCCATTGTAGCGGCATGGTTCTATTCATTTTGAACATTTGTAAAATTTAGCTTTGAACAAATTTTAATATTTATTTAATTTTGTAAAATTATATTCTAACATGTTAAAATATGAATCTCCATTGTAGCGGCATGGTTCTATTCATTTTGAACATTTGTAAAATTTAGCTTTGAACAAATTTTAATATTTATTTAATTTTGTAAAATTATATTCTAACATGTTAAAATATGAATCTCCATTGTAGCGGCATGGTTCTATTCATTTTGAACATTTGTAAAATTTAGCTTTGAACAAATTTTAATATTTATTTAATTTTGTAAAATTATATTCTAACATGTTTAAAATATGAATCTCCATTGTAGCGGCATGGTTCTATTCATTTTGAACATTTGTAAAATTTAGCTTTGAACAAATTTTAATATTTATTTAATTTTGTAAAATTATATTATAACATGTTAAAATATGAATCTCCATTGTAGCGGCATGGTTCTATTCATTTTGAACATTTGTAAAATTTAGCTTTGAACAAATTTTAATATTTATTTAATTTTGTAAAATTATATTCTAACATGTTAAAATATGAATCTCCATTGTAGTGGCATGGTTCTATTCATTTTGAACATTTGTAAAATTTAGCTTTGAACAAATTTTAATATATATTTAATTTTGTAAAATTATATTCGAACATGTCAAAATATGAATCGCCATTGCAGCGGTATCTCAAATAAATATAAATAATAAATTTATATATATATATATATAAATATATATATATATATATATATATATATATATATATATATTTGTCTATTAACGCTCTACCTGTTACAATTTTTGTTTGATCATTACCAAGCTCGGTATTTAATCACTTTATGTAAAAACAAAGATCATATTCGTTAGCAATTGAAAACGGGACAGCGGGAGAGGGGTTTAGAAGTAGGATTTTCGTAACTTCGAAATATCTCCGTTACCATGTATATAACCGATCATTTTGCAAATTAAATTTACTATAAATATTGTTATATACATTTATTCTCTATCTTGAATATTAACATAGATATTTGCATTTTTCATTGCATTTGCATTTCCAGCCTTCAGCAAAACCCCACTCCTACTCATCAAGGTTAAATAGCAAATATTGTTTTCATTGAACTTCAACTTTGTGACTTATAAGCAAATATGTTTTGTTGACCCCCACCCCTTTCTTTAGTTCTTGGACTACTAAAATTTGAATGATTGAGATAAAAATTATACTTATTCATTATAAATTACAGTACTAGAAATAATAAATAGTTATCAATGAAATTAATATTTTTTATTCGAATATATTTCAGTAACTTTTTTTTCCCCGGTGAAGAATATTTCTATCTGTTTAGGTCAGAGACTTGTTTGTTCACGTTTCAGATGCTTTCTGTTGGGACGTTATTAAGATTGACTGATGGATTTTATCATTACCGTTCGTTTTTATTCACTTAATATTCACGATGGTGTTAAGTGTTACCTGTATGTAGTTTTATCTATTGTAAAATTTTTCCTGGTAAACCTGCTTAGCTTACGCAGCTGGAACGAAATGGACAGACACTCCTTTTAATAGTCATCGACTCTGGAGATTGAAACCAGAACGAATGGTGATTTGCAATGAAGGGAATATCAAAATTAAAAGATAAAAAAGTCCAATGACTTTACTCTAACAAAATACTTTATAATGATTCAACAAATTTTAGCCACAGTTGAAATCACATTAACAAAAAGTTATTGTCATTGCCACTTATTGTCAGACATGGGAGTGATCTGTCAAAAATTCAATGAAGTCGAAAACGACAAAAAAAAAATAACAAAAAATGCGAAAATAAAATAAAAATTTAGCATTAATTGGGAGATGGGTATTAAATGGGTTGAGGATTACTAATGTTGTTAGTAATCTGCATGATTTAACGAGCAGCAGGGCCGCCAACGTGTTTTGACGGTATAGGGGCTCTAGAGTTAGTGAATTATCGCCAGTAATGAGTGATCAGCTCGCTCTAGTAGAGGAAATGCTAAACAGGCCGAATTAACCGGGAGTGCCAGTTGCGGAAATGCTACCATTGGCCGGAACAACCACTCCCACCGCAAAACTCGGCACTCTCTCGCTCACAGCTCAAATATAATTGCAGACAGCGCCATTTGATTGGAGTAGAACGACTCTATAGATCGAGAAATAGGAAGTTGCTTTCCTTAAAGTAGACTGTAGTCCTATTATTAGCAGATTTCCCTTGAGGGAAATCAGCTATTGAGGTTGTACTCATGACGGAATTTTCGAAATTCTTCTTCAAATGTCCATCGATCCTACCTAGTAGATGACGAAAATGAGGTTCGTTTAAAACTGTATATATATATATATTTATATATATTTGTCTGTTACCGCTCTAGCGGTCGCAATTTTTGTTTGATCGTTACCAAACTCGATATTTAAAAGTTTTATGTAAAAAGAAAGATCAAGTTCGTTAACGGTTGAAATCGGACCAGTGGGAGGGGGGGGGGTTAGAGGGGAGGATTTTTGAAAATTCGAAATATCTCCGTTACTATACGTTGGATCGAAAAATTGTACAGAATCAATCTTATTGCAAATTAAATTCACTATAAATATTGTTATGTACATTTATTCTCTATCTTGAATATTAACCGAGATATTTGCATTTTTATTAAATCATTGTGGCTAGCGGACGGGTGACTCCCGCCAAAAGCTAGTTCGGCCGTTTTCTTAACTGCTCGACTCTCCTGAAATTTCTCTATTGTAAAACTTCACGTGGGAAATCTGCTTAGTTTACGCAGCCCCTGCGTGACGGACTTTTTTACATTAAGAAAGTATTTTAGCACATTTGTTTTAAGTGAGGTCAGCTGTCGAAGTTGTACTCATTACCCGATGTTCTAAAAATTACTTCAAATGTCCATCGATCCTACCTAGTAGACGACGAAAAAAGCCCGTCACTCATGGGCTGCATAAAGTAAGCAGATTTCCCAACGTGTAGCTTAACAATAGATAAATCTACACACAGGTAACACAACACCCCCGTGAATATTAAGTGAATAAATACAACCGATAATAAGAATCCTCCCGACGGAAAGCATCAGAAGTTCTTACCGGAAAGAAAACCAATTACAGTACTATATCTGAATATAACGTATTAAATTGATTGACAACTATTTACTATATTTAGTACTGCAACTTATAACGAAACAGAATACTTTTTAACTCTATCAATCAAATTTAAGTAGTCCAAAAACTTGAGAAGGGGTGGTCATCGGAAAATATTTGCATGTATCTCGTATAATAAATTTCTCTTGAATACAATATTTGGTATTTAAGCTTTGAATGGTGTGGTTTATTACATAACCGAGTATTGTTTATGTAACATGAGCACAAGTGAGGGGATTCTGAATGCTGAAAATTGAAAAATGCGAATATCTCGGTTAATATTCAAGATAGAGAATAAATGTACATAACAATATTTATAGTACATGTAATTTGCTATAAGATTAATTCTATACTTTTTTTTCGATCCGACGTATAGTAACGGAAATATTTCGAATTTTCAAATTTTACACCTCTAAACCACCCCCCCCCCCCTCCGCCGTTGGTCCGATTTCCGCCGTTAGCTTGATCTTCCTTTTTACATAAAACAATTAAATATGGAGTTTGGCAACGATCAAACAAAAATTGCGATCGCTAGAGCGTTAACAGACAAATATATATATATATATATATATATATATATATATATATATATATATATATATTTGTTTGATCGTTACCAAACTCCATATTTAATAGTTTTATGTAAAAAGGAAGATCAAGTTAACTGCTGAAATCGGATCAAGGGGAGGGAGGGGTTTAGAGGGGGAGAAATTTGAAAATTCTTAATATCTCCGTTATTTTGAGTCGGATGGAAAAAATTTATAATGTTAATCTTATAGCAAATTACATATACTATAAATATTGTTATGTGCATTTATTCTCTATCTTGAATATTAACCCAGATATTTGCATTTTTCAGTTTTCAGCCTTCAGCAATCCCCCACTTCTACTCATCTTCATAAACAATACTCGGTTATGTAATAAACCAAATTCTATAGAACCAATCTTAGTGCAAATGTTATTTTCTATAAATGTTGTTATTAACATATTTTCACTATCTTGATTATTAACCGAAATATTGGCATTTTTTTAGTTTTTGGTCTTTTGTAAACTACCACTCCTATTCATCTTATATTAACAATAAGCTATTGTGTTATGAAGCACTTTAATTGAAGCCTAAATACCAAATATTGTTTTCTTTGGTCTTTTACGTTTTGAGATAACGCACGTGAGAAATCTGCTTAGTTAACGCAGCCTGCTTGACGGACTTTTCTCATTTCGTATTTATTTCAAAAATGTTTTGCATAAATAAACTATTATGTATCCGAAGTAATATATACAATTAAAATATAATATCAATGATTTATGAATTATATTAATCGATCATCACTTTTTCGCTGCAGAGTACTCTTCTGATAAACTGCAAATTTTAACCGGGGTTTTCAGCCGATTAAAGGGGGAGAATTTTAAAAATTCCAAATATCTCTCTTATTATGAATCGGATCGAAATATTGTATAGAATGCACATTATTGCATCTGTAAGGTTCCATAAATGTTGTTATATGCGTTTATTCTCTTAATTCAATGTTAAATGAGATATTTGACTTAATGGTGGTTCAGTCATAGTCTTGAGGTGTTCTTGTGTTATACACGGATAACTTTACCTTCAAAGAGCTAGAGCTACTTCTTTTCTGTTAGCAGATTTCCCTTAAAGGAAATCAGCTATTGCGGTCGTACTCATGAGTCGATTTTCGAACATTTTCTTCAAATGTCCATCGATTCTACCCAGGAGATGCCAAAAATGAGGTCCGTTCAAAACAATATATATATATATATATATATATATATATATATATATATATATATATATATGTCTATTAACACTCTAGTGGTCGCAATTGTTGTTTAATCGTCACCAAACTCGGTATTTAATCGCTCTATGTAAAAAGGAAGATGAAGTTCGTCGAAATCGGACCAGTGGGAGTGTGGGTTTAAAGGGGGGTTCCGAAAATTCGAAATATCTCCGTTACTATACATCGAATTGAAAAATTGTATAAAACTAATCTTATTGAACATTAAATTTACTATAAATATTGTTATATACATTTATTCTCTATCTTGATTAATAACCGAGATATTTGCATTTTTAATAAGTGTAACGGACGAGCTATGGCGCTTCTATTCGTTCCCGCCAAAAGCTAGTTTGGTCGGAAATCTGCTTAGTTCACGCAGCCCCTGGGTGACGGACTTTTTGATTTTATGATAGCTGCTCATGTCTTTTATTTCAAGTAGTTAACTGCAATAATAATTTAAAAGGAAAAAAAAAACCCGTTACGCTGAAGCTGCGTTTGCTAAGCGCATTTCATCATTTATCTCAAAAGGTAAAAGTTCATTGAGAACCATCTTTGGTACTTAGCTGTCAAATAAAGTTTTCATTATATAACAGAGTATAGCTTATATGGTGACATAAGTAGGAGTGAGAATTTCCTGAAGACTGAAAATTAAACATTCCATATAACTCGGTTAGTAAGAGGGAAATGTTTAATGAGCAAGGATAAAAACACATGGTTTTACCACCTACATTGATTATACCTCATTTTTCAACCCTTGTTAAAATAATAGAAATATTTTGAATATCTGATCTCTTAACTTCTACTCCTCCCTTCTGATAAAACAATACAACATATCTATGGAATATGCTGGATGGTAGAGGAACCAATTGATAAGGATCTATAAGAAGGCCAAGTCCTCTACATTTTTTTAGTATTATACATATAAAATACATCATATGTAGGCTTGAAATAAGAAATAAGGTTATTATTGCCAACATAAAATGAGTAGGAGTGGGAATTCTCGAGAACTCGACGGATGCTCCAAATTCCAACAGAAACCATCCAAGAAGCGACTCTAAAAGTATTACTCTCAGTTAATTTATTTTTATTTACATACTTATTTTCATTATGTTTCTCATATTTTGGTTTATGTATAAAAATGAAAGCGATTTGTTTCCTCCTTCTTCTTTTTTTTAATATTTTGTTTTCATTTTTTTTTGTCTTTTCCCTTTCCCTCTTAATATCACTATCTTTTTTTTTCTTCTTTGAATGACTAGCAAAGACACTGTAGCTAAAAAAGGCTACTTTATAATATCAGCCATCTTAGTATTAAATTTCTGGATTCGTGAATAATATTTCCAAGGAAATCGTTTGTGCCAAGTAATAGATTTTATTCACAGAATCCCTACTATTTGGACACTAAAATTTTATGTTCTCAGAAACTATCGATTCAAGATTATTGTTTGAAATATTTATTAAACTCCCCTCCAGAGTGATAAGGGCCAATGTTTTTTTTTTTTTTGCTGTGAGATTACACCTCTTATTTAACAGTGGTTTTACTTCGCCAAGTTTTATTTTATTTTATTTATTTATACAGGAGCACCCGCATCTTAGCGATTTGGCTTAAAGTTTCACAATGTAAAATGAAAACAAAATTATAGAAAAATAACAAAAACTGAAACAACATATATAAATTAAATACAACAGATAATCGTTAAATACTAATAATAAAGACAATTAATAAACATAAGACATAAACAAACATAAATAAACATTAGATAAACAAACATAGATAAACATTAGACTAGTAATAAAGACAATAATTTAAAATGGCATGTTCTCGGGCATAGGTGTGTGGGTTTATCGGATCAATCACCTACACTGAGCATTCAATCTATCCCAGAATTCAACAGATTACTGATTATTGCTGCCGAAATGTCTATCCCCAAATCATAACTACCCACGAAACAACACCCTGTGTCTTGGTGGAATGAAAAATGTGAACGTGAAGTGAAAGATAAACGCTCAGCTCTAAACAAATTTCAACGGTACCCAAGTAGCTCAAATCTAATAGCCTATAAAAAAGCTAAAGCTATTGCTCGACATGCTATTCAGGAGAGTAACAAAGAATCCTGGAAAGAATTTGTGTCCACATTTAATAGGAATACTCCTCCAGATAAAATATGGTCAAGCATACGGCGAATATTAGGAAAGAAGTATAAAATCCCTTTATCTCGGCTGAAAATCTGTGATCAAATCTTCAATGACCCGAAAAAAATAACTAAAACATTTGGCCAATATTTCAGCAACATATCAAAAGCCAATAACCCTGACGTAGCTTCCCAACATATACACAACATGACATCTCATCCATATAATCATCCTATAGACGAACTCTTTTCACACTAAAAATTTCTTTATGCCTTATCCCAAACAAAAAATACTGCTCCTGAACCAGATAAAATTCCATATGACATGTTAAAGCACTTACCGAATCGGTATCAACTCAAACTCTTGGACATCATGAATACTGTCTATGACACAGGAATACTTCCAGACTGTTGGAGACAAAGTATCATAGTTCCTATCCTAAAGCCAAATAAAGATAAATCTGACGTATCAAGTTACAGACCAATCTCTCTAAAGAGCTGTGTCTGCAAGCTGATGGAAAGAATATTAAATAAACGCCTAATGTGGTTTCTAGAATCCAAAGGCTTACTATCTGCATTTCAATGTGGTTTCAAGAAAAACCACTCAACAACAGATCACATAGTCAGACTGGAGGACAACATCTTAAACTCACTAATAAACAAGAAATGCACATTGGCAGTATCGTTTGATATTACTAAGGCTTTTGACACAGTTCGTCAGGACATAATCATCTCACGACTTCATGAATTGGCATTCGAGGAAAGTGTCTTAACTTTATCAGATCATTTCTTTTGAATAGAACATTCAAAGTAAGAAACGGTAATTGCTACTCAGATCTCTTTTTACAAGAGATGGGTGTTCCACAGGGCAGCGTACTCAGCACAACCTTGTTTCTTACTGCAATGGATACCATTCAAGAATACATCCCAGCAGATATCCAATACTGCCTGTATGTTGATGACATTTTAATTTTTTATTCTGATTCTTTTGTTACAAAAGCACAGGAACGAATACAGCACACAATTACATTACTGGAACAATGGGCTGACAAGGTGGGACTGAAATTCTCGACCAACAAAACATCATCTATATTATTTACCAGGAAAAGACGAAATACACATTTTCAACTAACACTCTACAATACCCTAACACTCCAACAAATGTATTGAAATTTTTAGGAATACAATTTGACCAACGACTGACATGGGTGCCCCATTTAAAGATTCTCCTCGCAAAATGTAAGAAGTCGCTACATCTATGGAAGCAATACAAAATGGGGAGCTGACAGAAAAGTAATGCTAGGCATGTGTCGTTGCTACACAAGATCACTTTTAGATTATGGTAGTGTAGCATATTCATCTGCCAAGCCCACAGTACTAAACATGCTTAACACTATACACAATTCAGGCTTACGACTAGCACTAGGTGCATTCAGATCAAGTCCTATAGACAGTCTTGAGGTAGAAGCTGCAGAACCCTCTCTAGACAAAAGAAGAAAATATTTACTAGCAAAATATTTCCATAAAATAAAATCATTCCCCACGCCCTTGTGCATTGAAAATATACTAGAGAATGAGTACGAAGATCTATATGAACTGAGACCAACTCATAACCATCCAGTAAGTATGCGCTACAGGACGTTAAAGCACAATTTAAACCTCCTTAACTACGATATTTGTCCCCAAAAATCAACGGAGGAACCACCTTACAGACTTAACACTCACAAAATTTAAAAAAATCTGATACACTATCAAATTCCAGTACCAAGCACACTTCAACGAATTTTCACAGGGAAAACAGGAACACACTTTGTGGTTCACTGATGGGTCTAAAAACGAGAAGGGAGTTGGGTCAGCTGCAGTAAGAGAGGGAAAGGTAATCACGCAGACACTGCCTTCTTGTTACAGCATTCTAGGAGCAGAACTCCAAGGTATTCTATTGGCCATCAACGAAACCCACGCAACACAAAGCAAACACGTTATCGTTAGCACGGATTCCTTAGGTTCCCTTCAAGTAGTAAACAATATTTACACAGATCACCCAATAGCCCAAAAAATAAAACATGAGCTTACCATTCTATATAAACACACTACATTCTACTGGTTGCCAGGACACGAAAACCTAGGACTGAATGAGACTGCGGACTCAGGCCAAAAAAGCAGCTGGAAAACTTGATTTTGCACAAATAGATGTACTACATGAAGACATTTCAAGACAAACAAAACACCTCATCTTAGATACATGGCAAACCAACTGGACTAACACAATTACTGAAAACAAAATACGCACTATTATGAACACTATATGCATGTGGCCATCAAGTTTCAGAAACTCTAGGAGAGAAGAAGTAGTTCTCTCGAGACTTAGAATCGGACACACTAAACTAACACACTCATACTTAATGACAAAGACTGACAGACCTACTTGCTCAACATGCAACATTCCCTTGACGATAAGACATATACTGACAGAATGCCCAAAACGACAACACCAGGACTTCCCCTACGACTACAAGAACTATTGACGGAAGGCAGCCCACACATTAACAATATATTCTCATACCTACACAAAATTGAAATATATGACAACATTTAACATGCAAATTTAGTCTGTGGTGTACAACAAAATTTAAAATTATACTCCACCAGCCATAGTTTTTTTTCCTGTATTATTGCTAAGTTATTTGTTATTATTACTTGTTGTTCAGATATTTGTTAATATTACTTGTTGTTAAGGTATTTGTTATTATTGCTTGTTGTTAAGGTATTTGTTATTATTGCTTGTTGTTCAGATATTTGTTATTATTGCTTGTTGTTAAGGTATTTGTCATTATTACTTGTTAAGGTATTTACTATTGTGTTACATGTTAAGATATTTTTTGGTATTGTCACCTGCTGTTAATTTTGAAAGGGCAAATCACCTTCGATCTGTTGTCCATGAATAATAATAATAAATTCTAATTTAAAATGGTTTTAATAAAAAAATTGTGTTATTCCTATATACTAGTACATTTATATTACTATTATATTGCCAAGTTTTAAAAGCTAAAGGAAAATTTATAATGCTTGCGTTAAGATACATATGCTCTTAAAGGCGGATATAATCAAAATCTCTGAATTTATTCCAAAATCTCTGAGACGGAATACCATGGGAATATTTTGATTTTTTATATTTGAGTACAGTGCAATAATGAACACTTTCTTCTACGTTTGGCTTGCCATGTGAATCATGGCGATGGTCTTAATCAAACTGGAGCTGTGAGTTATATCCTTTCTTGGACAATATTAATTTATTTCGTGACGAACTGAATATGTAAAACCCTGAGTTCAACTCTGCAAAGAAAAGGGTAGTAACCTTTAAATAACCCGTACGTTTAGCTTTAGAATCAAAAAGTGGGCGTTAATGAATAAATGATAATGCCATTTTAATATGTTGACACATATGCAGTTTAATGTGTGTGGTCAGCTGCTCTTTAACAGATCTGGTAATCGTGGACAGCCAGGTGATTGGGGACATTTCACTGTTTTCTATGTTAAGCATGCTAGTGTAAAATGTGCTCACTAGCAAAATCTGTACCAGACAAAATTTCCCATTTCGTTAACTGTCTCTGAAGGTTTATACAAAATTATTTGTTCTAAATTATATTCCCTGAATAAAGTATTACGCTAAATAAAATTACTGTAGAGCATAACGTGAGTGTTTACCAGACCGTCTGACTGTGTGTTTTCCCGCGGGGGCAGGGGGTGGTTTTCCTGTTTCCGCAGTGTTATACGAAATGGGCCGCGAAATTGTGGATTCGTGACCGCGTCGGAGATGCCGCCCTGTCCCTTTTTCACGGTTCGTCACCCGCCACCGCCTCCCCATGTACCCCTAATATTGCTCTATTTATCAGCTGAGTGCTGGATGCAGTTCCCGACGGCCAACCTCATTACTCATGTCAGATGAGAGACCCTTTGTCCATGAGGGCAGCTTTCCTGTTGCAGAGTTTGACGTCACTTGAAACTGAATCGCAATGTAGGGATCGATCATGTGACAACGTTTCAAATTAATGTACTACTATATGTCTTACCATAAACTAAGTTTGGAGAAAAAAATAGTCTGTCATACAAAACATGCGTTAACTAAGATGATTTCCCACTTGCGTCACGCATTTGCATTTATCCCAAGACGTAAAAGTACAACTACTTCTTAGTTAGACTTAAAATAAAGTGTTTCATAATATAATAGCTTATTGTTAATATTGTTACGTTTTTATTACAAAAACAGTAATAAACGTTGTATATAAGAGTTCTTTTGGATTGCAAAATTCAACACACACAAGTTTCACAGTTTTTATCACTGCACAATTTATTTAACAATGCACTATACACTTAGTTAATTATTCTTAATTACAACTCACAGTATGCACTGATAGCAATGAGAGACACTGTTCTTCAAAGAGTCACTGTCCAATAATTTTCTCACGATCACTGAAGTTCACAAAAAAACGGTACTGCACAGTCTTTTACTTCGCGGACTTAATGACACTGCACTGCCTTAAATACGCCACTAAACTGTTACTTACAGAGTCACGGCACAACACTATTCTTCTAATAAAAACACTTTACCGCACTGCACTAAGTCGCACTGTAGCACTGATTATCACTTGAAGACAGCTGAGAATAAACTAAAACTAAACTGACTAGGGTCGGCCATGGTGTCTTATATAGATTGGCGGAAAAACATCAAAGGGAAGTCCCAGACCCTTCCAGAACAGGACTCGAACGAACTAGATCCTCTGTCGGCTTCTTTGATCCACCTCGCACTTCCCAAATACGTGACTATCTCTGTTTAATTTTTCATGTATTTAATTTTCGTAACTATATGAAATGAGTAGGAGTGAGAGTTTACTAAAAATGGCCCTAATAAGGGGAAAGTGGAGGATCAAATTTGAGGTAATCATAGAGTACCACTTGGCTGGATTGAACTAACTCATACTATAGTAACGTAAACTTTTGAGGTGCCATTGCAGACTAAGGACTACTTTATGTAGCAACCCATTGCCTCACAATGCTGAGTGAACTATCTGGTAGAACGGAAAAATAAATTCCAGGCTCAAATCTCGTTATTAAAATGGAGTGAGCAATCTTCATCATGGAACCCTGAAATTCTATTGCTGATAGGTCGCGATTTACATAGCACATACGTGCCACTTAACTTTACAGTTAAACCTCAAGCAAGCTGCCACTTTCAATGCATATCTCGTTCGTTGACTTTGGAAATGGAGGAAGAGGAAGTGGCCCAGAAACCAAAGGGCTTTTTACCGGAAGCATTCTCACGCAATTTTCGCAAAGTGTATTACCACTTCCTAACTCTTGACACACAAGCCAACACCAAAACCCTAGTAACCCTCCATTAATGGACAAATTAGAAAAGTTAAATAACCCATTTAGTAAACAAGGAAAAAAAGCTGTAACTCCATTCCAGGTTCATAATCCCCCAGAAACAACTTTTATGGCGTTAATATTGTTTAAGGAGTCTTTCAGGGAAAATTAAATTTTAATGAAATTACATTTTCTCCCAAGGGGAATTTCATTTGTCTCTTCATCAGAGTCCGAAATTAAATATTTAAACAGGTTAAATTCGTGGTAGCAATTTCAGGTTGTTTTGGAATGTGATTTTTTAGTTTTACGATGAAGATTCTTGCTTTGTTAATCAGTGAAATATCTAATATATAAATTTGAGTATTTAATGTTCATAAATATTATTGCTACATTAAAATTAATGCGAGTTCTTTATTAAGTAGTTTAATAAAAAAACATTTTTGTTTATATATGAGGGTATGTGTTTTGCAACATGCACTTTTTTATACTTCACCCCCAACCTTAACAGTGGGGGTATTCTTCGATCTCAAAACATATATACGTCCCCGTTTTTTTTTTTTTTTTTTTAAAATTACTGCCGCATCTGAACATAAACATGAAGC